>CM053770.1:406828784-406848728 GCA_028658325.1 Potorous gilbertii
AGAGACAGAGAGACAGAGAGAGAGACAGAGAGAGACAGAGAGAGAGAGACAGAGAGAGATAGAGAGAGAGAGAGACAGAGAGAGAGAGAGAGAGAGAGAGACAGAGAGAGAGAGAGAGAGAGAGAGAGAGACAGAGAGAGAGAGAGACGGAATTATAGAGTCAGAAATATCCATACTTGCTGATGTTTTTCTTAGAAAAGTCTAAAGTAGAATCACAGAAACTCTTTGTGACAATGAATAACTTGAAGAAAGTCGGAAGATACAAAATAAACCTTAAGAAAAAGACACATTACAACTGTTAAAGAACAAAAACAAAATCCGAGAGGCAAAACATGCAAGTCTCATTTAACAATGGCTAAAAGCACATGAAATATCTTTGTATCAAATCTACCAGCATAAACTCAAGATTTATTGTAGGTACAATTATAAAACACTCTTGAAATAAATAATCACTGAAAAAAACAGAGGTATATTCAATAGTCATTACTGGGAAGTATCAGTATAATGACATAATTCTGTGTAAATTACTTTAAGGATTTAGTTCTATGCATTCAAACTATGAAAAGGAAACTTTCTAAGAGACAGACAAAATAATAAAATTCATTTCAGTGAAGGTTCCTCCTCAATTTCCCTCAAGTTTTTGGAATATCAAGGTAAGTCCTAAAAAAAGATTAGGGATGTTGAGGCACTAGCACTTCCAGATCTCAAATAACAATATAAAGTAATTACCATCAAAATCATTTAATATTTGCTAAAAAATTAAAAATTTGTAACTGGAACTGGCTGAATATCATACCATCAGTAAGATTGAACCAAAAAATGTGGTGTTTAATAACCCAAAGATAACAAATTGCTTTGTGAAAGCTCCTTATTTGTTAAGACCTGATGAGAAAACTATAAAGCAAGACAATAGAAATTTGATTTATACCAGTAAGATTTTAAAATTCATTATACAATGGGCTAAAATAGATGTAAGACCTGATTCTTGAAGACCATAACATATAAAAATATAATGGATTAAACAAGGTTCTTTTCAAGCTATTGCTGGGGAGTGAAAGGTATTCTCTAGGAAAGCATAAAAGATGTCATAGAAGATAAGAGGGGCAATGCCACTTGCCTAAATAGAAAAGCTTTTATATGAACAAAATCAATGTGACTACTATAAGAAGAGAAGCTGTTAATCAGAGAGGGAAAAGTTTTGTAATAATCATGTCTGATGAGGGTCTGAGAGTCAAGAAAATTAAAGCCAACATAGAAAATTAAAACAACTGATTGAAAACCGAAATCCTAATAATAATGGAAACTCTTAACAACTATATGAAAAACTGCTCCATCTGTGTTAGAGATGTGAAGTTTCACCTCATACCTATGAAATAATAAAAAATTACAAAAACATTAGAATAGTCAAAGTTGGAGGTTGTAGGAAGAAATCATACTGCAACAGTTTTAGTAGAATTGTGAATTGCTCCAACCATTTTGAAAAACAGTTTGTAAATATAGGATTAAAGTAAGGAGAGTGCACCTATCCATTGACTCAGTGACCTCACTGTTAGGCATTATCCACAGGAAATAAAAAAAGGAAGGTTCTATATGCACTAACATATTTATAGTAATGCTTTTTCTTTTAAGCAGGAAAGGACTGGGAGCTAAGAATAAACTCATGCTTTGGACAACTGATAAAAAATTTCCAGGGCATAGTAGGAAGCAATTAGGTAATCCAGTAAATGGACTTGGAGCCAGCAAGACCTTAGCTCAAATTCTGTTTCAGACATTTCCTAGGTGACCCTGGGAACCTCTGCCTATCTTAGTTTTCTCAGTTGTAAAATTAGGATAACAACAGCACCTGTTATTTGTTGTCTGTAGGGGTGTTTGGAGACAATATCTTCAATAAAGTTTACTACATCAATGCTAGCTATTAGCTATTGCTTATAATGGAATGTTACCATGTTGTAAGAAATAATGAATTAAAAAAGCAGAGAAATATGGATCATAAATTATAGATTTGAAAGCTAAGGAAAACCTTAGAAGTCATCTAGTTTAACTTTCTTTTATCATATGTATAAACTGAGGTCAGAGGATTTAGACATGTTATCCTAAGTCATGTCAAGAAGAAATTGACTGAGAAATGATTTAAAACAAGATTCAAATCAAAGACTCTTTCCACAGTACTACACTTCCTATGGGAAAAATCTTTATGAACTGTGGCAAAGAACAGTATGCAGGACTGGGAAGACAATATACACAATGACTTGGGAAAAGCAAATTGGAAAAAAGTAAAATAAAGAAATAAAAACCAGAATACTGAATAATATAGTGGCCAAAATTAGTCCCAAAAGGAGATATGAGAACAAATTCTCCTCCTTTCTTTTGAGAGTTGAGGAACAATGATTCATTTTGATAAACTACTTTATCTATTTTAAAAGAAATTCTTTATTGTAATGGATGATCCTCAAAGAGTGTAAGGGGAATGTTTGGAGAAATAAAGGTGATACAAGAACAAAATATATAATTTTTTAAAAACGAAAGAATTAAGAAGTAGAGGCTGATGATATGCTATATATGCGATTTGCAGACAGTAAGCCTAGGTACAAATCCTGACATCTCTTTGACCTTGGCCAATCATTTAATATCTTTGAGTCTCAAATTCCTCCTTTGTAAAATGAGAGAATTGTGTTCTATGGTCCTAATTTTTTTCCAGCTTTTGTTATGATTCTAAAAGAAATCTTAATATTTTAAATTACTTTTTTAATCTTAATATGGGTCATTTTGTTCTTTATGTTCATCTGGAACTATCACAATTGGTTACCAATATAGGCAAAATTCACTGTGTGATTGGTAAGCATTGTTGACATTCAGAATTAACTCTCCAGTTTCTTATATGCTTATCTCACATGGGAAAGTTTGTAGTTATGCACCCCCTACCTTCCTTTTGATAGCTGATTTGTGTTTTTGTATGACTACATGGATTTATTCCCATGTCATTCATCAATATATCAACAAACATTTATTATATTATTTTACTATGTGCCAGAAAACATGCTAAATCTAGGTGTGATCAGTTGAAGAGTTGCTAACTGCCCCTGTCTCTGAAAGGAGAGGCAGTTAGATTGGCTGGGATAAATCGTTACACCCTAAGGTGACTTTGACCTTCTGATGACTGCTAAGCAGGTGAGGGTGACAGAGAAGGATTCAGCAGGACTGATTCCTGCAGAATTCCTGACCCTTTGAAGTACCATGCCCTTCAGGTGACTGTTGAACAGCTGGAGGTGAGAGAAAGAGATTTGGCAAGATTGAGTGATTTGCTCAAAGTGTCAGAAATTATTGAAGATAAAACTTCCCTTAATCTTCTTGACTAAACTTGTTATATATACAATGTTTATCAATATATATAACTTGCAATACAGGGTCACTTGTTTTTCCCACCTAAACTTTCCAGTGCTCTGAAACTAAAGAGCCACATTAAGACTTGAAATTTTATAGGGGCAGACAGAGAGCGCTAGACAGTTTAGAAGTCGTAATCATGTCATTGTAAAATACTCACCACTCCATCCACTTCTGATTGAGACGAAGCTCTCTTTTTGTGGACGGTTATTAACTAAATAATTTGAAGGATCATTATATCTTCCTACAAGGGATAAAGAGATGGAAATGATCTTTAGGATTTCAGATGCTTAGGATGTTGTCAACAGAAATTGGCTACAATGTCAGAAAACTAATGTGGAATAAAACACAGAGATTTACAGCCTAGTTTGATATGAGATGATCTTCTTTTAAACAATACTTCCTATCACACGTTTTACAGAAGCAGGGGTCTTAAGATCCCTCAACCCACCCCTTATTTTAGATAGGTGAGGAAATTGGAGAGGTCTAGAGTGGTTTTCTCAAAATAACAAAGCAAGGAGTAGTGAGGTTAGGAGAGAATTGTGAACTAGCTCCAGTCTCCTCTTTGCAATCCATCCTCTGCACAGCACCCAAATTGATGTTCCTAAAGTATATCTGACTATATCATTTTCTCAGAATAACAAAGCAAGAAGTAGTGAGGTTAGGAGAGAATTGTGAACTAGCTCCAGTCTCCTCTTTGCAATCCATCCTCTGCACAGAACCCAAATTGATGTTCCTGAAGTATGTCTGACTATATCATTGCTCTGTACAATAAAATTCAAGGATTTCCAGGATTTAAAAAAAAAAACAAACAAAAAGTACCTGGCATTTAATACACATAATAGTCTGGTTCCAAGCTGTCTTTCCAGATTAATTTCCCATTATTCACTCTTATGCTCTAATCAAATTGACACACTTGCTGTTTTCGACATAATGCATTCCACATCCCACCTCTGTGCCTTTGAATAGGATGTTCCCCATGTCTCCCTCCTCTTTTGTACCTCTTACAATGTCTACCTTCTTTAATAACTCAACTCATATTTTACCTCTGGGGAGCCTTTCCTGAATACTCGAGTCTTTCATGTTTGTTCTTCCTTCACCTATCACACACACATCTTATTTTAAAAGTACATCATAAATTTCTTGTGGGCAGGGATTATTTCATCATTGTCTTTGTACGTCCAGGAGCTAACACTGTTGTTTCACTGTTGTTTGCACAGAAATGGCACTTAATAGAAATATAAGGAATTTTTAAAAATTGTAAATGACAAAGAAAATTCATCATTCTCTTCTTCTTTGTATTCTCTCCATTGAGTAGCAAATGCCTCTTAGAGTAAATGATTTGGGGATAAATCACCAGCCACCCATACATAAAATGAAAAGAGGAAGTCCAAGCACAAAATTCAAACATTTAGAGGAGGTCATATCATTCTAAAATGCTACTGACAGACCTCTGTCTGCACACATACACACAAACACATACACACAAGCATTCATACATCCACATACCTGGTTGTTTCAAAAGAAAGGGTAACTAACTAAAAAGAATGATTAATACCCTGGAAAATTAGCAGTACAACCATTCCTTCATACATACAGATTGAACTCAATTGACACTGAGCTCATTTTCAATTCTCAAAATTTTGTGATTTTCTTAACATTATTACTGTGACATTTTTAAAAATTCCATGTTATATTGGTTTTTCCTTAAAAGAAAATACCGGTTTGTAAACAGCCCCCCTGCAGTGGGAATACTGGTGAGTAAAATGATCCTTCTTTCAGTATGACCCTAGGACATTCAGAGCATAGCTCTCAAAAAGTATTTGCAGAAATTGTGCTCTCATGCCTACCATGGTTTATACAAAAGAGTGAGAACTTTTTGAAGTCGTTAAAATGTTCATACCTGTTTCATAGAGTTTTCCATGAAATATGGTGAGGGCCCAGAATGCATTTCCAGTATTATTTATTCCAAACTGAGTGAAATATTTTGCTGAATAGTTTATTATCAATTTATACATGCTCAATCTGTCTCTATAGTCCCAAGGATCCATGACGATTTTGTTATCCTTGATTGGAAGATCTTCTACACTTCCAGGCACTTGGTCCCAAAGGCTGGGGTAGGCATAATCCTCCACTGCGGCTGACCTGGTAGGAAAGAAACACAGAAATACTGAAAGTAAAGTGGTCAGAGAAGACCAGACACTTTGATTGACCATTTTTCTTTCCTTTAATTTTTTGCACAGGGCCAGTGTGTTTTTATAGGACCTAAAAGAGACAATTTTTGTTGACACATATCCTTGTTCATCATTTGATTGATGATAAATCTGGGAACAGAATGTCTGAAGCAAGGAGGAGTTACACAAACACAATAGATAAAGAAGAATATTTACGTTGCCAGGCTGAACTGAAACAATCACAGGAGGCTTAAAGGGAGAAGAGACAAGGAGAAACATTTGTTCAATGGAGTACAGGACGACAACAAATGGGGTGTGACAAAATATTTTGCTTATTGAAACTCTTGATTTAGGAATGTTCTGTAATATGAGCAACATATTTTGGTGTACAATATGGAATTTGATAAAGGGTTGCATATTCTTTCCACTTCAAATTACCAATTTTTGTATTTGAGGACAAAAAATTATGCAAAAACGTTTTATAACTTTTAGTTTTAGAGACACTCTCCTCTACATGTTTGTATTTATCATTTTTTTTGCAATGGATTAATTTGACAATCTGATTAAACTCATGAACCTCTTCTCAGAGTAAAGTTTTAAAGCCTAAAATGAACCACCCAGCATCATAAAAGAAATCAATTATATTGGAACACGATTATAAAAAAGATATATTTTTAAAAAAAACAAGTTTATGGGCCACTGATGAAGAACGCCACTCAATTATAATTTGTCCCTTAAGCTTACATGAAGAAACTAAGTTAGAAGTAACATTCGTGAGATCACACAGCTAGTTAGTCATAAGAATAATTTTAACACCCAGGTTTCTAGATTTCTTTTCCATTACTCTGGTTATGTCCCATGTTATGAAGAGGCAACACAATCTCTGCATCCAGTATGTAGTCCTTGTGCTTTGCTATTGTTTTTGCCACGTGTACTAAAACTTTTAATATACTTGGCCCAAGCAATAAAAGATACCCATAGGTGAAGTAATAAAAGACAACTCTAACTACTTTGCAGTGCTATACTGTATCATCTCAGGCTTTTCAGATGAGAACAACTATGAGCATAGATCATGTCTGGTTAGACTATGTCTGCGCCAGTGTTTCAGAAAAGCCCTGACTGGAATGGGATGGATTTATAGGTATAAGAGATTAAAAAAAAAAAAACCACTCTATTAGACTTGAAATTCACTGGGTTATAGCCAAAGAGCTTTGGAGTCGGAACACAAGGGTAGGCAGTAGGTAACCTTGGTCCATGTTCTTAGTATGAATAGAAGCACATTTCCATGGGTCTTGGTGGAGTCCAGGCTCAGTGAAATAGTTACAGACATTCAGATCGGCACTAGCTGTATTGGCAGAGTGGGGCTATGTAGATTATTATATTTGAGGAGCCAGTTTTCTCATCCTAGAGAGTAAGAGTAGAACAAGGTGATCTCATAGAATCTTTCAAGTTCTATGACTGTGTTTTTCTCTGATTTAAACAAATTAGAGATGAATTAGGAAGATTCTGGTAAAGACAATTGTTGCGTTGAGGAGAGTTCTAAAGGAATTTTGCTGGAATAGATTTCCACCCTAACTTTTTCCAACTTTTCTCTCTTTTCATTCTTTTTTCCTATTCATATCCTGAATTCAAAAGTTCAGGTACAAGAATGTATTTCTAGAGAGAAGATGATTCCCCAATGCATCTTGGGAAAAGAAAAGTATAGTTCATATTTTTCCTGAGGCAGCATTGGATTTGGAGAATAGTGGTACTCAGACATTCAGGCAGGATAGGGCCAAAGATGTGGTTTCTAAAATGAAATCATCAATCTCCCTCCTCCAAGTTTTCCTTCATTGCTAACTCTGAATGACAGTGTGCTGCTATGAATCTTGGGAAAACTATTGAATTTTCTGATAAAGAAGGACTCAATTAAATGACAATGGGTTAAGTATAGCAACCCCAAGTCCAGTTTCCTTTGGGGAGGACTTGATGGGATATCTGAGTGAAGTATGTTTCTGAATTTTGTATTTGTTCATGGGATCCCTTAACATAGTATGAATTTTCTGGATTGGGGAGAAGTAAATGTTGTCCTGTACCTGATATACATTTAATATAGTTAGAACCTGTACAGGAATTGGAAACCTTGTTTTTCATGTTTGTTGATGTCTGTTTTTATTTTTGTCTTGTCTGAGATCATGATTACTATCCATGACTTTTTTGAGTTTACCTGAAGTATATTATATCTTGTTTTATCCTCTTAACGGTGCAAGTCTTTATCTTTCAAATGTGTTTCTTGCAAACAGTTAATTGCTTGATCTGCTTTCTGGTCTAATTTCCTGTACTCTTATATTTTATGAGTGAATTCCTATAATAAACATTCATGGTTATGATTGTTAATTGTTCATTTCCTTCCTTGTACATTATATTTTTCTCTCTCTTTATTTCCTTCCTTCTTTCTAAGACGAGGAGGGTGAGGTGAGTGAAGAAATGTGATTACCACTAGTGATCTAACTTGAATTAATCATCTTCTGCTCCTTTGCTTGATTTCTTCCTCCCCAATCAGTGGTTTTTGTTGTTTTTATTTCTTTTAACACCCCTCCCTTTAAAATCAATTCCATTAACTTAATCATTCTTTTGCTTAATAAGGTACATTAAAAACAATTGAAAATCTTCAGTCAAATCATGATAAAAACATCATGCTAGAAGACTAGTGTTGAAGAATGCTACCCACGTCCTGATTGAGAGGTAACACAAAAAAAACAGAATAACAGATACATTTTCTTGAAACATGGCAAAAAGTGAATTTATTTTGTTCAATTATGTATTTTTTATAGAGTATTGTTTCTCTTTTATTATTCAGTGAAGGGACAGATACGAGAAAAATAAGTGCTTGATCATTTTAAGCAATTAAAGGACTAAAAGAAGATTTTTGGTTATGATGTTATAAGTAATTTTTCCCTAGATCTACGACATTCACATTTCCTTTTCTCCCAATTGTCTCCTGTTTCTCAGCAAACTCTTTATGTGTATATACCCTCCTTCTGCTTCAGATGCAACCAAGGTTCAATGAAGTTTACTTCTCCATCTCTCCTTCCATGTTTGTCTGCTTGTGTATTCTATTTACCTGAGAGAGTGAATTCCACCTCCTTCTTCCTTAACATACTCCTTTCTTTTTTCATTTTCTTTCTTCTTTTAAAATAATCAAAACATAACAGAAGTACTCAGAGTTGTAAGCCTCTAATTTTTGCCTTTGGGAATATCCCATTTCACTATCTCCCATCCTTTACAATATTAGTTACCAATTAAACATGTGATCCTGATTGGTTCTACATGGTACTTGATATTTTTCTTTCTGAATACTTGCTGCATTTTTTATTTGACCTGAAAGTTCTAGATTTTAGCTTTGAAGCCTTTGGATATTTAATTTTGGGGTTTCATTTAGGAAATTATTAGTAACTATAATAGCAGCAATACTATTGTTAATAGCAATTCATTATACCTACTATGTGAAAGACACTTTACAAATATTCCATTCCATCCTCACAAAAACTCTGAGAGATTATTAACTTTATTAACTCCTTTATTAACTCCACTTTGTAGCTGAGGAAATTGAGGCAAATAGAGCTTAAGTGACTTAACCATGGTCACACAGCAAGTAAACACTAGCATTGTAGCTTTATGTTTCACTTGACAGAGAAGAGAATGACATATATTTCATTTTGGTCAGCAAGATTTCCTTATTTAAATTGAAGATATTTTTAAATTGCATTTGTGTGTATGTGGAGGGAAAAGAGTTCAAGGGAACTATTCATCAATTTGAAGAGTTCCCTAAATCAAGTTGATGAAATTATAATACTTGGACCTTTGTTTGAAGGCCACTTATATGGGGGGTAGATGTTTATATTGGCACCTTGCTGAGAACACTGACCTCTCAAAGATTGGCACATTTCCTCTTTCTTTTCCCTGGAGGTATCATATTGTTGATTTGCTAATGCTGAACTCATGACTAAACAACATTATAAATTTTTCCTGAAATGAAGTTTATCTAACACATGTATTTTCTTCATAAGGCACATCATAGTATGCTTTAAAATACTACATGGGAAAAGAATTTGGGAAGATGGTGCAGTAAATCAGAAAATTTCAAGTTTTCAAGATTTTTCCCCACAGAAGAGTTAAAATAGCACCTTAGGGTGAACAAAGTATGGGTAGAAATAAATTGGAATTGGGGCACAACTAGAATCTTCTGGGCACATACATGAACAATCCCAGGACAAGGTTTGGTCCCTGTGGAGAGTAAACACCTCCATACTAAGGTCCAGTTTAACATCAAGCAGCAAGCCCTGGGGTTATTTGATTTGAGAGGCTGCCTCAGCCCCAGCCACAGGAGCCTTAACCCCCAGGGTACTGGGGGGAGTTGGACTTTTGAGACCTGGAAGATTGAGGGAACCTCTGCTGATAAGGAGCACCAGACCCAGCTGTACTGTGGAAGAACAGATGAAGAGGGAAGGATCTAACACAAGCCAGGTGAGTGCAGAAGGAATGGGGTAGAAGCCTCTAACTGTGGGCATTTTCAGGAGGTTGGAAGTTTGGTTTTGGTTCCAGGCAGGAGGGGAGAACTGAAGATCCAGGGCAGGAGGCACCATTTCCCATAATCTAGGGCTAGAGGCAATTACCAAAATTAAGTTATTACCACAAAAAAAGGTAAAGGAGAAAGAATTCAACCATACAAAGTTGTTGTGGGAATAGAGATGACTGGCATTCATCTTCAGAGGAGGATATTGGAGCAAAATTAACCTTCACAGAGTAATGTGAAACAATCAACTGCCCAAAAAGAATTCTTACAAGATCTTAAAAAAGAGATAAAAAGCAAATGACAGAGATGGAGGAAAAATGAAAGAAAAAATAAGAATAATCCCACAAAAACAAGAAGGTTATGAAAGGAAAGTCAAGCAATTAGAAAAGGAAACCCAGAATTTTAAGGAAGAAAATGACACCTTGAAAATTAGAGTTGGGTAAAATGAAGCCAGTGAAATTATGAGATCAAGAAATAATTATCCCAAATATGAATAATGCAAAAATAGAAGAGAAAGCAAAATATCTTGTAAGAAAAACAACAGATTTGGAAAATAGATCAAGAAAATATAAAATTTGTCAGAATAAATAAAAATTATGATCAAAAAATGAATCTTGCTACGATAATACAAGAAATAATTGAAGAAAATTGTCTCAGCAGCATTAGAAGAAAGGGGGGAAAACAGAAAAAGAAAAATCCATCTATCAGCACTTAAGAGAGATCCTATGAGGAAAACTATAGGAATATCATAGTCGAATCCCCAAACCCCTGGAACAAGCATAAAATGTTAGAAGTATCAAGATTGAAACAATCCAAATATGGCGGTACCTCAATTAGACTCACATAAGACCTAGCAGCAGAGACCTTAAAGGTATGCAGATCTTGGAACAAAATATGTAGAAGAGCAAAAGAACTGGGGCTCCAGTCAAAAATTTCATAACCTCAAAGTTAAGCATTATCCTGACCAAAAAATAATGGATATTTAATAAACTCTCAGACTAAAGATTTTGTTTAAAAAAATCCTGACCGTAATAGAAAATCTGACATACAATAACCAAGAGAAATATAAAGTACAAATGTATGTCTAAGATTCTTTTTAATAATTGTTTAGCTCATAAGTAAGATTGGGGAAAACCTGAGTAGGATATGAATTTAAAAAGCAAAACCATTTAGGAACAGCTTAAAAGGGCAACCATGTTATGCAAATGACTTGCAAGAGGAAGAATTGATATAGAGGAATTAGATGGGGAGGAGGTTTAGAAGAGTATAAAAGCCTTCTAAGTTCAGAAGATATAAGGGAGCACAGGGAGGAGAGAGAGGACAAGGGAAGGATCTTCAGAGAGGAGGGGGAGGAAAGAGGTTAAAGGGCATATAGAAGGATGTTTAGATGTATGGGAATGGGAAGATAGAGGAGGGATCCTTGGAGGGGGGTAGGCAAGTTAATAAGAGGGCAAGGTAGTGAATAGATGTAAAGTGGAGGAGGCAGTGGGAACAAAACAAGTGATATGCAATAACATAAAAAAGATCAAGAGTAGAATATGTTTGGCAAAGTATATGTCTGCATACATATGTATATGTGTATGTATATATCTATAAAGAAACATATCTAAACTTTATTGCAACTTTCTAGGAGAGTGGGGATAGGGACAAAGAACAAAATTAACAAGTTTACATCAGAGAACAAAAGAACTCATAAGGAAGCAAAGATGGACAATTTTCAACATAAGTATAATTTATCATGCAGCTTTTCTTGAAATGAAAATTTTTTGTTACATAATTTGAATCCTCTCCTACATTCTGCTGATGACATGCTTTTTTTTTTCTTTTTAAGTTTGTATTTAAATTTAAATTCCAGTATTTAAGTTTATATGGTTTTGGTTCTTTTCTCTATTTTGTATTTGTTTTCTTGTGTTTGAGTCTAAAATAAAATATTTTTAAAAATGCAAAATGTATAATGTTCTTCAAAAAAACCTCTCTTCAACACTTCAGCACTAGCCACATTAAATGGTGAAATCAAGAAGAACAAAAATGCTAAAAATAAGGCACTAATTAGATGGTAAAATGATACAGGTTTATAGTATGGGAGGTAAGACTAAAAGGCAGAGCATAACTTTGTTTGATCTCAGTTGGGAAAATAGGAACCAGGACAACTCATATATTTTTCACCACTTCACACATATCCAAGAATGACCACAAAACTACTGTGAATATACATTTGGAGTTTACAAATACCTAATAGGTAAAAGACAAATTTGCAATTATTAATCCATGAATAAGGAGAAACAATTATATCTATTACCATAAAACAACTCCCTTGGAAAACAGGATAAGAGATCTTAAGAAGCACAACATTCCCTCTAAACTAGAGATCTCAAACTCATAGCCATTATGCTACACCTGCCACATTCCAGCAAAATTTTCTATTATGAACCGAAACAGATTATATTTCACAAAATAAATAAAAGCACAATAGCACAGAGGTAACCTTAATGTGTTATTTTCTAAGTCAATACACCCACAGGGGTTATTTCTGTTGGAGTTCAATGCCAGTGTTCTAAACTATAGCTAGACAAAAAGAACATATATTTTATGTCTCTAACCTTAACTTTTTTATGTTATGTTTCCCCCCTCTTCTTGTATAAACACAGTTCTATATTCCTTCAGTTACTTTGCCTTATTTTTTAAGGTGGTCCTGCTCCCACTGGTTCTTTTCTCATCACTTCTGATCCACTCCTCTTATTTATCATGTCTTTCCTCTTGGAGTTTGGTTATTAATTTCTTCTCTCCTGTTTTTATCTGTTTATATAATCCTTTACCCCCTCTTCGTTTCATCTCAGTTTGTCAAATAGATTCCTCTTTCCATTCCTCCCCTTCAATTAATCCTATTCATTGCTTTTATAAATTCACTTTGTACCCCTTTCAAAAATAATTTCTCTCACTCTCTTCATTACCCATCCTCTCTGCCTACTCTAGATTTTCATCCTCTAGTTCATGAGCTCTATACTTATTCAGTCTTTATCCATTGTATGTATTCTTCATGCATTCAAAACTTCCAAGATATTCATTTTAGGTTGTCCCCTCTAGGGTGTTTCTACCATTGGATTTTAGAGCTTGATCCTTAGATTTTCCCTTTCCATTACACCTCACTCACAGAACAGTACCAATTATTGTATTTATCAGAAAGGACTTTGTCCAAGGTAGAAGCCCTCCCCCATCAGATCCCACATAATGCACTCTGACACTGATCTATTCCCTTCCACTTACCTTCCCTCCAACATGTGTCTCAAAATATCTTCCCTGGGTCTATGCTCATCTATGAACGCACCTTTGACACACCCAATACCCCTTATCACATCCAGTTCCAATCACCCTTCACAGACCATAGGAACCCTCTCCCATCACCAAATGAATGTTTTGCAGTATTTTTCATAGATACTTGAACTCATTTCTGGGACCTGGAGTTCATATTTCTCTCTGTTGTTCATCTGATTATGTTCAAAGTATTTGAGGTTTTCTTTTTCCTGGTATGATCAGTATTTTGTTGTCCTTATCCTTCCTTATTGCTTACTTTCTGACTCCCATCTATTGGTGTTTTCCTTCAGGGCTGGATCACAAAGACTTAGCCTACTCTTTCATTGGGTAATTCATAGATCAAAAGCCCAAGCCTCTCCCCCAAGTGACTTGGATCACTTGAACTGAGCTCATTTTTAGATGTTGAGATTTTTTTTTTCCTTCAGGCTTAGTGTATTCATAGCAACACGGCCCCCCCTTCCACACTCACATACAGTTTCCTGTCTAGTCACCTGTGCTATTCTCTCTGTTGCTCGGTCCTCTGGTCCAATACCAGTAGCCAATATCTTTGTAATGCTGGTCCTACTGACTGTCATGGTACTGTCTGGTTTTTGCAGGCCACAGCAAGCTTCTGCTTCTGACAGGCTGCTACTGTCTTCTTCAGCCTAGATCTGGGGTCTCCACAGCACTAGAATGTAGGATTGTTTGTTACAATCCCATGTGCTGATACTGATCAGCTAGTGCAGTCTCGCTGACGGCAGCATGTGAGGTGCAAGAGTAAGTAGCAAATGATCTCAAGGTAGGCATCAGGGCATCAATTTATGATTTTATTTTTTGGTCTTTTAAAAAAAATCTGAGTGTCCTAACATTTAGGGAAAGTTAACTTTGCTTTACTTTTGGCTCATATCTCGTCTTCCACCTGGTTGCTCATATAAATAACCCTGAATTCTGTTAGTTTTGAAAAAAAGTAATTAACCTACCAATAATTATATGAAAAAATGCTCCAAATAACCAATAATTTGTAAATCTAAACTAAAAGAACTCTAGAATTCTATCTCTTCTCTATGAGAATTGTAAAAATGACCAAAAAAAGGAAATTGAGAATTGTTGGCGGAGCTGCAGAATCACATGTCAACGGGTGTGTAGTTGTACTGTGAAATGATCCAGATATTTTGCAAAGCAATTTGGACTTATACCCAAAGAGTCACTTAACTTTGATTTGATTATAAAGACCTGCACTCTAAAGAAAGAAAAAGAAGAAAAAAAATACAAATAAAAATGTTTGTAGAAAACTCTTTTTGATGTAGCAAAAAAAACCCAAAAAACACCTAACCAAGCAGAATATTCTTAAATTGGAGAATTACTAAACAAATTATGGTATATGAATGAAATGAAATATTGGTACACTATAAAAATTATAGAAGGGATTCATCCAGAAAAATCTGGAATGATGCATTGGAATTGATGGAGAACAAACTGAGCATGATCAGGACAGTTTATACAGTAAAAAGACAACTATAAAAAAGTCTAAAAAGACTTAAGAACCCTGATCTTTACAATGATCAACTCCAGAGAATGGATGGTGAATTACATTCTCTCATCTCTTGATAAAATGTTATAGAACCAGACGTGAAGAATGAGACATTCTTTTCTGAGGTTATTGCAAATATTGGGATTTGTTTTGCTTGAATGTGCTTATTTATTACTTTGTTGGAGTCATGTTAAGGGAGAAGGATTTAGAAATTTGATATATATATATGTGTGTGTGTATGTAGATATATTATATATATGTACATACATATGTATACGAAGCTTCATGTTATAGGTAGTCTCAGTCTTATTGCTGTGACCTTATTGTTCTTTTGGGAACAACTCATCGCTTAACCTGACAGCTCATATGTATATAGACCTTTAAAGTTTATAAAGTGCTTTCCTTATAAGTACTTTGTTTTGGATATTAAAAACTTTACCGTGGCTATTTTACAAATAAGAAAATTGGAGAGTAGAGAAATAAAGTGACTGCTGGCACTCCTCATGAGACTTGTAAGTAGTTAATGAGGATATGAACTCAAATCATTTGCCTCCAAGAACAGTGTTCTTTCCACCACACTATAGTAAGATCTGAGGCCATCCATCTTTTGTATCCTCCTGACCAAAGCATTTTTTATCTATGTAGGCCTATCCTACATTTGTTGTTTTTCTGAACTACTCTGGAACAGGTTGTAATCTACTGTACCATTCAAGTCACTTTAAATATTTTCCCCATAATTTTCTACAAAACATAAGTTACAAATTATTTTGCTTTATTTTGTTTCTTTTACCTTGGAGAGATGGCATGACATACTAGATATAGAGCCAGCCTCAAAGCCAAGAGGATGAGAGTTCAATATCTGCTTCTCAAATATATTGACTGTGTGATACAAGGCCAATCACTTAACATCCTACTGCTCTGTACAACTCTCTCTGACTATAAACTGCAGAGAAGATGCTGAGTTACATTGGTAGAATGGGTTTCTTTACTTCAGGGTTCTTATGCAGTGAAACTACAAGTTCATTCTTTATCCCTACCTTGGAACAAAAGGCAGGGAGGATAGAAAGAAAATGTAATCATGCTTGAAAATTAAAGAAGTAATAGCCTTTTATGTTTTTCTTAATGCTAAAAAGATTAAAATCTATCTCAAAGCATACTGAGGTATTCTGGTTAACAGGGTTGTCCCTCGGGAAAACTGAAATCACAGCCACAAATGTTAGGGTCAGAAGGTACCTTAAGTATCACTTAGCCCAATTCCTCTATTTTGAAGATGAGGATACTAAAGATAAGAGTAGTAAAATGTCTTAGTACCAGCAGAGCCATGGCTAGGTCTAATGTTTTAGAAAGATCCAGGGGTTTGACCCTAGACCTTGTGACTTCCTAGCTGAACATCCTTAGGCAAGTCACTTTAATTGAGTTTCAATCGTTTCACCTGTAAAAAATATGAGCATTTTTTTATCTTATGGGTTTATTTAAAGAATGTATTTTATGACTAGTTATCATTTTTACAAATGAGAATACTAGCCAGTCAGTCAACAATCACTTATTAATCACCTACTGTGCTTCTGACCCTGAACTGACTTTGCTAAGTTCTAGGGAAACAAGAAAAGGCAAAAACCAGATGCTGCTCTCTAAGATCTTACAATCCTGTGAGAGCAAGTACAGGAAACAGGAGGAAAATAGCTATATTTGGGATCTATATGGGGCAAACTGGAGATAATCAATGGAGGCAAGGCATTTATATTAGGAGGATCAGAAAAAGCTTCTTGTAGAAGGTGGGATTTTAACCATGACTTGAAGGAAGCCAAAGGAAACTCAAGGATGAGGAAGAGGAAAAGAAGACCAGGCATGAGAAACACCACTGAAAATTCTTGAGTTAGGAAATGGAATGTTTTGTGTGAAGTGTTCCTGAGCAAGAATAGTAAGATCAGTATCGCTTGAAAGAGTAAAGTATAAGAAGATCTGAAAGACTGTGAATACCAAATACCAAGCAGAGGATTTAGGAAACCATTAGAGTCTGTTGAATGACATGCTACATGAGTAACGTGGTCAGATGTGCTCTTTGGGAAAATCAGATACTTGAGACAGGGAGATCAGCCAGGTTACTACAATCATCCAGGTGTGATGTGATGAAGGCCTGAACTTGGGTGGCACCAGTGTCAGAGGAGAAAAGGGGGTATATACAAGAGGTGTTACAAAAAGTAGGAATTAAAATTTTCCATCCTACAATAAAAGAGACTGAGGCAAAACTCTGAGTCAGTGCCACTTTATTAAAGGTTCAACCGTCCCCTCTAATGAAGCGGACCTTAGCTTTTCCTCATGACCTGAGATGCCTCTTCCTTCCAAGACCTTATTTTTATAGGACTAGATATCTAGACATTCAAGAACAGCTATACCAAACAAAGAATAATTCAGTTAATTGACATATGATGCCCAGGCAAAGTAAGCAAAACAATATGTCAGCAGATTCATAGGTTGGGCAAAGCAGACAACGTCTCCACTGACCAGATGGTCACAAGATGGTTGGGCTATTCCTAAGGTTGCTATTATGTGAGTAAGCTCGATAGCTGGTAGAAAGGTAATAACCATTATAGTAAAATCTGAGGCCTACTGTAGGGCCTTACTATTAGAATCTATATTCCTGCATAACTTACATACAAAACATGGATTAAGAATATGAGTATATTTTTAAAAATTCTATCAGTATCCCTTATGACATCATACTTACCTGGCTAATATAGATTAGAGTTTGAGTAGGGATCCTCAAGAAATCAACTTTCTCATCACCCCCTTCAATCACAGAAAAACCCCAGTCTTTCTTTGGATTGTAACAGTCTAAATGCAAGGAAGGCAGTCCTTCATGGGCGATACAGACCAGTAGGGGGCAGTCTCCTAACTGAGAATCAAAGGTGACATAAGAGGAAAATGTGCACAACTTATAGCTTACTGATCATGTTCCATTTGATTAAACACAACTCATAAAATATATGTATATCTATACACACATATATATACTTATACATATATGTGTGTATAGGCCTATATGTATACACATATACACATATATGTATGCACACTATGCATGTATTTGTTTGTATACACACCTGTCCCAAGAGAAAGGTACCTTTTTAATAAAGCATGCCCTACAGAATATGTAAATCGGGGGACCATAGGGCATTTATTCAAGGGCAGCAGCACAAGCATAGTTTGCCTTATACACAGGTACTGAAATTCTGTTTCTTTTATGAAAACAATTCAAACAAGTTTGATAAAGAGCTACTCCATTATGATAATAAGAGACAACATCCTGTAGACAATATGAACAGTCTTTGATAACTGCAATATAGAAAGTTTAGCTAAATAAGGGACAGATTGAGATCCGTGAACAAATGAAATATAAGTCACTGGTGGTGGTGATCGAGAAAGTATGAGATGAGAAAGAAGATTCCAAATTCCCTTCACTGCAGGTTCAGGGATAGGTGGATTAGGAATCATTTATGGAGAGGATGATGATGAAAATGTCTTGGTTCCTAGAAGAGAAGATATTTTGTGAGAGGATGCTGATGGCAGGAGATTAAAATCAAGGCCTCTCAAGATTTCATGGCATTTTGCAGAAGTCAGAATCTTACAGTTTCCAATATTCATATTCTCAAAATGGCATTTTTTAAGGTGACCTGCAGTGCAACTGTAGCAGGTAGCAAAAGTTATTGAACGGTTGTTGTTAAAGCAGAATATGGAGCTCAATGACTTCTTGAAGCAGTCCTAAAAAATTTCCCATAGCTATTACAATACAGAACCTCATAGCGATAGCCCATATCAAGTCCACCACAATTACACAAAGGAAAAAGAAGTTGTGAAACCTCTCACCTTGTCCCAGAAACAAACAAAGAAGGCAATAATGAAGAATGAACATGAAATGAGTCAGAGAAAACAGAGGGTAAAACAAATGCAGTAGGGTGTTCTCTCATTAGCAGAGGAAGGCTGCAAGAAAGAGTCAGAAGTTTCAGTCATGATCCCGCAGAAACAGGAGTAGAAAAATAAGATCCAGCCCTACCTAGTTTGGTCATATCTAAGACTGCAATATCACACCCAGATTATAACATTTTTGTAGTCAGCGCACAGAACAGTTTCCCCTGGTGTGGGACGTAAGTGGACAATTGAATTTCCCTTTATTTTTAAATAGTCTCTTCCTTTTAAGACGGTGGTTAAAGAAAGTGACACATGTCCCCAAGGTAATAATTATGTCCGTAATTATGAACAAGAGAGGAAATGCTCCCATACACCAGACGCTTTCATAAGAGACAACAGTATAGCATCCATCAATGCCTTTGAAAAATATATATACATTCTGTGCCATATCAGTAAATGAAAAGGGAGGACTGGATGGGCTTTTAAGAAAAACATGAGGTTTCTGATTGTGATTTGAATCCTCTGGTATTTAGCAGGGTCCTTATCAAGACCTTAAATTTGAAGAAAGTCATCTTGGATAAACACCTGAGTAAACAGTCTGTGATAGCCTAGAGTAACAAAGAAAATGGGAACTTACTAGTCAGTGAAAAAAGAAATATCAAGTTCCCTCCAGCGGTCTAAAGTTTGATCAGTTTTTATTACGAGGGTAGCAGCCTGCTGAGATAAAGTATCTAGTCGGTCCTTAAAAGAGGTATTAAATTTTTTGGCAATCCCCAATAGTCTTTCAATTTGGAGTGATAATTCACTAGTTGACCAGGTCCTTGTGTTTTCTTTAAAATTTGAAAAAGTCGAGATAATAATGAAGGACTGGGTTTTCTGACCTGCTGTTTTTCTTTCTTTTTCTTTTTTTTAATAAATTTATTTAACTTTTTACATTCATTTTCACAAGATTTTGGGTTCCAAAATTTTCTCCCCATTAGACCCCTCCCCCCTCCCTAATACACTGGACATTCTAAATTCCCTTATCACCAATCTACCCTCTCCTCTATCATCCCTCTCTTCCCTTGTCCCCATCTTCTCTTTTGCCCTGTAGGGCCAGATAA
>CM053770.1:406849228-406864860 GCA_028658325.1 Potorous gilbertii
GGGTAATCAGAATGCAAGGCGTTATGGGGTGGGGGGAGGGGAGAGATGGGGAGAAAATTTGGAACTCAAAATTTTGTGGAAATGAATGTTGAAAACCAAAAATAAATAAATAAACATTTAAAAAAACTCTGAAAGACTTAAGAACTCTGATCAAAGCAAGAACAAAGTATGTCTACAGAACCTGTGATGAGGCATGTAACCCACTTTCTTATAGAGAAATAATGGGTTCGAGGTATAGAAAGAAGCATACATGTTTTGACATGGTCATTGTTGATTTCATTTTGGTTATTTTCTTCTATTTTCAATTGACTGAATTGAGGGAGTGATGGTAATGATAATGTCAGAAAAGAGCACCACAGCAAAACAAACGTAAATGCACAGAAGAGAACAGAGGGACGTTCAGAAGGAAGTAGAGACGAGGCTAGTCATAAATGTAACATGTGGACTTTATTATAACTTTTAAAAAGCTATGAAATGGAGACTTGTGGTTTCAAATCCGGTCTTCCTTTTGTGTTCTGAATGTGTGCGATCCTCTTTTATAGTGTTTAAATTCAGAATTTTAAAAACTAAATTAAAATTCTAGCAGAAATTTAGATTATTTTATGTATTTATTTTGTACCCCGTTGGTTTAACTACTGAATCTTCTATAAATAACATCCCCCTTTTTTTGCTAAAAATTATTCCTTCAATTTTTCTTACATCTTATTGTTACAATGATCATTTCTAGGACTCTGTCAAATAATAATGAGGGGAGTCTTACCTTAAGTTGTATATTTCCTCTTAACTTGTAAATAAACCATATACAATATTTTCTTGTTTTCTAAAAGCATTGATTCAGAGGGAAGAATGCAACAAAAAGGAGGTGAAGCTCTGGCACCAAGAAAGTTTAAGTAGATTAAGAAGAGTTGGTTCAAGTACCTAGGAAGGCAGCTAGATGGCAGACTGGATAAAGCACCAGGATCAGAGTCAGAAGACAGGAGTTTAAATACAAACTCAGACAATTGCTAGCTGTGAGACCTTGGTCAAGTCACTCAATGTTTGTCTGTCTCAGTTTTCTCAACTCTAAAATGAGGGTAATAGTAGCCCCTATCTCCCCGATAGGTGACAGATTGTGAGAATGAAATGAAAGAATGTTTAGATCGAGCTTGGCACCTGTATGCCAGGTGCTTAAGCATTAAGCATAAGAACCTATGTGCTTAATAAAGGCTTCTCTTTATCCTTCCTCTTTATGTCAATTTCTTAGGATATAAATTAGTGATCCGGTAACGTTAGAGAGTACGGAAAAGTAAACACGTGAGTTGGTCATTGTGAACTGTTCCAAGGAAGGCAGCTGGTTTCCCAGGAAGCTGAGACTAAGGTCCAGTACCAAGTTTTTCACAACACACAGCTCAGCTCTGCTCCCCTTCATCATGGACCTGTCAGCAGTAGGATTATATCTACTTGATCTGAAGGATAAATAGATTAATGAGTACTTAGTATTACAATTAGAAGGCGTTAGGTAAAATCTTGTATATGACACAACAACTATGTAAACCTTGGTCAGTCATTTAACATTTTCTGATCTCAAGTTTCTCATCTGAAAATGAGTATGATAATACTTGCATTACCTACCCACAGAATTGTGAGTATAGTGCTTTATAAACTTGTTGAAGCATGTTGAAATATCCTTTCTCTTAGTTTAACTGATAACGTAAAGAAAGAAATATTTCTTACCCTAAAGTCCTTGCACTGAAGACTTGCCTTGAAGATAAGAAACCTTACCAGTAATTAATCAAACTTTCCATGAAACAATGTCTTCTACTTAAATGCCTTGTTTATCTTTCTCTTAGGCCTAATTGTTCATGGATAAGTAGGGCTAATATAATAAAATGTAAAGTCTGCCTAAACAAATTTATATATTCAGTGCCATCTCAATTAAATTCCAAAATCTATTTTTACTGAATTAGGAAAAAAAATTACAAAATTCATTTGAAATAACAAAAAATTCAAGAAGATCAAATGAACTAATGATAAAAATGGGGAAAAAAAGATTTAGCATCCTCAGATCTTGACCTATATTATAATACAGTAAATAACAAAACTATCTGGTACTGGCTAAGAAACAGAATGATAGATCAATGTAACAGAGTAAATATGTAATTTACAGTAGCAAATTTTATAGAGTAGCCTTATATTTGACAAGTGTGAAGGCTTAGGATTTTGGGATGAGGATTCATAACTTGGTAAAAAAAAAAAAAGGTTGATAAAAAGAGATCATAAAAATGGGAAAAGGACCCATATGTACAAAAATACTTATAGACGTTCTTTTTGTAGTGGCCAAGAACTGGAAATTGAAGGGATGCCCATCAATTGGGGAACGGCTGAACAAGTTATGAAATATGGATGTCTTGTGCTGTATTGTGCTCTAAGAAATGATGAGGATATGGACCTGAGAAAAATCTGGAAAGGCTTACATGAACTGATGGTGAGTTAAGTGAGAAGAACCAGGAAAACATTGTACACAGTAACAGCAACATTGTATGATGACCAGCTTTTTTAGACTTAGCTTTTTTGAGCAATGCAATGATCTAAGACAATTCCAAAAGATTCATGATGGAAAATGCTATCCACATCTAGAGAAAGAACTATGAAGTCTCAATGCAGATTGAAGCATACTATTTGCTCTCCTTATTTTGTTTTATTTTATCTTTTCTTTCTCATGGTTCCTCCCATTGGTTCTAATTCTTCTATACAACATGGCTAATGTGAAAATACATTTAATAAGAATGTACATGTAGAGCCTATAATGGATTGCATGCCATCTTGGGGAGAAGAGGGACATAGAGAAAAGAGGAGGCAGCTGTCATAAAGGGTGGGAAATGATCTGAGGGGGTGGGAGTTACAAAGTTGAATTCATCTTTCAGAATATGAGCTTCTGGAGACCTTAAGAATAGCCCTGGGTGGTTCCTTTATTGGTGGAAGATCTGGAAGGAACTCTCCATGTCCAACCTCTACTTTTCTAATCAGAGGAGGAACAGGTCCCACAGGCAAGAGGTGCTAAAAATGTTTTAAGCTCAAGTTGATTTCATCCCACAGAATGATGAATTTCTGGAGATCACAAAATCCAGTAGATTAGTCAGATGGGAAATGTTCCTCAAAGAGAAAGTCCATTTGGTCAGAAGAGTCGTGAAAAGTATATATATATATGCTCTGGCGTGAGGTTTGCTTTGGGGCTCATTCTTTTGAAGAAGGTTGGTGTGCCAAATGAGACTCTGGGTAGCTGATAAGGAGCCCAACCAGCTTTGAGAACCCAGATGTTGGTGCTTCTCTCTTTGGTAACTATGTATGTATTGTTAATTTATTTTAAATACTAAAACTTAAATGCATAATAGGAAAAGAAAAGGAAACATATTATAAACTTAAATATAAAACAAGAAAATAAAAAAGTATCACTATGTGCATAGCATAATGTAAGAGGATTCAAAATATAGACCAATAAATTCCCATTTCAAGAAAATCTATATAATAAATACCACATACTGAGTACAGAGCTGTCCATATTTCCTTTGCTTCCATGCAAATTTTCTTTTGTTTTCTGCTGTACACTTTTTACATTGTTCTTTTCCCCTACCTCCTCATTCCCCCAAGAATGTTACAATTAAGTGTATACACACATACACACAAACATATACATATACATACATACATACACATACATATACCTGGATTTCTATAACCATATTCAGATATAGATGTATACATTCATATGCATTTATGTAAGACCATACTATACTTGTTTGTCCTCTGTTTCTCTGAGGTTGGATAACATCTTCCTTCAAAAGTCTAAGTCCAATTGCCTCCTGCGCCATCTCCAGTCATACTGATGAATATCTGGTCACTGTATCCAGATGACTCTGGAGGAGAAAATGACGCTGGTTGCCTTGCATGGCCCTCCCTCACTCCAAACAAAGTCAAGTGCAAGTCATGTCATCATTTCTCTGATGTCATGGTCCTCTTCAAAAATGAAAGACTAACACAAGTCTTTCCATATTTTTTGTCCATTCCTTTACTTTCTTAAAGAATTTTATGAAAGTTCTGAGTGTGTCATGATAGGAGGCCCCCCACAAAAAGCATGCATTGTGAGAAATGATTATTTCTCTCTTATATTTAATAACTAATTATTGTATTAAGACTAAGGTTTTTTCCCTTTTCTACTTCCTCATCCAGAAATTAACCAGTGTGTGAAATCTTTCAAAAAGACTTACCCACTCAGGATGGCTAAGATCTAATCAAAGACAGTAAAAGAGTTTCCAAGTTTGAGATAATGGATGCATTCCTTTTCATTGTGTTTGCTCAGACAGGTCTGGATGTGTTGATTCATCCTTTTGTCAGACAGATGATATAAAAAATCATAAATCTCTTTGACCAAAATTTGAGTGATATGTCACATTACCCAAGATCCTCATTGTAATATACGCAATCCTCTCGTTGTATTGTTCATTTTTTTCATTGTTTACCAATTAGAGTTGATGGTCACCCTCAGGAACACCTGCTCTTCCAAGGGCATATAAACTGTGAGCCCACCCCCATGAGTGATCTTTGGTCTAAGAGAGATGGCCAAATGACCATCTTTTCATTAATAAGTATGTTGACTTTACAAATAAAATGACTAAATTACCCAGAAATTATGTCTCCTGGACTTTTAAAAATGCCACACATTCTTACATCAAGCCCAAATATGATTTTTTATAATCTTTTGCAATCAACAAGCAATATAATTGTAATATCTTCTTGTTCTTCCCTCTGGAATAGAGTAGTAAAAGTCTAATTCTTTCACATGAAAACCTTTCAAACACTTGAATGTAGCTATGATGTTTTTTACTTAAGTCTTCTCATTTTCTAGGAGATCAGCTAAACTGAAAAAGCTGAAGTCATCTGTTAATATCCAGCAGGTAAGCTGACGCCCTTGGCCAGAGATGGGGAAAAGAAAGTGGGAAAGAATAAAAACTGATCATAAAACATTCGTTGAATTACTGAAATAACCAAATTATTTTACTTGATTGACCTGTTAATTTAGTAACATCTCTTGAATGTAAAGTGATAGATATTGAAATGGATGATAGACAGAGTTGTTGTTCAGTCATGTCTGACTCTTCATGACCCTTGTGACAAATGATCATTAATAATCGTTATCCTGAAGATTCAGAGCTTCTCTCAGCCCTTCTTTCGAAGTTCTGATGTTAAGTTGTTTTTTCTTCAAAAGGACATTTCTGATAATGAGATTACATTGACTCTCCTTATCCTGGTCAAACCCCCAACCCAAGCTCGAAAATTATTTAATCTAAGACATAGAAGGCCCATTTTGTTCTCCTCAGGTTTGAATGGAGATAGATTCTTCAATCTAGATAGACTTGGATCCTGGGGGTTGTCTGATAGAAAGGCTATTTCCTTTATTTCCTATATTCAGAGATGAAGTGATAATAGAGTGACCTCAGCCTCCTGTTGAAAAGGTATACTAACTGTGGGCCTCAACCCCCAGATGGGGTCAGTTCCATCATTGCAGCACCTCCAACTCTGCATGCCTGCCCACTTGAAGAGAAATAAACATAGATGGACAAAATTTAATCATGTTTTGTCTTTTTCAGACTTCTCAGAGGTTGACTTCCTATATGAGGTTTTCTTGGCAAAGATACTGGAATGTTTTGGCATTTCTTTCTCCAGTGGGTTAGGCAAATAGAGGTTAAGTAGCTTGCCCAGGATCACACAGCGAGTTGTCTGAGATCAGATTTAAACTCAGGTCTTTTTGATTCCGGGCCCAGTACACTATCCACTGAGCTTCTGCTACCAATAGATAGATAGCTGATAGAGACATTACTGATGCTGAACTTGAATTTTCTCTTTGATATTGTATAAAATGCTACAACCTGCAGAAATGATAGGTCTGTGTCAGGATATACTTCTCTCTCTATCTCTCTTTCTAGGTACATCTCTTTACGCATTCCACCTGTGGGTCTCAGGTTGCTGGTTTCTCTCCTGGCATTATCTCGTCTCCTTGCTATTAGAAGTCCAGATGTTGAGGTTTAAGGGTGCTGGGAGCCCTAATTACTCAGGGAGAAAAGGAAAACCCTGACCTTGTCCAAGACCAGCTGGTAGAAGCTATTAAGAAGTATGGGAACTTAGATCCTGACTTCTCTATAGAAGAAGCCCAGATCAAATGGAAAGATTCAAGGAGAGTTCAAGGGGATTTCCAGAGCCTGTACCCTGTAAGAAGTCTGTTGCTCCTTTAGACTCTGCCTGGATTCTTTATCCTATGTCTAGGTTGATGAACAGGACTTTGACTTCACTATCTTGTCCTGTCCCTTCATTTTCCATGGAATTTTTTTACTTGTTTGTTTCTGCCTATCTCATCTTTAACAGGCTTCCTTAGCTTGTCCTCACATATTTCTATTCTTTTGGTCAGTGACTACCTTATTTATAACTGAATCATTCCTCCAACCTGTGATATATGTGTTCCCTCTGTAGGCTCTAATCACTCATTCTTTCCTTGTTTTTGTGCCGTGTTTAGGTTTTGCTTACTCTCGTGTCCATCGCCCTACCTCCAACACAGCCCTTCCCTAGAATATTTGCTGTACCACTTGAAATTCTAATTCTCTGTCCAGTACATTTGTGCTACTGTATTCTATATCTTAACTGATCATAGAACACAGTCAAGAATTATGAACTTGGTAGATAGCAAAAATTGAAGTGCACAGAGAGAATAAAAGGGCAAACACTGAAATGGCAACTAGAAAGGCAGATTAGAATCGAAAAGATCCATATACCGAAGGACAAGGTAAAGTGAATTGTCCAAATCCCAGGTGGTCTGGAGTCAAGAAAATAAAAGGACTGTTTGTCACAGCCAGGTGTTCATCAAAACCATTCTGAAGAGTTCTTCATTCAAGGCAAAAATCTTCTCATGAACTTTCAGCTAGTAAGAGGAACTAATACAGAATTTAGACAGCTTAGACATACAAGTTATATAATTTCAGGGTTGAAAATGTCCAGCCCATCTCTGAGTAAAAACTCCCTTCCCCCTTCATCTTATCAAACAAATGGGTTCCTTTACTGAAAGGCCTCTACTTGGAGGTATCTCCTGAGATACCTCATGCTACTTTCAAAAAGGGAAAAAAAAGTCATTAATCAAGCTGATGTTTGCCTATGAAGCATTATATTCAAATAATTATATTATGCCCCCAAAGTCTCTAAGCTGTTCACATCCTTTGAATCACTGAAATCACTATGAAATCCCTAATTGATAGCAGCAGTAGGAGCTGGAGTAGTAGTAGTAGTAGTAGTAGTAGTAGTAGCAGGAGGAGGAGTCAAAGTAATCACTAGCAATTATATAACATTTTGAGGTATGCAAAGCACTTCACATAAATTATTTCTTTTGCTTCTCATAATAATCCTGTGAGGTGGGCGCCATTGTTATCTCCTTTTACAGATGAAGAAATTGAAGACCAGAGGGGGAAAAAAGAAAGGACCCACATGTGCAAATTTTTTTCACAGTGAGAAAGAAATGGAAACTAAAAGCGTGCCCATTATTTGAAGAATCACTAAAAATATGGTATATGAATCAAATGGAATATAATTGTATGCAATGATGAAAAAGCACAGTTTCAGAGAAACTTAAGTAAGACTCATATTAACTAATATTGAGTAACATGAAGAGAACTAAAGAATTTATATAGTAACAAAAACTTTTTTTAAGGAAAACATCTTTGAAATACTTAAAACTTTAATCAATGCAATGATCAGCTATGACGCCAGAAGATGAATAATAAAGCATACCATCCACCTCCTGCCAGAGATGATGGTCTTCAGGTACAGAAGAAGATATATATTTGTGGCCAAATATGACTATTTCTTCCTTTTCTATGCTCATTTTTATAACATTTTTTCTTATTGAGGGCCGGTGCTTTAAAGACCTGGAAGAGAAGCTAGTGATACTATCGCCAAAAAAATAAAAGAGAGAGATAAAAGATGGCCTTTGAAACATTTTTTGAACATGTAGGAGAGGACAGAAAGCAGTTTGGAATAAAATACAGAGAAGTGGGACAGCTTTGAAAGAAACATGTTGAACTTTTAATAAATTTTAATTTTAAAAAGCAAGCTGTGCATGATAAGAGATTTGTGGTTTCACACAAACAAGTATTTGGACTCTTGACTACTCGTCCAGTTTCTGACAACACATGGAATCTAGACATAATTCTCTCCTTGTTCACCCCTGTCCTGTCTTTGTTCTCTGCTTTCCTTGGCCCTAGAATTGAAATATTTAATTGACTGACTAAAAGATTAAATTACCTGAAATGGCTATGTGGGACAATATTTACACAACGTTCATACTTTTTGCTTTCACATTTGAGCTGAGAATTATTTCAATGATTTCCTGTCAATTTTTAACATAGTTATTGTTAGTACGGATTTTTTTCTTTGACAGCTGTATATGTCTGACCTTTCACAAGTAATGGTTTCACAGTGCCAGCCAGACCAAACTGGCCTCTAACCTGTGCATGGCCAGAGGCAAAAAGAGTAGTTTAGAGACAAGACTCAGGAATCAAAGAGAAGTTTAATTTCAAAGTGAGGGAAATGGCTCGCAAGCAAGCATACGTGTGCTGGTGCCCCCACCTTGTAGGGGAAGACTTCAATACAATGCAATCCAATGGTTGCACAGTAAGCTCTAACACTAACAATCAGGGATGACAGAAACAATGTGACAGTTTTGATTCATAGGAGAACTTCATGACTAGAACTTGTCCAAGCTTGTCTGGTGCTAGTCCAAGCTCAAAAAACACCTGGTCCTAGTCAAAGCAGTACAATAATTATGTGATTTTTTCAGAGAGATCATCTGGAGAGTGAGTGAAAAGGATTGTTGTTATGCCAAACTTAAGGCATAGCTTGCTTGCTGGGCCTTAACTCTGGAAAACAGGGTGTCTCCTTTGACTATTCAGATATGCTATCTGTGAGTATATAGCTATATCTATATCTATATCTATATATACACATATATATACATATATATGTATATATATGTGTATATATATATATATGTGTGTGTTTATGTGTATGTGTATGTGTATATGTATGCATATGTGTGTATGTGTATGTATATAGATAGATATGGATATCTATCTATCTATATACGTCGGTATGCATTCGTATATTTGTGTGTTCATCCTTCATTGCTGAAGAAGACCATGTCATCAAAGAAATGATGACATGACTTGCACTTGACTTTGTTTTGAGTGAGGGAGGGCTGTGTATCAGCTTCTTATATAGCTTGAATTTCAGGCCTTCATCAAAGAAACTTGCTGTAAAGATTTTCCCCAAGTTAACTCTTTCCTTTACAATTTTAAATATATAATTTTTTGTGAAAAATCTTTTAAACTTTATATAGTCAAAATTGTTCATTTTATCTTTTATGTTTGTTATAAATAGGGCCCCTCCTGAGCCCCCTCCCCATCTAGAGTAGGGCTCACACCCGGACCAGATTAAAAAACTAAAGTCTGGAGTGACAGAAGAGTCATTTATTAAGGTTCTTGCAAGAAGAGGGCACATTCCCTATTATGAAACAAGTGTACCTACACTGAAGCAAGAACAAGCTTTATAGTTTTAATTTTTAGATGTCCCTCCCTTCCAGATCAGGATTGGTCTTGATCTTTCTGTGTCACAATCTCTGGTACATTCCCACTTCATACAGTTCCTTGTCATGATGCCCTCCCCAGTCATGCATGTGGATAATGAGACTGTGATCCTATGTGGAGAGTGTCAGGTAATATGCAATGAGTTCATCAAATAGCTCAATGAAGTAAAGTTTTCTCCCAGTCACTGACCCCAGCCAGTTTAGGCTAGTTTCAAGTCTGGTCCCCTTTTATCAAGAACTTTGTAATTAGGCTAGATGGGCCTCCTGAAAGTTGATTGGTTGGTGGTGCTTGCTATCTGATACCACTTTGAAACTGCAACATTTTGTGGAAACCTAACTTTTTAGTGTTTACAACATGTTCTTTTTAGCTTGTCTGGTTATAAACTCTTCCTTTATTCATATATACAAAAGGTATTGCCTTCATTGTTTTGTTTTTTAATGATGTGACCCTTTTATGTCTAAGTCATATATCCATTTGGAACTTATGCTATATTGTTTGAAATATTATTTTAACCTAATTTCTATCAGCCTTATTTTTTCTTTTTCTAGCAGTTTTTGTTTAATGGTAAATGCTTACCTTAGTTTTTGGGATCTTTGGATTAACTGAACAATGTACTATAGGTCCATTTGTTTCTTCATGTTGCACACCTCAACTGTTTCATTGATCAGCTTTTCCATTTTTAACCAGTACCAAATTGTCTTGATGATTGCTGTTTTATAGTATAATTCTAGATATGGTATGAAGTTTGTCATCTAGAAGGTAAGAGAAAAACTGTCAGCTATCCAGCCTCTGGAACACTACTTACAGAGGCTAAGAAATATTTCACTTAGAACTTAGAAATGGAATGAAAAAAAAATGACCCTCCTTTTCCTGGTAGTGAAAATAATCTGTATTTTAAATTTTTTTTATCATAAACCCATAAGAATTTTAGAAAGAAAAACATTTCTCTGGTCCAACTCACTATTCTGTGTGTTGCAAGTACTCTTTATCTCCCTTTTGAAGATGAGAATCACATGTGTACCTCTGTTGTTCTGGATTCTTTCAGGACCAATGACAGCGACTTAATCTCATCTTCAAGTTTTTCAGATTGGTAAAATAAAACTTGTCTGGCCCAGGTGACTTTATCTCCTTTGGGATTTAGGTGCTTTCTTACAATCGTCTAAACTATCCTAATTTATAATTTCCATTCAGACCTTTGCAATCTGAAGACCATTCTCTGAAATGGAGAAATGGATAGATATAGGGCCTAGACTCACATTTTCATTGGAATAGAAAGTTCTGGATAAGAAAACTCACTGTACTAATGCAAGTCAGGATCTTAACTTCAACTAGGGTCTTATAGGAATGCCTATCACATTCAGGGGTTAAATAACATGTTCAGGCTTCCATAGCCAGTATGTTTCAGGGGTAAACTTTAAGTCTTTCTGGCTTCCACTGGCTCCTCTAGGTATAATAGTATGCTGCCTCTAACAGGAAAACACACACAACAACAACAAACTGTAGAGAAAATTAGATTTGATTGATTAGTCTAATGTTCTCTCATTATGTTACATTCACCTTAAGCTAAGGTATTATCACTAAATTGTTTTCTTGTCCATAGCATAACTTTTAAAATTTGTTTTATTATCTATCCTAAGCATTTTGTGCCTCTCTTATTTGTTTATCCTATTTTCTATATCTTAGCTGGTAAATTAACTCTGAAAACACTAGAGATCTTCTCATGGGACTATTTTACTTTAGTCTGACACTTTTTTCACTAAAATTGTTCACAATGTAAATTTATTATCAGAATGTTGTGCATTCACCCCCTCCCCTTTTCTTTTATGTTTACTTCTCTTTTAAAGTTTAAGGTTATTGCATGTGAATGGCAAATGGACTTAGAGGTTCTTTCATATTCCAGTGCAGGCCTTGCACGTAGACTGTTGTGTCCCCTAAGTGAACTTGGATCTTTGAAGGCATGATAAATCTCACACAAACATGGAACATCTGCTGCCTTGAGAACCTAGCCATTTCTCCAAGGACGAACATCGTGTATATACTGCATCATGAGGTTTGGCTACCCTCTCGATGGACAACGTATGGGATAGTTGGCAATTAGCCTCTTTGTTGGCAGTCAGCCTTCTTCGTTTGGAAGGGTTTATTAGGTCTCTTTTCTGAGGAGAACTTTGGAATCTCACACATGGAGAGGATGCTCTGCCTGGGACCCCTTGCTCCCAATCCAGACCCTGAAAGCTGTATCCCAGGATTCCTCAGCTGAGAAAATTCAGAAATTGGTGTCTCCCTAGATTGATGATGTTTTTCTATTTCCTCTTATTTCTGTATTTGTACTGCTATAATTATATTAGTATTAGGATATATTAATTATTGCTGCTGCTATTGCTCTAAACTATCTGTGCATTTGCCTTTTCTATAAATCAATAAAATATCCAGCTTCTTCTTCTCTTATTGTAGGTGTGAATCTGAACCATAAATTTTCTTAATCATACAGTTTCTTGCATCATCTTAGCTGTGAGTGTTGATGTAGAGAGGAGATTTATGCAGACACTCTGACCAATTTCACTGATTGGGGTCATCTTTGAATTTTGTTTTGGAGGTTTCTGAGATGAGGAACAGGAAAACACTTATGATTAATTTGAAATCTAAGAGGGGCATATTGCTCTTAGACAAATGATGTTCTCTCCCTTCCCCTGTAGCTCCCTTGCTCAGGGGCTCTTGTGGTTCATTTTTGTAGCATAGAATTATCAGAATACAGGCATATATTGGAGATATTATGGGTTTGGTTTTAGGTCATTGCAATGGAGCAAATATCTCACTGAAGGGCCTTAAATAAAAAAGTTATGTTTACACTATACTGTAGTCTATTAAGTGTGCTATAATATTATGTCAGAATGCATATACATAATTAAAAAAACTTTTATTACTAAAAAATTCAACCCATTATCTAATTGTTCAGCAAGTCATAATCTTTTTGCTGATTGAGACTCTTCATTTGATGGTGACAGCTGCTGATTGATCAGGATGGTAGTCGATGAAGTTAAGGATGACTGTGGCAATTTCTTAAAATAAAACAACAATTAAATTTGCAATATCAATTGACTCTTTGATTTGAACTCTTAGAAGCCATTGTGGATGTATTCACTGGCCTAACTTCAATATCACTGTGTCTCAGGAAATATGGTGGCTTAAGGAGAAGGAGAGAGATGGGGAACAGTAGTCAGTAGAGCTGTCAGGAATTCAAACAACATTTATCAGTTAAGTTGGGGGTTACATGGGCATTGTTAGTAGCACCCCAAAATAATGACAGTAGTGACATCAAAGATCACTGATCACAGGTCAGCATAACAGAAATAATAATAATGAAAACATTTGAAATATTGTGAGAACTACCAAAATATGATACAGAGATACTATGTGAGCACATGGTATTGGAAAAAATGGCGTGCTTCATGCAGGGTTGCCACAAACCTCCAATTTATTTTAAAAAATGCAATATAAAACTAAATCCAATAAAGCAAAGTACAATAAAATGAGATATGCTAGTAATGTGTTAGACAGTGAAATCATGAGAACTGATTGTGCAATTTGCTAAGGCAATGTACACTGAGCTCAGATACCTCATTTCCCTCCCTCCTTCCCTCTCTCCCTCTCCCTCCCCCCCTCCCCCCGTCTCTCTCTGTTCAACATGGGGAACAAACCTCATTAACTGTCCAACTCAAGGGCAACTCATCAAATATCTCTCCTTCTTTTCAGTGAATGGAGGGAGCTAAAGTTAAGAGAAGCTGATTCTACCTCCAAAGATATAAGCATATCACGCTGGCTTCTTCCTGTACATTGTGGGTAGAGTTGTGAACTAGTCCAGTCATTCTGGAGAACAATTTGGAACTATACCCAAAAAGACAATAAAACTGTGCATTCCTTTTGACTCAGCAATACCACTACTGGGTCCATCTATATTGCAAAGAGATAAAAGGAAAGAGGAAAGCTCCTATTAGTACAAAAATATTTATAGCAGATATTTTTTATGGCAGCAAAGAATTGGAAACTGAGGAGATGACAATCAGTTGGGAAATTCCTGAAGAAGTTGTGGCATATTGTGATGGAGTACTATGGTGCTATAAGAAATGATGAGTAGAATGGTTTCAGAAAAACCTGGGGATATTTGCATAAAGTGACAGATAAAGTGAGCAGAACAGAGAGAACATTTACACAACAGCAGTAATATTGTAACAACGATCAACTATGAAAAGCTTAGCTACTCTAATCAATAAATGGCCCAAGACTCCAAAGGACTGCTGATCATGATAAAAATTCTTTTCACTTCCAAAGAGAGAAGCGATGAACTCTGAGTACAGATTGAAGTCTAGTCCCAAATTTCCAGGGGCCTATGGTGCATTTTTTACCTGGATATCTTGAAAATATCTGAAATACATTTAAATTAAAATCACTATGCTGCCACCTCTCCATATACACACATAAAAACAAAAAAATACTCTAAAATTTTTCTTATATCCATTGGAAAAGAGGAAGTGAAGGATCTCAATGATGGATGAACTAAAATCTCGGGAAACTGGGATGTCAATAGCAAGTCATTTACCCACATCCACCCCCACCAAATATATTTTCTCATATAAAAAAATAGAGAAAAACATTTTGTGTTCATTACATTTCTTTGTAGTTGTTGGCTTTATTTCTGAGATGCATAATAACCAAATGTGGTGAGAATTATTTGTCTTTGTAACATGGTTGCTGCCCTTCATACTAGAAGAGGACCAAAATGACATCACTGTGTTACAGTAAAGTTGCAGTGTGTCCAACTGTGGCTGATCAGACTAATACAAGTTCAGAATGCTCTACCTCAGGTTAGGTACAAATAGTCCTCGTGAACTTTTAGAATGGATTCTCTAAATTGTTACTCTCAAGTTGTTTTTAACTATTTCAATCCTACTCCAAATCTTCTTTGATGAGGGCACAACCTTATTGAGTGGTTCTATGCCACTATCTATCATGCTATGTCATCAGTTCCAAAATTCTTCAGTGAGACCTTGCGAGTATCCTTTTGTCACTTCTGATCAGTATGTAAGTACTTTTATGAATTTTCTACAAAATACTCTTTTATACAGGTGTACATTTGACCTTTGAACAGAGTGTCCAGTACATCAAAGTTGTGCTCTCTGCAATAGATTTTGAATGCTTAGCAGTTCAATTCAAGAAAGGACTTCAGTGTCTGGTAGCTTTACTGCCAGGTGATCTTCAGACTCTTTCTAAGACAATTCAAATGGCCTATTAGACCTTCAGTTTGGCAGGCAACCAAATATCTATTCTCTCCTATACTTTCCTTTAGAGTGATTTATTACTGTCTTGTGTACATAGCCTATTCCATGGATCCACTGCTCTATTTCTTAGCCAGTACAAAATAGTTTTAATGATTCCCACTTTAAAATACAGTTTTAGATCTAGTATGGCTAAACAACCTTCTTTTGCATTTTTTCTCATTGATTCCCTTGATATTCTTGACCTTTTATTCTTTCAGATTAATTTTGTTATTATTTTTTCTAGCTCTATAAAATAATTTTTGATAGTTTGATTGGTATGGCCCTGACTAAGTAAATTAATTTATATAGAATTGTCATTTTTATTATATTTTCTTGGCCTACCATGGACAATTATTTAGATCTGACTTTCTTTGTGTGAAGTGTTTTGTATTTGTGTTCATAGAATTCCTGGATTTGTCTTGGCAGATAGACTCCCATATTTTATGTATTTTCAAGTTACTTTAAATGGAATTTCTCTTTCTATGTCTTGTTGCTGGGATTTGTTGATAATATATAGAAATGTTGATGAATTGTGTGGGTTTGTTTTTAATATCCTGAAACTTTGCTAAAGTTATTAATTCTTTTTTTTTAAAATAAATTTATTTAACTTTTTACATTCATTTTCACAAGATTTTGGGTTCCAAAATTTTCTCCCCATTTG
>CM053770.1:406865360-406921521 GCA_028658325.1 Potorous gilbertii
TGACCCAGTAATATCGCTACTAGGACTATATCCCCAAGAGATCATAAAAATGGGAAAGGGTCCCACATGTACAAAAATATTTACAGCAGCACTCTTTGTGGTTGCCAAGAACTGGAAATCAATGGGATGCCCATCAATTGGGGAATGACTGAATAAATTATGGTATATGAATGTAATGGAGTACTATTGCACCATAAGAAATGATGAACAAGAATACTTCAGGGAGGCCTGGAAGGACTTATATGATATGATGCTGAGTGAAAGGAGCAGAACCAGGAGAACTTTGTGCACAGCAATGACCACAGTGTGCGAAAGTTTTTTCTGGTAGACTTGGAACTTCATAATAATGCAAGAACTTACTGAAAAAAAAAAACCCCAATGGTGGTATGCTAAGGCAAAATGTGGAAAGTCATTTGAAGAATGTAGCAGACCATGTTTGTATGTGTGTGGGTTTTAGTGTATTATGTTTTGATTTGTTATATGATTTCTTCCATTTATTTTAGTTCGACTACATAGCATGACTACTGTGAAAATGTACTCAATAGGAAAGTATATGGAGAACCTATACAGAATTGTGTGCTGTTGTGGGGATGGAGGGGGATAGTGGGGGGGATAAAATCTTAATTTTAAGGAAGTGATTGTAGAACACTAAAAAAAAATTTTAAAAATGAAGATATGAAAGTTAAAAAAACATTTTTCTGCATCTATTGAGATAATCTCATGATTTCTGTTAATTTTGTTATTGATATGGTCAGTTATGCTGATTGTTTACCTAATATTGAACTAGCCCTGAGTTCCTGGTATAAATGCCCCTGGTCATAGCATATTACCTTCATGATAAGTTGCTGTAATCTCTTTGCTAATATTTTATTTAAATTTTTTTGCATCAATATTCATTTGAGTCAGAGAGATTGATTACCAGATTATCGGTAATAATACAGGTGAGAGATTATGAAGACCCCAACTAGGGTAGTGGAAATGTGAGTCAGTCAGGAAATAAGTGATTATTATGAACTCTTTATATTTCTAGCACTGTTCTAAGGACAGGAGTTCCAAACAAAACAAAAACTAACAAACAAACTGGTGTTCTTTCTCTCAGGAAACTCAAGTTCTAATGGGGAAGATAACTGCAAGTAACTATGCACATACAAGATATATACAGTGTAAATACAAGGTAAGTTCAGAGGGAAGGAACTAGCATCTGTGAACAAGAGAGATCAAAAAGGACTCCTGAAGAAAATAGTCATTGTGATCGGTATTGAAGACAGTTAGGAAAAGTAGGAACTAGAGGTGAGGAAGAAAAGAATTCCCGGTGTGAGGAACAGCTAGGTCATTGGTATGGTGTCAGGAGACTGAGGTTAGTGCAAGAAACATCCTGAAGGGTAGGTAGGTGGAATATAGAATGTATATATAGGCAAAGTGTAGGGAGGCTAGACAAGAAAGGACTATGTGGTGAAGACAATGGTGCTAAAGCTTGAGATGTAAAGACACAATGAACATAACTTGAAAATGATGAGATATGTGGGATGAGCTTGAGTGATGAGTCAATGATGATGCCAAATTTATGAAGCTGAGTGAAAAGAAAGATTGTGGTACTCTGTACAGATACAGGGATGTTTGGATGGAGCTAGTTTAAGAGAAAGAGAGAGCTCTGTCTTGGACATATTGAATTTAAAATATTTATGGGACATACAATCCAAAATACACAATAAGTGATATGGGATTAAAAATCAGGAGAAAACTTAGGACTTGATTTGTAGATCCAATAATTCAACCCAATGGATCTGATAAGGTCACCGAGAGAAAAGAAGTATCAGCACTGAGTAATGGGGTATTTATGTATATGTGGACATTGATAATGAGCAAGGGAAATTGAAAAAGGACAGACAAGAGAACCAAGGGAGAGCAGTGGCATAAAATCTCGGAGAGAAGATTGTGTCCAATAAGAGAATGGTTCAATAGGGTCAAATGTTAACAGAGATCAAGAAGGACTGATAAAATGTTCAAAAGTAATTTTTAAAAAAGATCATTGAATTTGACAATTGAGAGATCATTGGTAAATTTGGAAAGAGCAGTTTCAGGTGAGTGATAAGTCTAGATGAGAGATTACTAGAGGAATAGAAGACATGGAAGCACAAAATGTAAGGAGATTTTTCTAGTACTTGGGCTACGACAAAGAGGACAATGGATGACAGCTTGAGAGAATGGCTAGAGATTTTTAAAGGATGAGGAAAGATCTGGTCATATTTGTAAAAAGCAAAAATTTATCCCGAGAATAAGATAGCTAGGTGATAGATAGATGGATATGATGCAATTCTAATAAAACTTCCCTTTGCCCCACTGAACAGCAAGCATGTCCAGATTTAACCACACAATCTGACTTTTTAACCACAACACAGAACCCCAGACTCAATCATAAGCTGCACTGAATAACAAACCACTACCCCTCCCTAGCCACTGCCCGCAGCATTCAATATTCTGACTTCCGCGTATATGTCTGATTGCCTCACCAGAACAACAGGTGTGTCCTTGAACTTATATTTCTCACAGAAACTGCAGGCAGGTGCAAGTGATAGGATCCAAGCCACTGCCTCTAGCTAGTTCCTGCTCCCAGACCCATTCTTCATATTTTCCACAGACATAGCAGGTGTGTTAATGCACTCAATAACAACCACATTCATCTAATCTCAGACAAGATTACAATAGCCAATGAATCAGAAAGCAGCAACACCAAGATGCTTGAGCAGGATGTAGACCCAGAAATAGAAGGGACTTTCCATAACCAGTCAGCTGCACAATAATAGCAAAAGCTGCCCTTTAGCTGAATTTATGACATTGAGAAGCATATTATAATATCATATTATACATATCATATACATACATATCATATATATACATATCATACATACAAGCCTCCCCAAATAACTTTTTCTTCATGCATTGCACAATTCCACCAAAGCTGAGAACTCTTCCCATGACCTAATCCCTTAACAAATCCCTCTTGCCTATTTAATATTCATTAATTATGTAGTGTAATCATCATTACTATGCTATAAATTTGACTGTGAATTTCCTCTTGGAATGCAGCCCATTGGAGGTGTCATTCCCAATAAAGGCTTATACTTGGATTAGAGGACTAGAGATGGTCTGAGGTCTGGTGGTCTGAGTTCTTTGACAGCACCATCGAAACTGCAACAGAGAGATCAATAAATAAATAATAAATGGAATAAAAATATAAAAGGAATATACAAAATATATAAAAAGGAACAAATATGTATTCAGTGACTAAATGAATGAATTCATTGAAATTGGTGGCTGTTTCATTGTTGTTTTAGAAGTAGGGGAGGAAAAATTTCATTGTTACTGAGAAAGGTAGATATAGAATTTTACTGCTAATCAGGAGTATTCAGTATTTCTATTATCAGAATGCTGAAGAGTAATTCTTCTTTAGAAAAGGAAGTCATAAGCTGAATACAAAGGAGTGTGTGTGTGTGTATTTTTAAGATGAGGTGCTATTAAGGTGTTCCTTGAGAGGGTCATACCAGGGCGCATTAGAAGAACAGGCTGGAAGGAGCAGAATTAGGAAAAATTCAACTGAGAGGGATCTTGCAAACACCAATAGTCTAAACTGACAAGGGATCAGATCCAAAATCATCTAAGGTTGAAAGAAGCTAGCCTAGCAATCAGGTATTGGGTATTACATGATAGGTTTCATGGTATTATGTAGTAGGTATTTTCCCTATAAGAAAACTGAGGCACACTGAGGCATGTAGTCACACAGCTAGTAAGTGTCTAAGACAGGATTTGAACTCATATCTTGCTGACTCTAAGAGACACACTCTATCCAATCCAGTACCTAGGGTATTTTGGTTACACCTTTCTTATGTGTTTGACCTGTTTTTTTACCTTATGATCACTTGACATACTGTCCTTCTAGACTGAAAACTCTATTAAATCAGGGACTGTATTATAAATATGACTCGTCCAACACAATCCCCTGGAGAAAATAGTTCCCACAATGGAGAGTTATACAGTTTGCATTGCTATGCATAAACCATTTCAAGTTTCCATTTATATTTCCCCAATCCCTAGCATATTCAGTCTGAACCAAATTCTTCCTACTCCTCCAATTCCATATTAGAGTGAAATCTTGTCATCTATTCTGTTAGTTCCTAGAAGTGCTACAAGAGAATAGCATATATGCTAATATATGTACTATATTGTGCATTATTAGCATAGTTTGCCAGGAATCTATTTTTATTATTATTTTAATTTCAAGCATTTGCCTGATTAAAACACATTCAAGCTGACAGAGTCTATCATTCTCTTAGACATCTCTACACATGTTATTTTTGAAGCTGTGTTCATTCTTCATTTTTGAAGAAGACCATGATATCAGAGAAATGATGACATGAATTGCACTTGACTTTGTTTTGAGTGAGGGAGGGCTGTGCTGGTCACCAGCCTCACTTTCTCTTCCTGAGCCATCTGGGTCTGGTGATCGAATATTCATCTAGATGACTGGAGATGACACAGGATGCATTGGAAGACCTTGGCCTTCTTAGGCTGACCTTTTCAGGTACTCGCTTAGAGGGAAGTAACGTCCATTGAGTGAATTGGCCTCTTTAAGAAGTAGTTACAGAATGGGCCTTTTAATGAACAAAAGAAAAAAATAACTAAATCAACCTGGGAGAGAAAAGAAATGGTTACTACTGATAATCACTCTAAGTCAGTCATTAAGTGGAGCTTGGGCAGGGACCCACTGTTATCTAGTCTATGGGTTTCAGAGTGCACTGGATTTAAGATTTTGGGAATGGCAAGAAAGGAAGGAAGAAAGGAAGGGAGGGAGGGAGGGAAGGAGCAAAGGAGGGAGGAAGGACATCTAGCCAGTAAATCCCAAAGAAAGGGGAAGGGGAGACAGAAGGGAGAGTATGATCTAGGCTACCCAGCTAGCTGGGTCGCCACTCAGGCAGCTCGATCTACACAGGTTGTGTTCATCCTTCATTTTCAAAGAAGACCATGACATCACAGAAATGATACAGTGACTTGCACTTGACTTTGTTTTAAGTGAGGGAGGGCTGTGCAAGGTCACCAGCCTCACTTTCTCCTCCTGAGCCATCTAGGTCCAGTGACCAGATATTCATCAGGATGACTTGAGATGACTTAATGGGAGCAATTTTTTTGAAACCTTATATATAGAAATCTTGAATAAGAAAAATGTCACAATAAGATAAAATATAATTTTACAATTCAGCATAATTTTATTATTTTGTTTCATCAATCCAGCATAACGATCATTCAGTCTTAGAGAATCATTTTCCGAAAACCATTCAATCTTTCAAGAATCAATCACTTCATTCAAAGATCCTTCTTTCTGCCTGTTCAATCCTATTTTAACTGCCGTTAACTAAGGTAAGCAAAGACACGTCTTCCTTCTCTTCCTACCCTAATATAATCAAGATGGATCAATCCAGTCTTCCTTGCTCTGGTCTAGTAACTGCTATAATTACTTCCTGGACTGATTAGCAAGAGAAAAATAGGGTGTTTTCTCAGAACTTATATTAATGATAAAGATTCATAAGGTTTCTCTTTCAGATTAATCCAAAGATTTCAGACTAGAATAATTTAAACACTTTTTGAATATTTCTGAAAAGGGAATTGGGGGCTGCTTATGGAGTTTTGTCTGCTTCTACATGAGCAATTTTCTCATTTGCAAGTCATTTTGATTCTCTATTGCTTTCCAGTGATCTAGATTTAAAACCCTGGAGTCATATGAATTTTATCTCTCCTCTGACAACATTGAATCAGTTGCCTGGCAAGTCTTCTTGATTTGTCCTCCACTTTTATCTTCTTTTCTCCTCTCTCAAGGCTTTAATTTAGACCTTCATCATAAATGGTCTATTGTAACAGGTCCCTAATTGGTCTCATTTTTTGAATTCTTTCCAATCTATGTTCCCTTAAATGGCCTCATTTAAATCACCAACACACAGGTCTAACTACTTCATTCCCATCCTTAAAAATCTTCAGTGACTCCCTTGCTGCTTCTTCATCTACAATCTGGCTCAGATCCACCTTTTAAGACATTTTCTATTACTCCCTTTCATGTAGTCTATGTATTCTATAAGCTGTTTTTCAAATATGCCTTTCCATCTTCCATTCCCCTGCCTTTTTTGGGCTGATCTCTTACCTTTTAGAATCCTTCATTTACTTCAGTGTTCTTCTCAGGTGTTATCTAGGATACCTTTACTGATGCTTTCAAAGCATAATGCTCTCTTTTCCCTCAGCTTTCCTTTTATTGACTTGTGTCTGTCCCAGTAGAATATAAACTCCTTTAGTTTGAGGCAGCTGGGTAGTTCCTACATAGGGTCCTGGACCTGGAGACAGGAAGAGAAGTATAAATCTAACCTCAGACTCTTCTAGCCATGTGACTTTGGTCAAGTCACTTAACCTTGGTTTGCTTTGGTTTCCTCATTTGTAGAATGCTAATAGTGATTCAACCTACCTCCCACAGATGTTATGGGGAACAAAAGACATATTATTGTAAAATACTGAGCACAGTACCTGGCTCGTAGTAGTTGTTATATAAATGCTATTGTGGGTGGTATAATTGTTAGAATTATTTTCATTCAACTCAAGAATTATTTTTCATTTTGTCATTAGATTCCCAGTGCCTAGCCAACACATAGCAGGTGCTGAAGTAATGTTGAATTGAGTTATGGAATTAAATTGAATTTCCTCCCTGCTTTTCCTATTGATTTATATGCTTTTACAATTCAGGAAAGTGTGTTTTACAAACAGTCATCTGGGACAAATATTAGCCCTTATATTCTATTTGCATTTCATTGTCTTTCAGCATTGTCTTCATTTACCTTTTCATAGTCATCTTGTGTATTTTGCTTTGGGTTCTCTTTTCTTCACTCTCCCTCAATTTATACAAGTCTTTTCTTGTTTTTCTAAATTCTCCATTTTTAAAATTCATTTTCCTTATTTATTCATTCACTTTATCTTTTCCTTAAAGGAATGATATCCATTAGATATGTATGCCAAAATGTGTTTAGCTTTTTATAAATCTATGGGTAATGATCTGTTTACAGCTTTTGACTACTAGAAATACTATAGCTACTCCAGTAATATGGTAACTTTCTTTCTGTTATCAACCTCCTTGAGTGATTAACCCAGCAGAGGAATTGTTGGATGAAAGGACATAAAAGAATTAGTAATTTTTTTTCTTAAAATGTCAAAATATTTTCCATAAAAGTTGGACCAATTCACAGTTTCAACAAAAATTTTTTATTATACTTGTCTTCCCATATCTCCAACATTGAATATTATGATTTTTTAATCATTTTTGCCAATCTGATGGATTTAAAGAGAAAGATCCTTATTTTACTTGCTATTACAAAGAGATACTTCAGTTTTCTTTTCATTTGCATTTTTCTTTTTATTAGTGATATAGATTAATTTTATCTAATAGTTGGTATTTTTACTTTTTTAGAAAATCCTTTATTCAAATATTTTAGGGAATGACCTAGCTTTAGAAATTAATGAAAATTCTATAAGCATATAGCTTTTCTTCTCCTTTTCCTACTCCAGGCAGTTAGGCGGTACAGTGGATAGAGTGCCAGGAGTGGCGTCAGAAAGACTCATCTTCCTGAGTTCAAATTTGGCCCCAGGCATTTAATAGCCATGCGACCCTGGGCAAATCACTTAATCCCGTTTGCCTCATTTCCTCATCTATAAAATAAACTACAGAAGGAAAGGGCAAACCACAACAGTATCTCTGCCCAGAAAACCCCAAATGGGTCATGAAGAGTTAGGCACAATTGCAATCAACTGAGCCAGATTACTTAATCCACATGGTGGTATTACTTTGGTATTCTACCATCGCATCTCTGTCTCTTGGTTTGGCTAACCTTTCTCTGTGTCTTGCAACCCAAATCATATATTTGCTTTTCCTCTTACCCCTTCTGTTCTCTGGGATGCTTTGTTGACCAACCTTCTGAGACTCTTTCATGGCCTTTGCTTATAAATACTTTCTCTTTATTCTCTTGGGGAGGGGCCTTAGACAAAGTAAAAGTTATCTAAAAGACAAGTCAAACCGATATCCTGCTTACCAAAACAGAACTTGTACTTCCTGGCTCACCAAATGGAAATACTGGTGTTAATACCCCGCTCCCCCCACAAAAAAAGAATGATTCATTTCACCCTCTGGGCATTTGTGTCTTTCCTATATACACACAATTATAGTCATTTAGTTTTGGAACTGACACTGACTTCTCCAAGATTTTATCAGTTCAGGGAGGCGTAGAAGCTAGAAGTCAAGGATGAGTCCTCAAAAGTCCATAGTTAGTTGTTCTTGGCCCCAAAACACAAATTATAAACATTGCTGCCTTTCCCTGTTTTAATTGCAGCTTTCTGATTTCCCCGAAAGTGCTATGGCTACTTGAATATATTCATATTCATGGAGAAAGTGGAGGTAACTGTTAATATCTACACGTCCTATGCCCCAACTCATGTTAAATATCTAAGTACCTTTAGCAAGAGTAAATAATTGTATTTCAAAAGGTAGCAACTTCCTGTCAATTATGAATTTAGTTAAATGGTATAATATGGTATGGTAGAGTATAGAATAGTAGAATATGGTATAGCATGGTATATTATGTTATGGTATGGTATGGTGTGGTGTGGTATGGTGTGGTATGGTATGGTATGGTATGATGTTGTTGGGTTTGTCCTTTGTTCTCAAAGAGGACCATTATATCAGAGAGATGATGACATGACTTGCAGTAGACTTTGATTTGAGTGAGGGAGGGCTGTGCAAGGTTACCAGCCACACTTGGGAGACCCTGGTCCTTTTAGGCTAAGGTCTTTTCAGGTTCTCACTTTGAGTGAGGTAATGCCCCTTCACTGAAGAGATCTCTTTAAGAAGTGAATCAATGACATGTACAAAAATATTTATAGCAACTCTCTTTGTGGTGGCCAAAAACTGGAAATCAAGGGGATGCCCATCAATTGGGGAATGGCTGAACAAATTGTGATATATTTATGGAACAGAATATTATTATGCTACAAGAAATGATGAACAGGAAGAATTCAGAGAGGTGTGGAAAGATTTATATGAGCTGATGCTCAATGAAAGGAGCAGAACCAGAAGAACTTTGTGCATAGCAGTATGTGCAAGGAATTTTTTTTGATAGACCGTGTTTCATTGCAATGCAAGGACTTAAAAAATTTCTAATGGACTCCTGAGGCAAAATTCCTTCCATATCCAGAGAAAGAACTATGGAATTTTGTCACAGAATAAAGCAGACTATTTTATTTTATATTATATTTTTGTTCTTTTTTAATTCTTTTCTCCCATTCATTTTAATTCTTCTATGCAACATGACTAAGGTAAAAATGCTTTTAATAGGAATGTATGTGTAGAACCTATATAAAATTGTATGCCGTCTCAGGGAGGAAGTGAGGAGGGAGAGGGGACAGATGGGAAGGGAGGAGGAAAAATCTATGATATATGGAAGTGATTGTAGAACACTGAAAACAAATAAATTAATTTTAAAATAAATAAAAAAGAAGTGAGTCAAGGGATGGCCCTTTTAATTTAAAAAAAAATAAAACTGGGAGGGGAAGACCCTCAGAGTTGCTGGCCAAAAGAGAAACAGTTGATATTTACATTCACTCTGAGGCAAGAGTAGTATAGTGTGGTATGGTATGGTATGGTATGGTATGGTATAGTTACAACCTAGCCCCTTCCTAACTTTCCAGTATTCTTACACTCTCTTCTCCTCCATGAACTATATGATTCAGTGACACTGTCCTTCTTATTGTTCCTCCAGTAGGACACTCCATTTCCCCAGTTTTTGCCTCTGAGCAAGTTGTCCTCCATACCTGGAGTGCTGTCCCTCCTTATCTCCTTCTCCTGTATTCCCTAGATTCCTTTAAGTTTCAGCTTAAATTCTACCATTTGCAAGAAACCTTTACTCATCTCCTGATCTTCCTCTTCCAACTTCCTACCGCAATCTTCCTGCTGAAATTACCTTCATTTTACCTCATATAAATCTTTTACATATAGATTTGTTTGCATCTTTTCTCTCTTGTTAAAATATTTGTGAGATCCTTGAAGAAAGAGGCTGTGAAATTTTTAAAAAAAAATTATTCATTTGAACTTTTATGGAACTATTCATTAGGATATTCTTTATTCTATCTTTTGCATATTTAGTTTTAAAGCTTTGGGGGTTTTCCCCTCCCAAAATACTCACGATTATTTGTTTTAAACCACTCTTTTGGCATTATTTTATTCTTTGAGAGTTCTAACTTCCATACTAATTTCTTCCTTTTTTTTTTTATTCATCCTTTCAAGCACACTAGAAGTTATTTTAGTTGGTCCATTATAATTTATGTATGTCACAATGTTGTTGTTGTTGCAATGCTTTGCTGTTCTTCTAAAGTTTTAATGTTGCTTTATTTTTATTTCATTTTATATATTGCTTGTATTGGAGCCTATGGGCAGGGGAAGAGGGAAAGTTCTTTACCTTTTTTCTGTCTTTTGTTGATTTTTGTGAGGTTTTTGTAGTAAATACACTCCCATCTTCATTTTGATTTTTGTTTTCATTCTTTTACTTCATTTGGCACATTTCCTGCTATTTGAGGGCAAAGAAAATAAACTAGGTTTAGCTACAACTAATTGTATAGTTCTGCTGCCCTCAGTAACTCTCTCACATCCATTCCTTTCTTTCTATTCACACCATCACAGTTGAGAAACTCATCATCTCTCTCTGATAGTAAAGCAATGACATTATAATCTCTTGTGCTTATAGATTTTGAACTGGAAGGGACTTTAGATATCATTTAGTCCAGCTTTATCATATTACAGATAAGGAAATTGAGGCATGGAGAGGTTAGATGACCTGCCCAAAGACACACAGGGAATAAGTGGTAAATCTGGGATTTACAAATAAAGACTACTTGGCTTGACATTTAAACCTCTCCACATTCTGGTTCCCCACCTACATTACCAGATTTATTTCATACCATTCACTTTTACAATATTCTACATTCAGGCAAGCTGAATATTAACTACTCCCCAAACAGGCAATGGCCTCTGTCTCCTGACTAGATGAATTCTCTCCTTGTTGCTTCCTTCTAGAATCCCCCAGATTTCTTCAGGGCTTGGTGCTTGTACCAAAAACTTTCTTGATCTTCCCAGTGGTTAATGTTTTGTCCCTCATTAAATTGCTCTGAATTCACTTCTATATTTCCTTTTTTAAAATTTAAATTTATTTATTTAAGTTTTCAACATTCATTTCCATTTCCCTGATCTCATAAGAAGAACTCATAAGGTGTAGAGAAGAAAATTTTCCAAGAAAAATAACAGTGAGTTCAGTTATAGACTTAGAATCTAGCTTTAGGTTTTTCACTATTTAACTGTGACCTTGGGCAAGTTACAAACTTTCTGTGTAATTATTTTTTCACTTACTCAATGTGAATCATAGCACCTGTATAGTTATTTATAGAGTACCTATGAATTATAGTGAGATACCAAATATGACAGTATTATATAAACAGGCATTTGCACAACTTTGCTGATGGCATGAACTGTATCTGAAAAGACCATTCCATGATCATCCTTTTGCTGGCTTTTCCCCCTTAGTGGTTATTCTTGGTTTATTAACATTAACAAGTTTTCATTTTTTCTGTTATTTGAGTGACTATAAAAATACTGTATATTATAGAAAATAATCTGTGAAAACCTTCTTCCTTTGATATGAGAATTCTCAATAAAGAATAAAGTGGTAAGGCCTGGGTTGAGCAGTTCCACTGGCAGCAGTGGTGGGTGCCAGGCTCCAAGGGAAGGCTGAAGGCACATACCTTCACAGGCTCCAGAGGCAGAATCAAGAGGAGGAGGAAGCCTATATCCTGCAGCACCTGCAATTAGAAGAGGAGGAGGAAGGAGAGGAGACTGAGGGAAAAGAAGAACCTCTGCACAGCCTAGGGTCCCAGGGTGAGGTGAGGGAGGAGAAGGCAGCTCACTCCAAGAAAGTTCACTTTGCCTTTGGCCTGGAGAGATACAACCCCTAGAGAGATACAAACCCCTGGAGGAACAGACAGCCAGAGAAAAGTCCCAAAAGAAATATCAAAAGAAGTTCAAGAAGTATGGCAAGAATGTTGGGAAAGAGATCACCAAAGGATTCCAGTACTTTGTCATTGGATTCCAAGGACTGGTCAAGGCTTCTTGTTACCTTTTACAGTGTCAGTCACCCTAGTTTCCTTGGTTTGCTAACAGAAGTCCCCTATGCAGTATCCTGTGAGAATACGTTGACCCTGCCACGTTGAGAATACAGTGAAGCAAGCTTCATGGACTTTGACCCAGAAACTACTTGAGACTGCTGTAGCACCTCAGTTTAAGAGTTTGCTTCACTGGAGGAGGAAAAATTTTCCCGAAATTTGTGTTGCAGGATGAGCAAAAATTCACAGTCCGAACATCATGTTTGAACTTGTATGGCTTGCGAAGGGTTGAAGCTCAACTAGGGCAATGGTTTTCTTTTTTCTTAAACCCATATAAGATTGCATGCCATCTGAGGAGGGAGGGGGAAGTGAGAGAGAGAACATTTTTAACTTATGGAAGTGATGGTTGGAAATTGAAAACAAATAAATTACTTTTAAAAATGACAAAAACAAGTGTCTTTAGACAGATTCCTAGTCAGAAGAATGTAAAGAAAAATAATCAGTGAGTCAAAACATGAAAATAATTCTAAGAAACGAAAACATTCCTGATGTTCTCATAGAAGGAGATTGTCCTTCCAAGCAATAACTCTTCCTCCTTTTCCTCCATTTCATCTCCCTCATGCCAGTCACGAATCTTGTCAAAGGTAAAGTGCAGGCTTATTTTATTTTTGGTTTATATTGTGTACTAATCATTGTTATTGTATTTCAGGTGCATTAGGGACAAAAAACTTAAAACTATAATTATTTTTAAATGAATATTTTTGGGGATGTGGTGCCAATCTTCCAACATTTTCTATGGGAAAATTCGCTTTGCAATATGAACAAATCGCATGACGAACAGAATCTCAAAATGTAAAACACTGTTTTTTTTGTTTTGTTTTTGTGGAGGTGGATGAGAGGTGTTAATGAATCAGTCTTTTCCCTGCTTTCGTCTTCGGAGTATCCTGCCATCAATGGAATCCTGGTCAAAGGGAAGCTTGTACATTGAAGTATGAGTTGAGGATGAGTTGAGGTTTTTCTCAGATCAAGATTCTGCTATAGAAAAGTTAGTTTGTTAAATTCTGAGTGTGGCTTAGCAGCCTGAAAGGGAAGTCACAGAAAAGGCAGAATACAGGCAGTTGGACTTAATAGGAAGGAGACTACCAGTGAATTAAGAGGGGGAGAAATTTTGACCAAGAATTGGATACTTGGTGATCTTTTCTCAGAGTGAGTCTTCAGTTGGTATACAACTTTTACTAAAGATCTAGAGTCCTATTGTCCCAGAAGTTCTTATGCAATGCATCTCCACAGCTTCCTTCATTTGGAGGACAGGATTCTTTTGTTCTTTGGTTTTTCTATTGCTGAAATCTTAATTACCATTGTGAAAAACAATCAGAGCGGACAATGAATTTTGAAATGTCTATCTCTTTGGCTTGGAAGGGTTATTGCCATTGAATAAATGAGTAAAAGTCAGATCAGGACAAAGCCTGGAGGTTTTAAGGTCACTTGCTGTTTGACAAGTACCTTTTTAAATCTGAAGATCTGCTCTGGGCATTTTACCAGTCTAGCACAGGCAGCTTAAGGCTGACCCAGCCAAAATAGAAACAGCTCCCATGTGTTTTAATCCGATTATTGCAGATGAAATGTCCTACAGGGGATGCCAAGTTTCCCTTTTGTATTCTTCCACCATTTCTACCAAAAGGCTCTTGTTTTTAACTCTCTGTTGAAATTAGGAGAGTACAAGATAAAGGCTGAGATAGTTTGGATTGGAAAGAAATTGGGGCTGGGTCAGGGTAGGATAGTTAAAACAAGGGGATTTTGGCTTTCCATTCTGGAAACTGGTGAGTTGAAGGAAGTAACAAGAAAGTAGAGACAGATAGAGAATCAAGAGGAGAGCAAAGGAGAGAAAAAAATGAGAGAGATAATAGAGAAGTAAAAGAAAGTAATGAGATTGATGGGAAAAAGGAAGTTAGAATAAAGAGTTTGAATTTATTAGTAACCAGAATTTAGAATTCTTGAAGGAAGGTAGCAGAAAAGTGATATTACCAGTTGGTTCTAAAACAAAACAAAACAAAACAACCCAAACCCCTAAAACTGAATTATATATACACACACAAACACATTCAAAGTTAGTACTTAAAAAGCTGTGACTTTAATTTTATCTATGTAATAATTTTGGTATGGGAACACTTACTGATTTGCCGTGGGCCTCATACCTGCCCAGGAATAGCCTACAGGCAGCAATGAGGCTAAAATACAGGGATGTTACAAAATGATTTTTAAAAAATGTCACCTATACTCAAGTAGGTCTTTTGAACACCAGATGGAAGCCTCAACTTTCAGGTTTTTCTGAACAATTCCAGTTTAATGACAATCTTAAGGAGAGGAAGAAAGAATTTTAAAAAAAGATGAGGACAATGAGAAAGGGAAGGCTAGAAGGGGAGCTTGATTGCAGTATAGCTTGAATTTTCAAATTCTGAAGCATTAATATTAAGATATACATACATACATATGTGCATGAATGTGTATATATATGTTCATGAACATATGTGTGTGTGTATTCATGTTTAAGACAAGTTTGGCCTAAATACCTATGCACAATGTGAATGGTTTATTCCTTGGGGCCACAAGGATGCCTAGACTGTTTTCCCTAACCCTGATGCTTTTCTGGTGAAAGTGTTCCTAGAAGAAGTGAATGATGAAAGATCAGGTATGATCTGACCCTGACAACTGTAAAGCCTGGTTAAGAATTAATTCAAATTGTGAAAGTCAAACTAACCGAGTTTTGTCCTCATAACTAGGTTCATTTTGAAGGAAGATTAATTCCTGAAATACTTTTTTGAGGCCAAAATGCTCATGTTTTTCCCTTCCTCATTTTCATTGAGAATAGCAAATTGAGTTTTTGATATCAGTATGCTCTGGGTAAAATTCTCCTTTTCTATTTTTCTCCAACCACTGCTGATAGACTTCCATGTTCATGAACAAGGAAATTCTACAATGTTTGTTTTTTTCCTACAATGTAAATGAAAGTTTGAGTTTGTTTTAAAAAAAAGAATGAGGAGGGAATCAAGATTGGAATATGACTGTGGAAGAGTACAGTTAATTCAAAAAGATAAAGATAAGATATTTTTAAGGAGGTGGAACAATACCATCCATCAGTCTGGTAATAGATTTCTAAGCATGGAGACAGTCTCACACTGGGCTACCTATACTGAGCTTTTGTTGATAGTGAATAAACCTTGAGGATTATGTATCTAGCATACGTAACCACCATTTCTGGTTACATTATATCTTCTGGTTTTGTGAGATATTGCAGCTCACATACTAGTCCCAGTCAAATAGCTTTATCTAGAACTTAGAAATTCTGGATAACTGGGGCAGATTAAGGTTTGTAGGTTTTTAGACAAGAGAGAATGCGTCTTTTAGAAGTAAACCAAGCAAACCCCACTAGGCTTTGAGTTCACCAATCTCAAGTAAATTACAGGGGTTAATCTAATTCCTTTAATGATAAGAATTGGACTAAATAGATTCTTCAGCAATTCTAGTTGTTTCTGTCTACATGCCTCCCCCCGCAAATCCCACCCTGTATGGATATGAGTAGGATCTCAATCTAAATGGACTACATAATACTGTATTTCATTAAGCCAAGATTGCAGAGAAGCAGATAAAGTATGGCTGATACCTACCCCACACTGTTCCTAACAGAACTAGAAAGTGCACTAAGCTGACTTCTGATCAGAAAATCCAAGGAAAAAAAAAATCACGATCTGTAATTTTTCTAGGCCAGAAAGCATAGGAAGACAGAGAGAGATCTTTAGTCATGGGGAACAATTTCTAGCCCTTGATGGCCATGCAGAGACTTTCAATGCAGGGGAAACCATATACAAGGCAGTAGAGGTCCTGAATCCATCACAGAGGGTTTTGAATTTGTGTAAAATGCAGAAGTGTCTCAACTGATACATTGTTACATACAACCCAGTTCAGTGTCACAAAGCCAGGGCTGGCTGAGTAGATGACACTATTACTGAGTAGTGTGATGGTATTCCATGTTGTGGACCATAGGCTACATATTGATCAAGGAACAAATTCAGAAACTGTGTGGTTTTAACTCTGGGATTGAAATAAAGTCTCAGTTCCAACTTTCTGCCCATTCTGAAACCTACAATAGAAATAATCAGAACAGAATTCTTAGACCAAAGGAGAACTAGAAGTTCTGCCAACCAACAAAGCTTTTAGGGTGATTGATAGTGTGGCATTCAGAAAAACTCTACAACTAGGAACAAGTCTCAGGCATGTTTCTGAAACTCAAACCTAGGTCAGAAATTTGTAGAACTGAGACTAGGAGGCCAAAAATCAAACTTTATCCCGGATCATACTACTTTAGGACCACTGAAAGCTTTCAGTTCTTTGTTCTAGGCTGTCCCTGAGATAGTAGGCAGTATTCTTGGTGTCCCAAGAAAGGAGCAGCAGGACATTCTTTCCAGACATGTACAAAACCCAGGCCTAATGTAAAATCTGAAGTTAAGAAGCATAAAAAATAATGAACAAGTTAAGAAAAGTAATTCCACAATAAAAAGCCGTTATGGCGATATTTGAGGGACACTCAAAATATAGACACAGAAAAAAAAGAATAAAACATTTATGAGCAAAGCCTCAAAAACAAATAAATAAAAGCTTACATACAAGTTCAATTAAAATTTGTAGAAGAGATGAAGCTGTCGTTTTTTAAAAGTTTAAATTGTTTTTATAAGTGTTGACCTGAAAACTTGGTTAGAGAAAAGGCAACAGGCTAAATGCATACATTTTATGATTTAATTTAATTAATTAAATCCCTATAAAGATAATGGTTACATAGGCTATGGAGCCAGGATCAGAACTGACCCCTTCAGTCCAGAAGTTGACTGTCTTAAGTACCTTTAACCATGAGAAAGGAGCTCTCTTAGATAAACCCATTGTAAATTTGGTAAGACAATTAACAAAGTAGTCAATTGGATTTTGTGATCCCAAGTATGGGAATCTTCTTTTTGTAGCATGTTTCTGTGACTTAAGATAAGGAGAAAGTCTCAGCACTGTGATGATAGATACCCTGTCTTAAACAGGCCTTTGAAGTTGTGATATCTTATCAGAGATGACAAAGCTGAAGTTACAACCCAGGCCTTATCACTAAGATGGCAGAAGAAGGGTCTGGTAAGGAAGTCCCATTTGCTTGCTTGACATCAAAAGGCGTTCTCTGAGTTTAACGAAGGAGACCATTAGGTCCAGGCTCTTCTTAATTCAAACTTTGGCCCTTATTAAAGTCTAAAATTTATATTAAATATTATCATAAGTAAGGTGAGAGCTCTAAAGAAAAATGGAAGAGAAATTGGAGTTATGGAAGAAAAAGTTAGAAAGGCAATAAACAGCTTTGGCATAAGAGGCACAAAATCTTGCAACACACAAAAGCAAGCAACAAAGTATCTAAAAATTGGAATGGGCCAAAAGAAGTTTATGGACCCACAAGACAAGAAATATTAAAACAAAAATTGAAAAAAAAATAGAAATATTCATTTAGGTAGTGCAGTGCATAGAGCACCGCCCAGAATTCAGGGTGACTCAGTTCAGATTTGGCCACAGGCCCTTGACACTTACTAAATGCTGGGTAAGCCACTTAACCCTGATTGCCTCACAAAAAAGAAAAGAAATAGAAGAAAATGCATAGCATCTCATAACAAAAACAATTGAAGTAGAATATAGATTTACGAGAAATAATTTCGTAATCATTGGACTACCTGAAAACCATAACTAAAAAAAAGGGTATAGACATCATATTTCAAGATATCATAAAGTAAAGCTACTTGGATCACTTAGAACCAGAGGGCAGAATGAAGATAGAAAGTCCACCAATTAACTCCTAAAATATTCCCAAATAAAAACTCCCAAGAACATTTTATTCTAATGCTAGAGTTTCTAGCTCAAAAAAGAAATAGTAAAAATTGCTTGTTGGGATAGATCACCCTGAGGATGTTGCAATTGTACACAGAACTCTTTTTTTTCTCTTTGTAAAATACAATGACATTGAGCAAATGTAAGACATGAAAAATAGGCTGCATCAACTGGAGCCCCAAGTCAGTTCTTCGCTATTATAGTCTATGCTATGGTATCCACATGCATCACTTTGCCCATTATTCCCTATCTTGTCTACATTATAAATCCACCAAACTTAAGCTTTGGAATAATAATATGTCATTATTTGCTTTGGAATAATAATGTGTCATTATTTTCCCGCAGCACAGTACTTTAAGCCAGGGGTTGTTTTACTAATAGTCTAGGAGAAGATGACATCCAACCAACCAAACCCTATCAGAAAATGTTCTGTTAATGTTCTAGGACTACCTCAGAATTTTCTTTCCAGTATCTTTTTGTACTATCTCAACTTGTTAGTAGATATCTCCGGCTTTGTTTTATAAAGATTAGTCAGTCCCTTCCTGCAAGTTAAGAGGTTTTTGCCAGGATGACATTGAATGATAGAAGGTCATCTTGCCTCCACATCGTTCTTCCTCTCAAATTTACATGGTCATGGATGATAAAATAGTATACTATGTTATAGCCCCTAAGCTATGTTCCTTCCTCTCTTGTAACAGAGTGACTCATTCTGTGCTTGTCTTGAGCAGGTGCAAGCCCTAGTCATTCCCAATCATAATATGAATCAACATTGTCAAAATAACTTCTTCAACAATCATGTCCTGGACTAGGAGTTATTGATAATACAGACTGTGGGAAAAAACAGAACGTCTTTAAAAGGGCATTTTCACATTCCTATTTCCAAGGCAGTATAATTGTCCTGCTGAGGAACCAGTATGTTTATAAATCATATGGATATACATACATACACATATATATGCATATGTATATATTATTTATATGTATGTATATATCACATATGTTAATTAAGCTTGCATTTATTTTTTGTAAGTTACAATAAAGAAAAGCTCCCACAGGCTTTGAATTTTGAAATATTTTTTCTTAACTTCATTTAAACATAGTTAAAAATTAAGACAATACTGAACACCTTGTTACCCTTTTCTAAAGATAACTTTACATGTATTCAAGGCATTATATGTACAAACATGTAAGAGTTTGTAACGATTTTGTACTTAGTTGCATAGTTCTTTTCTCTACCCTAAAGTTTAGGATAGAATTTATCAAGGTTGGAAAATGTAGTTCCTAAGTATGTAGGCCTTAAGTATAATCCAGGAAAATAACATCATTTGAGGAAGCATAAAGGAGAAGTGATACCTATGAGTGATGTATCATAGCTTTAGATTTGATCCTTTAGAATGGTCATCTAGGCAAATACCCTCATTTTATAGACAAGGAAACCAGTTGGAGAGGTTTTGCTAGTGACCCAACATTACATAGCTAGTAAGTGACAGGTCTGGAATTTGAAACCAGGTGTTCATATTATCAACCCAGCAATCTTTCCATTACACTGTACTTATTAAATATGAGACTCTGCATTGTTATGGAAAGCTGAACTTGCACTCTGTATATGCAACAAGCTTGTGCCTCTTAGCTATTTTCTGGAGCTATTTGGGCCTAATGACATACTTAGAAAAATTCATTTTTTCTCATGCTAGAAAGGATTAAGGGAACAACATTTTGGTATACTTGTAAGGATCTCTGATTAACACCTGTATTCATTGAAATCTTGAGTTTCTAATGTCAGAAGTGATCAGTTTGACAACAGGTTATTTGGGTAACAAATTATGTGTAGGAAACTCTGGTCACTTGGAGTAGTCTATAATAATACAAATATATAACTCTATGGAATGAGCTGCTGTTGCTTGTGTGGGATTTCATAATTCTTAAAAGTATAAGAAAGTACAAGAGGAAGGGAGTAAACAATGGTGTGTACTCACATGTTATTCTTGTAGGGGGTCTTCCATGAACTCAAGGAATTAAGGAATGGAAAGAGCAAGTAGAATAAAAAAGCAAACTAGATTTACGGAGAAACTGAAAAGATTGAGGCTATTTTACAGAGTGATATAAAACCTATTGGACATCCCTAATCTGGAAAGATCTAAGAAGTCTGGTAAAATTAGTACCCTTTCCCCAGAAAGATACTGAGATTCATGTAGGCAGAAGAACAAATCCACAAAACCTTTTTGTAGTTTGAGGAATGGTAAAGAAAGAATATTTCACATTAACACAATTTTAAAATGGCCTTAAATCCAAAGAGACAAACATTAATCATATTGTGTAATGGATCCTCAATCTGGCCACGTGAGAATTTGTGGCTATGAAATTGTTTTGTTTTGTTTTTGTTGGGAGATAATTTATACTACTCTTTAAAAAAAAAAGTATTATCTTTATACCTGGGATGCAGGGAGAGTTCAATTTAGGAAAATAATTAACATAATTGAAAATATTAAAAACCTAAACATCTAGAACCGTATGATCATTTCAATAGATGTGTAAAAAGCTTTCACAATGTGTAGCACTCTTTTATACTAAAAAAAAATTAAAAAATCCGGAAGGTGTAGTCATAGAAAGACATTTAAAATCTATTTTTTTAATCAAGCATCATATGTAAAGGAGATATACTAGAATCTTTTCTAATAAATATAGAGGGAAGAAAGGATGTTCACTCTTCCCACTATTATTTGGTATAGCTCTAGAAATACTAGTTACAATATTAAGATAAAAGAGAGAGAAATAATAAGTAAATATTAATCATTTACTATGTGTCAAGCACTATGCTATGCAATAGGAATACATAAAGAAGTTAGTCCCTAACCTCAAGAAGTTTATAATCGAATGGATTGTAATAGAAAGCATAAAGATAAACAAAGAGAAAAGAAAACTATCCCTATTTGTTGATGATCTGATGGTATATTTGGAAAATCCTAGAGATCAGAGATGCCATTCAAGATAATTAATAGCTTCAGCAATATTACAGGCCACAAAATTAAGCCCTCAAAATCCAGCAACATTTCTATATTATAATAATAACAAAGTCCAAGAAACAAAAATGAAAAGGGAAATCCCATTCTAAATAAGTAAAAAATGAATAAAATATCTAGAACTAGACATGTCAAAGCACACAAAACACTTGGATAGATTGAATTACAAAGTGTCCCTTAATAAAGAACAACTTGGAGGAATATTTAGTCCTCATGACTTGACTATGCCACTATTATAAAAATGACAATACTTTCAAAGTTAATTTATATTTTGAATGCTATATAAATCAAATTACCAAAGAGAATACTTTGATAAAATAATAAGAAATTCATTTAACAAAAAAAGATCTAGAATAGCAAGGGAAATAGTGGAAAGAAATCAGAATGAAGGGGGAATGGTATTTTGAGCTTTCAAACTATATTATAAAGCAGTCATCATCCATCTTGTTTTGTTTTAAAAATAGAGAAAAAGATCAATGAAACAAATTAGATGAGGAAAAATCAGAAACAAAGAAATGCAATAATCCAGTGTTTGATAAATAAATTGCCAGGAAAAAAATCCTTATTTGATAAAAACTATTAGGGAAACTGGAAAGCAATCTGGCAGAAATGAGGCTTAGACTAACACTTTACATCATATTCCTTAATATATTCTAAATGAATATATAACATTATTGATCAGATTATCAAAAGATTACAAAAAAAATAGACCATATATCAGGGAAACTCTGTAATGTACTTGATAGGGTACCAGGCCTAGAGTCAGGAAGACCTGAATTTAAATCTGGCCCCAGACACCTACTAGCTATATGATCCTGGGCAAGTCAACCCTATTTGCCTCTGTTTCTTCATTTATAAAATGAACTGGAAAAGGAAATGGCAAACCACTTCAGTATCTTTGTCAAGAAAACCCCCAGATGGCCCCAAAAAGAGCTGGACATGACTGAAAAACAACTGGGTAACAATAACAGACCACATACTTCTTACAACTATGAGTAGAAGATATATTCTAAATAAGCAAGACAGAGGCAATTACAAAAGATAAAATACATAATAACTTTGATTATTTAAAACTGAAAAGCTTCTGCATAGATAAAATTAATATAAATGTACATATATATACATATATAGGAGAAGAAAAGAGGTAGTCAAATGGGAAAAAAAATCTTTGTGTCTAATTTCTCTAATTATGGCTTGGTATTCAAGATAGATAAACTATCTATTACCCCTCACATATAAGTATGTGTGTGTATGTATGTCTACATATACAAACACACATATACACATAAATGTATGTATGCATGACTAACGGTCATTCTGCAATTAAGAAGGGATCAAAGGATATGAACAAATAATTCTCAAAAAGAATTACAGAGTATTCACAGCCACATAAAAAAAGTTCCAAATCATTGATAACAAATAAAATGAAAATCAACCTAACTCTAAGTCTATAGTTATCAGGTCTCTCTCCTAAGCTCTATTCTCATATCTCCAATTACCTGGTCAAGGCCACCAACATTTCAAACTCACCATGTTAAAAATTGAATTTATCCCTTATCATTGTCTTAAATCTCTTAAATTCTCTTTAAAATTCTCTTAAAAATGAATTTATTAATCTCTTAAATGCCCTTTTCCTTCTAATTTCTCTGTTTCTATTGACACCCTGGCCCACACCTTAGGGTCATTTTTACCTCTCTCCAGCTCCCTAAAACATGAAGTATTGCCAAATCAAATTCCATTCTCTTTTTCCATCCTTTCCTCTTAAACTAATTCAGAATCTCAAAACCTCTTGCTTGAACTATTATAATAGCTTCCTAATGTATCTTCTGTCTCCAGTATCTCCTCTTTCCAGTTCAACCCTTGCCCAAAAAATACTCTACCTTATGTAATAAAAACTAACACATATAACACTTTAAAATTTATTTAATGCTCATGACACTCCTGCTATGAATTATTAGCTCCAATCTACATATGGGAAACCTGAAGCCTATACAATTTAAGTGATGCTCAGCAACACAGGGCAAACAAATATCTGAGGTCCAATATACATTTTGGATTCCAAATCCAGCATTCTATCTTGCTGACTCCTACAGGTAGGATTCATTACTTGATTACTCAAAAACTTCCAGTTGTTCCCTATTGCATATAAAATAAAATCCCTACTCTTTAGCCTGGAATTTGAGACGTTCCACAAATTGATTTCAACCTACCTTTCTAGTCTTTTTTTTTCTCTCATTTTTGTGTCATATCAATTCTGGCCAAATTCAGTTAGCTGTTGTTTGATCTCATCCTGGGCTTTCTTGCTTGCTTGCTTTTGAGCAGACTATTTCATGCATGTAAGGCACCACCTCTTCCTCTCTTACAGATCTTGCAGATCTTTATCCTCCACTTTGGAAGGAATGTCCTGGCAAGTTGAGTGACTACACAGTAATCCACTTGAAATCCACTTCTTTCTTCAAGGTCCCAGCTCTGAAACCACCTGCTTTGTTAAATCTTCCCTGATCTTCTAGTCAAATGTGATTTCTCCTTTAAATTCTCCTAGACTGCTTTACCTAGACTTCTCCTTTTCCTCATTCCATTCTATCTCATTATATTTATTTGCCCACATACCAACAAGTTGTCTCCTTCTAGGAATAATAATTCCCCACAGTAATTTTGTAACTTCCTTGAAGAGTCCTCAAGCCTCTTTCCAGTGGTCTATATTACCTGTAATGCATAGTTCATGAAAGGGAGGGAAAATAGTATCATTGCACAGATTTTCATCACTATCTCCAGCACCTATCACAATGCCTTGAACACAGGTTTGCAGAATAATGTTTACTCAAGGAATAAATGAAATTTTTTACCGCCACTGATGAGTTATTTTCAAACCACAGCATAATCCAGTTACTTTCAGAAAAATCATATGAAATATTAATCCTATTCATGGTCACTGTGGCTAGGTTTTAGGGTTTCATCCTTTGCTATTAGGCAAGAGCCCTCTATGCTGTGAACATAGGTATATATAGCAAATAAATTAGTTTCTGTAATTCTTTTGAAGAGAAAATAAATGGGTTCAAAGATAAAAAATAGTTTAAGGAAAATTTTAAAATAATTTTTCTCAGAAAACCTGCTGCAAACATACTTTTTCTTTGATAAGAAAATACTGCATGATTCCCACATGTTCTCTTTCCCACGTAAAAGGTCAAGTTACATAGGTAAGTGTGTACTGAATTGTTTGGTTGTAACTACTACATATTAAATAGCTTGGCTTTTAAAGACACTTTCTGGAGCATAATTTTATACTCTTTCTCTCACTTGGTATCTCCAGCATGTAAATGAACAGACTCTGATTGGCTGATAGGGAAAGTCTACCATCACTTCCTCATCCATTCTTATATAAATCTCCTACTGCACTCTACAAATCACAGCTCTAGAGATAATGCTTTTGCTATCTTCCCTCCTTTGTGCCTTAGCTGGCTATGTTTCTGCTTTTTTAGCAGAAACTTCGAGTCTTACAGATCTCTATCCTCCGCTTTGGAAGGAATGTCCTGGCAAGTTGAGTGACTACACAGTAAAGGATGGGGTATACACCATTAATCCATGGCTATATCCTGAAAGAATGGGGATGTTCAAAATCTTAATTACATTTACAGCTCAATATTTTGAAAGATTTGCACCAAATAATGAAGCAAACATTTTATGGGGACTGCCTATGCAGCATGGATGGCAATATGAAACAGGTAAGAATAAGCATGCCTAGTAGAAAGATACTTTTAATATAACCATGAATTTGCAAGGGGATGGAAACAATGTGTTATGAAATTGATTCATCATCATTAGCAATAATGAAGACTAAGCGTCTACAGTATGTGAGAAGCTCAGTGAGTTGTTGAGCATGCAAAAAGTTCTGGATTACAATTGGTTTCAATACTGGCTCAGACACATGTTACTTATGTGACTTTTGTCATGTGACTTCTCTGGCCCTTGGTTTCATCATCTGTGAAATGAAAGAACTGGAAGAGGTGACCTTTGTAAAGTCACAGGTCATTCATGTCTTTATCTATAAAGTCGGAGGGTTATACAAGATGACTTCTTGATGACTTTCCAGCAATAAATTTAATATGTAGAAACTGTAACGCTAACTTCCATTTATGGTTTATGTGGTTTACAAAATGCTTTTACCTACAATGCCTCATTGGATCCTCACCACCACTCTGAAACTGGAACTACAAGCTTTGTCATTACCATTTTACAGATAAGGAAATTCAGGTTCCAAAAGGTCAAATGACTAGCCCAATGTCAAATAAGTACTTAATAGCAAATCCTACGATTCCATATCCCTTGCACTGCTAACTGTGTAACACACTACGTACCAGAGTATTTCACTCCTACTGGCGAGACAAGAAATGGTCATATAATATTTTGCTATTAATAATTTAGGGAGGAGATTCTTTTCAAAGTTACATATATATAGATATCTATACACACATACATGTGTTATTACAAATTTGGTACTTTTCATACTCTTCATATGAAAGAGTCAAAGCATGGTCACTGTTTATTAGGTTGGGGCTGCCTTGGCTGGGGTCCTGAGAATTAGACTACTGTTAATTAGAATCATAGAATATTAATGTTGGAAAGACCTTTAAAGATATCTGGCCCAACTTCCTACCCAACGTTGGAGTCTTCTCCTGCCCTCTCAGACAGTCTGTTTGTTTTCTATATGGAACACAGAGATTAAATTTCATCTCAAAGAGATGTTTAACTAACTGTTAAATATGCACCGATAAAGTGTTAATCAGCATTCCAGTAGAGTATTAGCTTATTTTATTTGAGTATAATTTTCATCATGAAAGACTCAATTCATTGGATTATTTTTTTCTATAATAAAATGAGAATAAAAATTTATTTTGAAGCTTCATAAGAACTGGGAGAAAACACAAAAATGAGAATAAAGTAAGTATTTTGAAATTAGTTTAAAAATTATTATGCAGAGCCTTCTAGCTTTGTAAAGGGCAAAATAAATTTATAAATGAAGGTGTTGATACTTAATTATTTTATTCTATCCAAGAATAATTTGTGCAGCATAACTTTCATATATAATGATAAAATTTGTTTACAACAATCACTATTGGCTACAAACATCTGCCAGTTAAAATAAAAATGAAACTCAATATATGGAGAAGGAAAACATTTTCTGCTCAGAGGAGGTATTTGATCATGGGCTAGTCTACCTAGATTGTGTGTAGGGGGCCATCATCCCTAATAGTGGGTTCAACCACAGAAAATAAGTAGCTCTATTATTGTATTCATTTCCAATATGATCTGTTTTTGTTGGCTACTTCTTGAAAGTTTTTCTATTTTGAAATTATTTGTTCTTTTCATCACATATCAGATCTTTCTAGCAATTTTCCATTTTGACACTTTTAAAAAATTAGTGCTTTTGCTTTAAAAATGTACATGTAACAATTCAACTCAGTTTTTATATTTTGACACAAGATTAATGCAACTAACTAGAAAGAAGATGAATCAACACATACTTTGTGAATGATTAGAAATATATAGTAGATTAAGAACTCAATTCGTAGTCTTTCGATTTTTTACCATGTTCACTTCTGTTACAAAGTACTTTCTGACTTTTAGTAATAACCAGGATGTTCAGGTTGCATTTAATATGAGCCAGCTAGCTTTGTAAGTCAGCTCCTCCTTTCCTGTCTTTCTCCCCTCCCCTTCCTTCTCCTCTCCAAAGGAAGGTAAAGTTGGAAGGCCAGAAAGTGCCCAATTAACTTGGGTTTGCTGGCTGGATCCCTTCCCTTCCCTCTTTCCTCCTCCCTTTCTCTTTTGCTTTCCTTCCCTTCCCCTTCTTCCCCTTCCCCCCTCCCCTTCCTTCTTCTTCCCTCCCTTCCCCTCCCTTCCCTAGAACCTTAAACCTACTACACTCTGAAGTTCATACATTGGACCACACTAGGTCCCTGCCTAAGGCTCTCTTCTGGACCCTCTTGGTTTAAGAGTGATTATCAACAGTAAATGCTGCTGTTTCAAGCCTCCACCCCCCATCTGATGTCTTTCTTTTTCTTTGCCTCATTAAAGGAGCCATCCCCTGACTACTTCTTAAATAAGCCTATTACACAAATGAGTATTACCTCACCCTAGGAGAGTACCTGAATAGACTTTTCTTAGCAATGATACTGGAGTGCTTTGCCATTTCTTTTACCAGCTCACTTTTAGAGGAACTGAGGCAAGCAGGGTTAAATGACCCTGGATCACATAGCTAGTAAGTATCTGAGGCCAGATTTGAATTCCAGAAAAATCTTCCTGACTCAGGGGCCAGCACTCTATCTACTGCACTACCTTGTGTCCTTCAAAGATCAATAGGGAGTTCAATGGAAAGAGCCCTAAACTGTATGAATATGAATTTTGGTACCTCCAAAGATATTTTAATATTTGAACTGCAGGCATGGAACTGGATTTAAAAGTCTACATCTGCCATTTACTAATGTGACCTTATTTTTATTTTTTTTATGTAACATGAATTCCCTGGGAGAAGATGGGAAGGTGGCAGGGGTGGGGGTGGGGAGGAGGAGATGGGAGAGCAAACAGGGCAGAGAAGAGGACAGAGCCTTGACTTCCTAGGGATTCTTCTTTATATTTTCTTTATAGCCTTCTTTATATATTTCCCTGAATGCTTTGATTTCCTCAAATGTCTTAACTGTCCTTGATCTGGGAGAGGTAAGTTACTGGGGTTCTGTAGTGTACTCTTCTTACCTAGCTGCTTGTCCTGAATCATGACTCCAAAGGTAGATTCTCTGGAAAAGCTAGTGCCTTCTCGGACCCTTTGGTGAGAAGACAAGTTTCAATAGTTATAGTTTCTTACCTCATTAATGAAGTTAGAACTGTATTTTCTTATTTCTTTTCTAGGGGCAATACTTGAGCATGATAACAACACAGGGCTCAGTAAGATATTTTTTCTCTCTACAGCATTATAGTTCAATATCAATAAAGATATTATTGGTTTTTCTAGTTCTACTTATTTCACTCTATATCCATTCATCTAAATTTACCTAGGTTTCTCTAAATTCTTCATACTTGTCATTTCCATTTCTCTCCACCAATATGACCAACTAACCTAGTTCCAGTCCTTGCCATTTCTTACCCATTCTATCCCCTTGTAATCCTTAGCTGCACCCTTTCCACTGGCTACTTTCGTACTCTCTACTAACATGCCCATTTCTCCTCTATTCTCAAAAAATCCCTCACTGTATCCATCCATCCCCACTAGCTAATATCTCATACCTTTCCTATATTTTTGGTGGCTAAACTCTTTGAAAAAGCTATCTCCATTAGGTACCTCCCCTTCTTTTCATCTTATTATCTTCTTAACTCTTTGCAGTTCCTTCTTTCTGATCATTTCTTTTCTCTTTCCTTTGCTGAATTTTAATCTATGTCATACCCTCTAACTGTGAGGACACTCAAAGGCTCTATGCTGGGCCCTTCTCTCCTTCCTCTAAACTATTTTCACTTAGTGATCTCATTGATTTACATAATCTCAATTATCATTTCTGTACAGATGACTGTCGGAATTATTTATCCAGGTTCACATCTCCAATTGCCTATTATAAGACATCTCAAATTGTTTGCCGCTTAAATGTCTTAAACATCTTAAACAACATGTCCAAATTAAAAGCAGTATCTTTTCCCCAAAAACTCTTCCCTTTTCTAACATCCCTAAAAGTATCCAAAAGGGTACTGTTGAGGATAGTGCTCAAAAGAGTATCATCATCTATGTTGTGAGTCACCCAAGCTCATAACCCAAGTATCATTCACCATCACCATCTATTCTCCAAGTCACCCGAATTTATAACCTAGGTATAATTAATTCTCTTCCAGACAGATTAGCTGATCCTACCAATAAGACTAAGTGTGGCCGGGAATCTGGAAATCCTTTGTGCATTTCTGTGGAAAACTGGTGGGGCTGTAAGTACATTTGAATATTCAAAGAGTAAACGAGTGTCTTTTCAAAAAGTATCAATTCTCTCCAGAATCTTAGTGGTCAGTTACCAGTTAAGAAAAAAAAAAAGAGAATTCTTTTCTGTCTACATAACACTATATTGCAGCACCATCTTGTGGTCATCACACGACATTCTCAGCTATGACTGAAAATGAGTACTACCGAAATTTCCTCACTTGGGAATTTCCCCTCTTTTCCTTGGCCAATTGGCTCAAAAAACTTCTAAGGACAGTATGGCATACTTCTAAGCTCAACTGTATTGTAAATGAAGTGGGAGAGGAAAGGTGTGCAAACTGAAGAGATCTTTGGCTTTTCAATTGAAAGTTATTCAACAAATATTTATTAACATCAATAAAAGAATTGTGTGTTTGTGTATATATACACACATTTATATGTGTATTTACACATGTATGTATATGTATACAGTTCTTGAAGGTTAGCAAAGAACTTTATGTCTGTTATCTAGTATTAATAGAAGGCACTACTCTAGCTGTTGAAAAAGGGGCAATATTTAGGGATTTAAAAAAAACAAAAAAGAAACCCAACGTAACAGTCCCTGACTTCAAGAGTCTTGCATTCTATGGCTTAGGGATGGGAACAGAGATAAATATAATTCAACGTAGACAGTTATAAGGAATAAAGTGAAACAAGTGTCCTAAAGAATTTTGAAGGAGAGAATGTTTTCAATAGGGGGCAAAGAAGGAGGAGATGGCTCCTACACCTTAGAGAATTCACCTTTCTTTAAGAAAAATGGTACCTTGAAGAAAGATAAGGATTCTGAAAGGCAAAAAGTAAGAGGGAGAGGAGCAGGCACATTCTGAGAGTATAGTGCCAAAAATCTATACAAATATCAAGGAGCATAAGGGAAGAAAAAGAAGCAAAAAGCTTTTAGAAATTATAAAATTATTGGTAATCATTAAGAAAGTAGTTCCAGTGGATTTCAGGGGTCAGAACCCTGATTATAAGGAATTAAAGAATGGTAAGGAAGAAATGAAGGCAATGGATATAGGATATATATATTATTTGGAGAAATTTAATAGTAAAGAGGAGGAGAAATAGAGAATCATAGTTTGAAGGCATCAAGTGAATGATAGAGGTAAGTTTGTAAGCAGCAGGGAAGGATCTAGTAAAGAGAGATTCAAGATTGAGGGTAGGGATAGGACAAGGAATATAAGATTCAATATTGTGGGACATAGGAGATGATGAGATGCAGGCACAGATAGAGAAGTTGACTTCACAAAGAAAAAAAAAGTCCATGTTTTCCTTAGAGAAAAGTGTTAAATATTAGAGGATAAGTAAAGATAAAGTGGAGTGCTGAGGTCTGTTCTATAGGAGATGAGGCACCACAGCATAATGAATAGAAAGCTAGCCTAGAATTCAGAAAGACCTACAGCATACTTTTTATGTGAACCTAAGAAAGTCACTTAACCTGTGTTCTGTCACCTCTCTAAGACCTGCACTGCAGAGAATTTCCTCATTTGGAGATTCCTTATTTCACTGAAATTACAGGTCTAGTTCTTATTTCTTATCAGTAGAGAAGATTAGGGACCTTGAGAAATAAAGCCTTAATTTTCCCACCATGTAGATTGGGAGGTTCTGGTGGTTTGATGAAGGAAGAGAATGTTTTGTTTTAGGGATTAAAGTAGATAACTGATTAGGGAGAAATAGTCAATAAACATTTATTAAGCACCTACTGCTTACCAGACAGTATGCACTGGGGACACACTAAAAGGCAAAGGCAGTTCCTTCTTTCAAGGAGCTTATAGTCTAATAGGAGAAACAGTATGTAAACACATAGGTACAAACAAGGTACAGATAGGATAAATAAGAGAAAATAAAGGAAAGAAATCACTAAAATTAATGAAGTTTGGAAAAAGGATTCTTGTGGAAGATGAAATTTTAGTTGGGACTTAAAAGATTGGCTTAGGGAAGCCAATCAGTGGAGATGAGGAGGGACAGCATTCCAGGCTCGAAGGAGAACCAGAGAAAATGCCCAGAGCTAAGAGATGGAGTGCTTGTTTATGGAACAGCTAGGAAGCCAGTGTCACTGGATCAAAGAGTACACATTGGTAAGTAAAAAGACCGGAAAGGTAAGAGGGGGTTAGGTTACAAAGAGCTTTGAATGCCAAACAGAGAATTTTGCATTTGATCCCAAGGGTAATAAGCAGTTGCTGGAATGTATTGAGTAGGGAGATGGAATGGTCGGACTTCTACTTGAGAAAAAAAATTGGTAGCTGAATGGAGAATGGATTGTAGTGGAGGAACACTTAAGGCAGGAATCTGCCTCAACCAGCCAACAGGACTTACTCAATAGTACAAGTGAGCTGATGAGCTGCATCTGCACCAGAGTGAGGGCAGTATCAGAGGAGAAGGAGGCATGTTTCAGACAGGTTACAAAGATGAAACAGGACGACTTTAGAAACAGATTAGATATAGAGGTGGGGAGTAAAAAGGAGGAATCAAGGATGATACCAACACTTACAACTGAAAGGCACTGGGAGATGGGGGTTGGAGGTCAGGCCAAGATGATAGATTTGAGAATCATCAGCGTAGGAGGCAGAGGACATACAGGGCAAAAGTTAACTGGGATGGGAGGATCAAGAGGGAGCTTTTTGAGAATGGGGGCGACATGGGCATGTTTTCAGGTAACAGGAAAGGAGTCAGAAGACAAGGAGAATTTGAAAATAAATGATAGAGAGGGGATGACAGAGGGAATAATCTGTTGGAGGATATGGGATAGAATGGGATTACTTGTGCAGGTAAAGGTGTTAGCCTTGATAAGGAGTAAAGTCACCTCTTCATGTGAGGTAGGTGAAGAAGATAGTGGGCAAAGGTATCTGAGTGATATGAACAAGAGGGAAAAAGAGGTAGATTATGGTGAATGACTTCAATATTTGTTGTGAAATATGATTTTGCTTGATAACAGTGACTTTGTAGTTGAAATTGGATGTTCAGTTTTCATAGGCTCAGTAAGCATAGTAATGTGACTCTGTCCAATTCAACAGCTTGGGAGTATACAGGAAAAGGTAGATTTTGGTATAACTTGGATTGGTAGATGGGAATCCTAGTGGTAGGGTAAGGCGGCAAGGGATTGAAGGCTAGAGAATAATATATAATTGAAATGGTTAGTAACTGGTTAAGTGAGAAAAATGAGACTAGGTGATGGCTAGGCTAGAAAATAACCAAGAGTAAGACAGAGAAAGATATGGAACAAGGGGCCAGTGAAGAAATTTGTTTTCCTTGACTATACATATATGTTAAAAGAAATTTGATTTTCTTCTTTCTTTTTTGTTCTCAATGTGGTGGGTGATGGGAAAGAAAAAAATAGGTCTATGTTAATTTAAAAAAAGGAACTGTAGAGCTTATAATCTTGGAAGTGGTTCACTTATGAGTGATGAAATCCAAAATAGGTTGTTTCTTGTAAGCTGCCGAAGTTAGGGTAAAGCTATATATCATGAGAATTGAAAAGAATGATGATTTGGGAATCAAGGATGTCAGAGAGGATAATATGTATGTATATGTACTCAAGTCTTCAGTTAGAGGCTATGTTAGAGAGAGAGGAACAGGGAGCTATTAGATTGAGCTGGATAGGTATGAGAGAGCTGAAGTAACAGGGGAAGGTGATATTTACCTTAAGAGGCAGAAACTTTGCATCGCAGGGTTTAGGGGAGCACCAGACACAAGTTTGCTAGTTATAAAACAGAGAAAGAAGAGTTTGGGGTCTCTATGTTGTGGAGACCTTTGATGATGTAGGATGACATTGTTCTCCCAACCAGGTAGTTGAAAGTAGAAATTTGACCCAGAGTTTTGGTTCTCCAGAGACCACACTGAACTCATACATCACATCGTCTCAGTGTTTTATTTATATCCCTAAGATAAATGGGGATGAGGTATACCCAAGATATATCTCAAACATGGAACATATATATATATATATATATGCATGGAATATATTTAGTTTTGTATCAGGCCTGGTGTTGAGGCCCTTGTCTATTTAGACCTTCAGTCTTACATCTGAAAGGCTCATTCAGAGCAACACTAAGCCTTTGCAATTGTTGCTTCAGTTTCCAGTTTTTCAGATATTAATCATGGTGATGCTCTAGGCATAAAATCATTAAAGCTTGGAATAGAATAATGACTAGAAATAAAGAAGAAAAGCTAAGATCAATAAATATTATAGAGAAAGAAAGGACTTGGTAAAAGATCAAACTGAGGAAAGACTAAGTGAATTTAGTCAGAAATGTTCCCAAGATTGAGTCCTTTTAAGGTTAAGAATGAAGTGGAATGTCTGTAGGAAAGAGAAACTTTTGAAGAAGGAAATATAACACATATTATTTCCACAGGTCTTTTTGGTGGCAGTGCAGATACTAGTGGAAAGATAAACAACTAGAAATATTATGCTGGAATTCCATGGATTGCAATTTTATAACTTAAACCCCTTTGTTTCAGAAATTAAAATTTGGATATAGTCAAATTAGGATTGAAATATTTTAACAGCATTGTTGTATTGTTAGTAATCAATAGTAAGCATACAGCTTCACTACTGCACAGTTGTGTTTGCTTAAGTCATCTACAATCACTTTCACTATTTCATCTTGTATCGATAGCAATGTATATTAGTTCTAATATCAGACATTATTTCCACAGGCATGAATTACTTTCTATGTGTACTACCCTTCTTTGGTGCAATTGAGACTGGAGTATTAGGGGTTTCATCAAACCAAGTGAAAATTTTGCCACCACCAAAGGACCAGATGCTTTTCTGTTACAGTGTTGCCACTTGTCGTTCAACCTTCCCAGATGCTATGACAAAATGGAATACGTTTTTTCAGGTTTAAAAACATTTATGCTTGGAGTAAGGTTTCCTATCTCTTTCTTGCACTGGGGATGATTTACTTGCTGCTTTCAAACTCTGCAGGAATAGAATGGTGCCTTTCTTTATTAAGGAGTCCAGCACCTCCTTTTTCTCAGTAATCCTGTATTGGCACATGCGTTTCTTGGGCTCTTGAACAACTTAACAGCTTTTTTCAGTTCCTAGCACATCTGTGAAGCATCTTTCTCTTCTACCTCTGAGGAACCAGACAACTATCATGATCCTCATTCCCCAACCACATTAAATGAGTACTTTATTTAATAAGTATGGCTGAGTAATGAGATGTTCTGGTTAACTCAACATCCTGGTAAACTCAAGGGCCAGTTACTGAGATGTAGGACTAAGGAATCTTCCCTAGCATAGTGGAGCTGCTTATCCCAGTTCTTTTCATCAAAGATCCTGTAGTAGCTTTTAAATTAACATATGACCATCCAAATCAGTCATAAGATGTCCGCAAGAAGAATATCAGAGTAGAGGGTAGACATGGCTTGTATTTGATAATAAAAAAATAAGCCTATACTTAAAGGAACCCAGTCCATTTCTTTGAATTTTGATGTGATTAAAATACTATTTGCTCCTTTCTATTTTAATTCTCATGAGTTTTTTAAAGAAAGTTCAAAGCTTACTAATGTTTTAAAAATTTTGTCTTAATCCAGGACAATTTGAGGAGAAAAGAAAGTAAAGAAATAAGAATTAATTAAGCTACAAAGTATTACTATATGGCAGGTACTGTGCTAAGTGCTTTATAAATATTATCTCATTTAATTCTCACAAACACTGTATAAAGGTAGATGCTATTATTACATCCATTTTACTATTGAGCAAATTGTGGCAAATAGAAGTTAAGTGACTTTCCCAAGATCAGTTATCAGATGCTATATTTGAACTCAGGCTTTTTTCCCCCACCATTTCATGCCCATAATTCTATCCATAGTGTCATCTAGCTGCCTTTAGAAATATGAAAATGTTGGAACTTGGACTTTAGAAAATTAGTTAATTTCTCCCAGATGTATTCACTCTGTTAACTATGTTCTCCTCTCATTTTAAATCCTATGTTCCCATAATATTTTCTGCATCTTCATTTTTGCTCAACTATTAAAACAGTATTTCCTCTGTTGTTTAGCAAATAAAGGAACCATCTAACAGCTTGGATGACTTACTGAAGTACTTATGGGATGCACACACAGTAACCCTTGGAGCAACCAGAAACATTTTTGAGAAAAGGTAAGAAGTCCTTCATTTTTACTGAGGTCCATCTGATGCCTAAGCAAAATTTCAATCTTATCCTACTTTATTATTCTGGAGATCCTTCCATGAATTTGTTAATATATCACCATTTGGGGAACAGAGCTGTTAGCATTTACATGACAAAATAATGTCACTAACAGTAAGTTGAAACACCACATTTAGACTCTGGTATCTTAATACCTAATAGTCTGTGAGAAAGTGACCATACCAGTAAAGGAGAGAAAGATGATGATGCAGGTAGATCAGACCAAGTAGGCATAGAAGAAATCTCTGCTGGAGATAATATAATTCTGAAGGCAAGGAGAGGTCAAATCTCCATATATCAGAAAGAAGAAAAGATCTGAATGATTGGAAAAGTAGTGTGAATGGTATTACCATCAGAAAAAAAAGTCAACAAGAGAGAACATCAAAAATTATTGACTCATATACCTACTTTCTAATTCTGTGAAATTTTTATGGCACAAATTTATTGATTTATTGAGACCAGTTGACCAAAAAAATGAGGAAAGAACTGATAAGCTTGTGAAGATAATTTTCTACCATTGCTTATATCTCAATAGTCATAAAATTGGTCAAAACTTTCAAAGAATACAAGATTTCACTGCATTTTGCATAAATCTTTTAAAAAGTTTTACCCAGTAAGGCAAAATCCAACCTAGAGGGATTTCCTCTAACAAAATGTTTCTAATTTATTTCATAAAGTATGGTGAGATTCCTCGATAGATGTGACAACAGAAATAATTTTGTTCAAAGACATTCTGATAATCAATATAAGGGAAGACATAAGCAAGATGCCTGGAGCTAAAAATAAATAGAAAAGAGATTATCTATATCTTTACATACTCTTGTTTGCAAATGACCTTGTGTTGATTGAATCAAAACTCAGAACACCACTGAGCCTCCTTAATGAGATCTAATTTCAGGGAATCCTCTGAGGAGATTTTATGGCAAGATGTGGACAAGATTTGTACAGAATGAAGAGGTGTTAAGGAGTAATAACATAAAATGTACTGGGCCTAAAATCAGAAAATATCTAGGTTCAAAAACTGCCTCCTATATTACTAGCTATGGAGTCACATGTAATTGACTTAACTTTCCTGACCTTCAATTTCCATATCTGTAATAATATAGGTTTGGGATAGGAACTAGAATCATAATTTCATTTGTATAGTGAACTCCATGATAAGAAAATGCCCTCTATCAATGAGGGTCAGCACTTTCTCTGCAATTTATAGTCTTAAAGATTTGTCTAGGGTCACATAGCCAGGATGTATGAGTTGGAATTTCAGCCTAGCTCTTCCAGGCTTTGAGCTAGCTCTTTGTTCACTTTACTTCAGTATACTATATACTTCAGTGTGTGTGTGTGTGTGTGTGTGTGTGTGTGTGTGTGTGTGTGAGCGTGCACATGTGTGTTTGTGGGCCAGTATTTCTGGCATCCATATAGACATTATGATTCAGAAAGGTTAAGAGAATTGCCAGTCTCCTCCTGATTCTGCTAGCCTATATGACCTCCTTAATTCCTTGCAATCTAGCTTCCAAAAGACCTAATAAATAGACAAACCCAGTTGCTCCTTTTCAGTCTACATCCACATGTATTTCATACAAAATCAATGAATGAAGCAAATTCGTTACGCCCAAATCACCAAGTCCACACCACAGCTTAATAAGCAATTTGTCTGTGACTTTAAGGAGAGGGAGCACAGGTAAGAGGTATTTATAAATCATCAAACAGGATATTAAAATTAGACCTATGACTCTAGAGCTAGAAGGGATCTTTGAGGTAACCTGGTCTAATCTTACCATTTCAAAGATGAGAAAATGAAGGCCAGAAGAGGTTGTAATTTGCCTAAGATTATACTGGTAGTAAGTGGTAAAGCTGGGATTCAAACTCAGTCCAGTAACTCCAAATTCACTGCTCTTTCATTATGCTAAGTTTAGAAAACACAGGAATGTCATGGGACAAAGTTGGCTTTTGAAGAATGCTAACAGACTTCTATGAGCAAACTGCTTTCCACAAGTATACTGCCCACTTAGAATTACTCTGACAGTGAATATCAGCTTACAGTTAAAATAGGATTTTTTAAAAGACTAGATCTGAAATTTCCTTGGTATAGGAAATTCCCTTCACAAATGCAGTTTGGTTCTCTGCTTTACAACTTACAGTGAGTTGCCTGGGATGCCCAGTCACACAGTATGTGTCAGAGGTCAGATTTCAATTCCCATCTTTCTGAATCTACATCTGCTTCTCTGTCCTCTACACTATGATGCCTTTGATAACAGGAGTAATGTTTTCATATTTGAATTAATAGGGACACACTCAGTGGCTAGGCAGAAACTGATGATGTTGGACTTAGGAAATTACTGGAGAAGGTAGGAGGAAATGGAATCTAGGACACAGAAAGTCTTGAAGGACATTTCTTTTCATGAGAAAATAAATATTAGAGAACGAGTAAAGATAATGGGGAAATTTTAAGGTTGGAAAATGAGTGAGTTTGTGATGGATTGCTTCAAACTCCTTGAGAAAAAGGGGCTACTTTAGATAGAAAGGAAAGGTGCCAAGAATAAACTGGGGCTGAGGGTGGAATCTGGGGCTCAAGTAGGTTTGAGTAAGTTGCCAAGAGGAGTGTAATGAGAAATCAATAAATTAATAAAAAGCATTAATTGTTAAGATGAAGACCCAGGTAAGGTGACAAAGAGCATGAATTTGGACCTGGTTATCATAGGTTTGTACCAATGTTTTAGTCATGGGAATTTCCTGGGGAGACGGCTGTTGGCAAGAATGCTTTTTTTGAAGCCATTTTTCAAAAACAGCGACTAAAAGTCAGGAACACTTCCTTAATAATGTTGAAGAAGAGGGAGCACTGAAATCACACTAAGTACTTAGTATAATTAGAGGAAAAACAAATCACACTTTTGGAAAATTAGAGAAAATAGGTACTTAAATCCCTGATTCTAAATATTAACTTTTTAATGGTTTTCTTTTAGACGGTTATATTTCTCCCAACCAGAGTCAGATTTTGAAGGAAGTTGGTCAGTTGCTGTGGATTATATTGCTGCAGTTCAATTTGAAACAACTTTGAAGAAAACAAATAAATTCCAAAAGGCTCTGCCCCCAAGACTGCTCAAACCTGATGACTCTCCCTTCCCCATTAAGGATTTCACTGATTCCCAGAACAGAGTCTTGGTTTTGCTTAATTTTCTACGAATAATTCATAACGATTCAGGTAAGCAGCTGGAGTGTCAATGTTTATTTTATCATGAGTTCCTCTCCTTAAGTATCACTTGGGTTTCTCATCATGGCTTGAAAATGACAGAAGAGTGGCCAAGACTATGCCAGTGGTCCCCTAGCTCTGACTAGCAGGGTCTACCAAGCTGGAAAGGTTTCAGGTATGGGCCTGAAACTACCAGTAGGCTGATAAGCAAATGTGAGTGTTTCTTGTCTTAACAAATAACAAAGGCTATCTACTAAATCATGGGGGTCAGGGTGGGGAAATGATCTGTAGAAATGGAGGAAGTGCCCACATCAATAAAATCACACATCTTTTTCGTTACTGAAGTATAAGGTTCATACATGTAGGGAGCATGGAGAACCAACATGGTAGAGGGGCAAAAGAGTAAAATTTGGAATCGGATCGCCTGGTTTCAGCTCCTGACTCTTCTCACTTCTGAGCTGTGGGACATTGAACAAGTCAGTTCATCTCTCTGAACCTGAGCTTGTATATCTGTAATGTCAAATCACTTCTATCTTTGATTCTATTATATTCTATTGGGACCCATTGAAAAATTTTCTTTTAAAGAAGAGTAGAGAGGTAGTTAGATATATGCACAAACAAGAAAGGTAGCCATATTAATCAAAGAGAGTTAATTGAGGGAGTGCCATTAACTGGGGGTTACTAGTTTAATTGGAAAATATACAAAAGGCTGTTTCAGTATTCTAGGTAGGTGCCAATGAAGGATATCATTAATATCCAATCATCATGGAGTTCATTTAACAATGTTAAATATTACTGGCTTCCAGTGTGAATTTAAAATCACTTCCTGACACTCAATTTTGTAGATTACCCATATTAAAATTTAAATTTCAAACTAGATTGCTCTTAAGCTCCTTGAGGTCGGGACATCCTAATTGTCTTGTAACCTCAGAGACTACTAACTAGCACATTCCTGTAACAAAGAAAAGACTTAAAAACTGTTGATGTGTTGACGGATTACCATTTCTATTATTATCTGATCTCTTCTCCTTCTTTTCCTTCCTCTTTTACCATACCTTTCAGCCAGTTTTAAATATTCAGACATCCCAAAATGTAGATCTGGCAACTGAGATTGTATGTCCTGACATACATAGCCCTGGAATCCTTAGGACGTGAGAAAAACTGGTGGAATGTCATTAAATAATTTGATGAAAAATCCTTATAACAAATATACTGTCAAGTAAAATAAATTCCTTAATTGACTGGATATCCGTGTGTGTGTGTGTGTGTGTGTGTGTGTGTGTGTGTGTGTGTGTGATTCTGAACCCTAAGTCTATCAGCTCTATGTTAGGAGATAGATAGCATGCTTCATCATTGGTCCTCTGGAATGAGAATCGGTCATTGTATTGATTCTTGTTTCTGGAGTTATCATGGTTGTTTGTCTTTATGGTGTTATTTGTATAAATCATTCTTCTGGTTCTGTTACTTGCGTTTTTTTTCATCAGTTTGTACAAGTCCTCTAAATTGTCCATTTTTGTAACATTGATGTTATGGTACAATTTATTTTTCTGGTTTCACCAACTTAGCATTTATATAGCACCCTCTACCTGCCAGGCACTGTTCTAAGCATTTTATACCTACTATCTCAATTGAATCTCACAACAATACTATGAGGGATGTGTTGTTATTTTCCCTGTTTTACAGTTCAGGAAACTGAAGAAAGGTTAAATAACTTGCACAGGATCACGTAGCTAGTAAGTGTCTGAGGTTACTATTATCTCCATTTATATATGAGGAAAGTGAGTCAGACAAATTAAGTGATTTGGCCAGGGTCAAGAAGTTTCTGAGGTTAGTTTTGTTCTGTGGTCTTCCTTAATCCAAGTCTGTCCTCTATCTACGATCACCTTGCTGCATCTAGGACTTTATTTCTTTTATCTTTGCTAGCAATGGTAGAGTTGGGTCAAAGGGCATGCATCATTTAGTAACATTTTATGTAAAATTCCAAATTGCTTTCCATAATAATTTTATCCATTCACAGATCAACAAACAGTGTATCTGTGATCTTATTTTCCAATAACCTCTCCAAAACTTGTAAATTTCCTTTATATCACATTTGCTCATTTTATGGGTGTGAGGCAGAATCTCAGAATTGCTTGAACCTTCATTTCTCTGAACAGTAGTCATATAGAGTATTTTTACATATGACTATAGATCGCTTGGATTTCTTTCATTGAGAACTGTCAGTTCATAGTTTTAGAATATTTAACAATTGGGGAATGACTTTTATTCTTATAGATTTCAATTAATTTCATACATATATTGAAAGTGATACCTTTATCAGAAAAACTTGGGGCAAAGATTTTTTTCCTCAGTTAACAATTTTTATTCCTTTATTAATAATTAAGTTAATAATCATTTTATTCTTAACCTTATTGACTTATAATATTATTATATAAATTACTATTAAAACATAGTATTAAAATATTAACTTTATGAAATTTGTGCAAAAACTTTTTTAATTTTGTGTATTTAAAATTATTTAAATCTTCTATGATTCTCTCTAGCCCATATTTCTTTATGAACTTTTCTTCTATCTACAGATTTGATGAGTATTTTTTCCACATTTGTCTAATTTTTATGTGACCTTTTATATTCAGTTCACATATTCTTTTGGATCTTATCTTGGTATGAGGTTAAATCTAATAGTCCCCCCATATTTATGTCCAAATTTTGCTATTTGTCAAATGGTGAGTACTTATCCCAGTAGTTAGAGTGGTTAAATGCTAGGATACTTACTTTAGAAAAGAAGCCAAAACAACACATCACAAAGAATATATACTACAACCAGACTGGACTTTGATCAGGGAAAAAATATACATTTAATTTACCATATTAATAACAAAAATCACGATTACATCAACAAATACAGAAAAACTTTTGACAAAATACAATGTTCATATTGTTAAACACTAGAAAGCATAAGGAATAAGTGGTCCTTTCCTTAAAATGATAAATAGTATATATCTGACACCAAGTTGCTATTTTAAGTAATGAAGATAAACTAGAATCACTTCCAATAAAATCAGGAATGAAACAAGGATGTCTGTTGTTACCATTTCTATTTGACATGCTACTAGAAATACTATCACTTGCAATAGAGCGAGAAAATGAAATTGAGTGAATGAGCAGAGGTAAAGAAGTAAAATTGTCACTTTTTATAGATGATATGATGATGTGATTAAAGAGCCCTCAAGAGTCAACTAAAAATTAATTTAAACAATAGCTTCAACAAACTTCCACAATATAAATTAATCCACAGAAGTCATTAGCATTTCTATATTATATCACTAAACTCCAGCAGGAAGAGATAAAAAGAGATATTCCATTTAAAATAACTATAGAATGTATAAAATACTTTGGAGTCTACATAATAAGATACATAAAATAACTGTATGAATACATTTATAAACCACTGTTTACATAAACACCTAAATAATTGTAAATATATACATTTTATATTTATATTATACAAAATCACATAGTGATAAAGACCAATAATCTAATATTTAACATTATGAATATCTATATTTGCATCTTATACCTATAATAATAAACTGTAGGATCCTAGAGAGAGAGACCAACTTGAAATTAATAAATTTTGTATCTTCACAATAATTATGCCCGTGCCTGTTGAATAATTCAGGGACTCTCCAAACTAAAATATCTCTTAGAAGGGTCATGGCTCAAGTGTAGCCTTGAGGCTACAGATTTCCCCACCTCTGATAGTCTAACCTATGGATGGATGAATAGTGATTACTTAAATTTTTATGTAATGAATTTACTAGTCCTCCTCACTCCCAGTATTCCTCCACCATTATCTTGTGCGTTTGTCTTATTCCTCAACTAGAAAGTGAGATCCTTAATGGCAAAGACTGTATCTTATTATCTCTGTCATCCTTAGCACTTGGGAAAATATCATAGACATATTTATGTATTCAAATGGATCTGTGATCTTATCAATTTCCTTGTAAGTTCGCTTTGCTGTTAATAGAAATTCACATATTCCTATTCATACTTTTTGACCCTTGCCCACATTTTCTCAAAAGTTTAATGGAGGGGGTCCACTGAATGGGCTAGAGGCTTTCCTCCTTTTCTCCTGACATCACAAGATACCAACAGGGCACTCTGGCTGTCTACCAGATAGCCTTCACTCACCCTTGCCACTTGACTAGCCCATTCTCTTTCCTGAATAACATTTTTTTATTCTTTGTTAGGGGTGGACCTGACAGCAGTACTATGTTAATTCAAATTCAGTGATGAGACTTAAAACCTGCAAGTAATTGAACGGTTAGCAAAAGAAAATTTTCTTTGTCCAAATATGGCAAGGATATGAAATAATAACAGAGTGGTACTTAGCTTCTCCAGACACAGTCCCTTTCATTCTCATATAGAAATGTGTTTTGTCAGCAGGGTGGATATGGCAACTCACATCGTCTTCAGATGTGGATATAGTGGGTGTGGCTATTTGTGCCCTTTAGGTGATCAGGCAGCTGTGCTTAGAGAGGCAAGGGCTAATCCAGTCACAGGTGGATTTTCCCCCCTTCTAGGGAAAACTAACATCTGTTGTGGAGAAATAAGTGATGCTGGTTCTAGCACACTCCAATTCTTCAAAGTCCTTCATTGATTTTATGTTACAATGTGCTCATATTTCCTATATGCTTTTCCATTTCTTTTTCATAATGAATACTCAATATTTCTTCACTGAAGGAACAGACTTCCAGAAAGTTTTAGATATTGGTTTACCAAAAAAAAGTAACTTACTTTTAATACCAGAGCAGAGAATCTGAACACTTAATGTCTTGATACTAAAATCAACTTAATTTAAAACATACATTTTAAGTGATATGTGAATTTTATGTTTTGATGAATAACCTCTCCATCTCTTTCTTTCCCAGGACACACATCTTTGTCTCTCTTCAAAAATTTCATGAAGTCTAAAACTCTAAGGAAGATGGCAAATACTCTAATGGAACTGATTATTTGAAATGATAATATGTCACCTCAAGAACTGAATATTATTTTTCAGAATATGTATGAATATTCTAATTCAAATTTCTTTGGAAAATGTCATTCCACCAATGAACTTTGACATCACAATATAATCCCTGTGTCATTTGGAGGCTTGAGTTTAGATTTTTTTCCTATAACTTGGTTAATGATGTTTGTGCCTTTTTAACTGAATTAATGCTTCTCTGCCTAATTATACCAATTAGTAATTCATATTTTCTCATTTCTAGCTAATTAAAATGTCTTGCTAAAATACAAATGAGATTTTGTCTTGTTTATTAATTATGGTGTAATTCAAAAGTAATAAATCAAATCCTCCCTGGATCCAGTCTTCTTTGTCTTTTTTCTTTGTTACCAAGAAGTTTCCCAATAAGATTTTTTACAATTGTGTTATTTGAGATGACCAAATTATAAACATTTTATGTGAGAAATATATAGGATTTATTGAGCTAAAATCACTCTAAAATGTGTTTTCTCTTATTTACTCATCTCTCTATCTTTAGTTCCTAAATTGGGGATTTATGCCAGGGACAGACACAAACTATGGTTGAACTTTTGGATAGTATAATCTACTCTGCTTGCTCTCATCATTGATTCTTTGGGTTCCTATACTGACCTCTACCTTCTGGCATTACAACTCCTTGGATCTTTGAAGTTCAGAGAATTCATTTTTTTAGGGCCCTCCGTGGCATCTCTAGACAGAATACTAGAGACATAAACGCACTGGATATCTGTGCTATTCCCAGTGTGAGTACTTCAAGACCCTGGTTGAAGCTGCTACCACATGGCAGATTACACATCTGTGGTCCTTATGTAGGCAGGTAGATGGTGCAGGGATCGTTCACTGAGTCTACAGTCAGAAAGACCTACATCTCAATCTGACCTTAGTCATTTACTAGTTGTGTGAAGTTGGGACAAATACTTAACATCTATTTGTCTCCATTTTATCAACTGTAAAATGGGGACAAAATTGCACCTATCTCTCAGGTATTGTGAAGATCACACAATATGCTTTTTATACAGCCCTTCGCTCATGACCCAGTGAGTCATGGTCATTTTACCTCCTTTAAGTGTCAAACTCACAGTCTTTTTTAACCAGCAGAGGAGAGTCTTACAGGTCTTGTACTCTATTTTTATTCTTTTTTCTCCCCCCTGCAGGAATTTCCCTAGCCCCTCTTCATATTGGGACAGTTAGAGGGGGGATAGGATGGTGGACCTGGAGTAAGGATAAACCCAAGTTCATTCTTCCTTGTCTATAAGATGGTGATAATAGCAACTAACTTACAATAACTTCAATAATATGTGTATGATGCTTTGTAAACCTCAGCATTTTGTAAAAATGCTATTACATTATTTTTGCTGTTAATATTTATCATCGTCATTATTCACATTATTTATGGAATGGATAAGTAAATCCACTTCAACTCCTTTCACAGTCTTGGTAGCTAGTGCCAGTGCCATGCAGATTACCCTAATGCTTCACCTAGCAACACTGGAAGAATGTGGTGGAACTTGCAACCTTTGCTCTCTGTCACTGTAGGGATCCCCTTAGTGCTGCCCTCCTAATGCTCATGCTACTTGTTTTACAGTGTTGTTGCAATGAGAATACTTTGCTAAAATTTAAAGGAACATATATACATGATGCATTATCAAGATCTATGCCAAGCTTTGGAAGTTGATAGGTATGAGTGACAGAAGAGAATGCATATCTTATTGAAATCATTCTAATTCTTTTTTTATACTTAGCTCAACATTGATGTCAAAAGTCAAGAATTTCATACAATGAGTATTTAAATAAAAATCCACCAAATAAATGTCAACTTTATTGTTGATTAAAATGAATTCCGACTTTTACCATCCTAGGATATACATATGAATTTTGGTGCCATTTTAGAGTAAGCTGTTTTTAATTTTTTACATTACACAATAAATTTCAAAAGGTAAAAAAAAGTCTATGAAATGGAGGAGCTCTTACCTTAATTACTCACTTCATAGATCAGGATAATTATAGTTCCTTAGATTCCATGTTAATCGTAAAAAGTAATTACTGCTGCCGCCAGCTGTTAAAATATTGGCCTAATTATGCTCCAGATATGGAAAATAAGACTTTGACCTTTTCTTTGTTTTACTGAGTTTAAACTCTTCAATTACTTTAAAGGAAATAAACATGGATCAGGGAGAACAACGATTATAATGCCAGAGAGATTGACATGAAATGTAATTTGACTATTTCATTTTATTGTTAGAATTTTTTTGTTAAAAACTGAGGAAATAATCTGGACACTCCTGAACAACTGGAAGTGAATAATTATAGTATTGGGTAAATCATTTTTTTTATTTTAAAGAGATTTCAGTGAATTGATTTTGGGCTGAAATCCATAAAAACTGTTACCTAGGAACAGATCTTTTTCTTCCAACTGCCAACTAGTAAAAAAAAAAAACTGCTACACAGTAATCAATTAATTAATGAACATTTAATACCTATTATGCTCTATATGCTGCAAAGGCAAAAGTGAACTTGTTCTTGCTCCTCAGAGGTTTACATTCTATTGGAGAAAGCACATTGTATCATAGCTTAAGAGCTGAGAATGGTCCTAAAGATCAATCCAACTACCTCATTTAACAAATGAGGAAAGTGAGACATAGAAAGGTTAAATAACTTGTATAGGGTCACACAACTAATAAGTGTCTGAGGCATGATTTGAACTCAAATCTTCTTGACTCCAAATCCAGCCCATCCATCCATCCATCTATGTATCCACTATGTTATCTGACTCCCATAAGTATTCAGATGGATGGATGGATGGATGGGTGGATGGACGGATGGATGGATGGAATAAGCATTTATCAAATGCTTACTATGTGCCAAGCATGAAGCCAAACACTTTACAAATAGTATTCCATTTGAAGCATATTTGCAAAATATATACCAAATTAATGAAATTGGGGGGTGGAAATGAACTAGAAGCCTGAGAGTTTAAGAAAGGTCCCATGTAGGAGGTGGTGCTTAACCTGAGTTTTGAGGGAAATCAGGCGCTCTAGGAGGTAGAAATGAGGAGGAAGTATATTCCTAGTAGGAGGGACAGCCTGTGCAAAGATTTGTAGCACAGAATCAATCAAGTCACCCATTCACTCATGAAGTACTAATTCAAATGGGAAAGGATTAGTTTCAGCTGTGCAAAAAAGTCAAGATCAATAGTTTCCAAGTAAAATCTATGCTAAGCATAGATATTATATATATATATATATATATATATATATTATATAGATATTATGCTAAGCATAATAGAAGTAGCAGTAGAGTCAGGGATCTTGGATTTCGATTTAACTTTGCTACTTCATACTGCTCTAATTCTAGACAAATCACTGCACCTCTATGATTCAGTTTCTTTCTTTGTAAAATGAAGGGGCTTAAGCAGATGATTTTCAAAGTATTTTCAATTCTAAAGACTAGGATTGTATCTCTATCTTCTGGTGGAATTTCCTATAAATAATCCAAGTAGACAACAATAGGTAGAAAATATTAATAATATATTTTTCATGATGTCACTCAAACCAGAAAGAGAAACGACTTCCTTTACATTCCTCTCCCTATCACGAATACTTCCTTCTCTACCCCCTCCTGTCAGGGGCAGTGTTTCATCTTCAAAATAAACTCTACTTGCTGCTGCCCAGGTCTCAAGTACTAGATATAATATGAGTTGTTAGACAACATGGAAACAGCAAATGGGATGAGCTTTTGGAAGAGTGGGGGAGAATAAGGAGTAGTATAGATCTATGATTTCATTCTTTCATGGAAACTCAATTCTAATAAAGCAAATTGTCAACTCATATGCACTTTATAAAGTTAAGTGTCTTGCTCATGGTTGAATAATTATTACCAGTCAGAGATGTTGCATAAAACTAGGTCCTACTGACTCTAAGAATAATCTGTTCTCTATAACACCATTCTGTCTCTCAAAATAAATTTTATTTTTTATTATGAACTTAACAATCACCAAATAAAATGAGTATTTCTCTATATACATTGTAGAATAGAGGGAGAAGATTGTATATGAAACTGTGAACCTCTATTACGTTCAGCTTGCTTTTCTTCTTTACTTCAAAATGTAAATTTCTTGCTTATGTAAGTTTTTTATTGGTATTCTGTTTATTATATCATCATAGTTGCCTCCAGTATCCTTTCTCCTTACCCTCTCAGTGAACCTTCACACATGACAAATATTTTTTAAAGAAGAAAAGATCAACACAACCAACACAAACCAACACAACCAACCAACTGAAAATGTTAAGAAGGGGAGGGGCACAATGTGTAATACCTGTGGACAGCCCACCTCCACGAAGGCATGGATTGGGGTATCCTTTCATATCTCTTCATTTGAGTTATGATTGATCTTTATCATATTGTTACATGCATTTTTTATTTTTTGGTGTAGTTCTTTCCATTCTCATTGTTGTAGCTACTTTGTACATTGTTTTCTTGGCTTTGCTTGCTTCACTCTGCATTACTTCATATAGATTTTTCCATGCTTCTCTGTATTCATCATTTTTTAATAGCACAGTAACATTCCATTATATTCATGTACCACAATTTGTTTAGCCATTCTCTACTGATGCACAACTACTTTGTTCCAAATCTTTGCTATCACAAAAAGTGCTGCTATAAATATTTTGGTGTATATGGAGACTTTCTTTTAATTGATAACTTCTGTGGGGTATAAGACCAGTAATGGAGTCTCTGGTTCAAAGAGAATGGATATCTTAGTCACAATATTTATATGGTTTCAAATTGGTTTCCAAAATGGTTGTACCATTTCACAGTTCCACCCATAGTGTACTAGTGTGCCTATCATTTCACAATCTCTCCAATTTTCATCATATTTTCCAATTTGAAGGATGCAAGGTGAAACTTCAGGTTATTTTTATTACATTTCCCTTATTACTAGAGTTCTGGAGCAGTGTTTCATGTGGTTATGAATACTCTGCAACTCTTCTTTTGAGAACTATTTGCTCATATCCTTTGACCATTTGTCTATTGGAGAATGACTATTCATTAACTGTTTAAATATCTTTAGATACCAAACAAAAGTATGGAATGCTTTACAAATTTGCATGTCATCCTTGCATGGGAGCCATGCTCATCTTCTCTGTATCATTACAACTTTAGTGCGAGTGCTGCCAAAGCAAGAATTTGGCATCTAATGTTCAAAGCTGCCCTATTTGTTTGAGATTCCTTCTGGCCCTCCTTCTGTTCCATTCCAAGCAAAACTTTGGCAAGTAGACACCCGTCATCTGACATATTATTTCCAGAGTTCTGCATAGATGTGGGCTTTGCATGGAAGAGCTGTAATTCCCTCAGATAATAAGAGACTCTTTAGCTCCTCTTATTAATAGGAAAGCCCAGGAAAAGCTTTGGATGCTCTGAGTACCTGAGTACTCTGCCCAAGAGAAAGCTCCATATGAAGAAGCAGCCAGGTTCCCTAACAGAAAACAATTTATCTGACACTAATAGCAATATCTAAATTACAGACAATAGAGACCGACCTAGAAGAAAGATGCCCCAGTGGTTTCTCTTTAATTATAAAAAAGCAATTATTTATCTACTTGCACAATAGTCCAAAGTGCATTAAAGACAAAAAAATAATTGCAGATTAGCCACCTGTCTCAGGTATATTTCTTGATGAACTCCGTTGAACTAAACTGAGAAAATTAAACAGCAATCACAAAATGACAATAGCTGAACTTCATATACCATTTTGAATATGCTTTATGCTATTTTATTAGGTTTTCTTGAAATCACATTGAAATCCAATGCTTAACTACCTCATAGTAATCTAACAGGGGCTCCATGACTCAAGCAGATTGGGTAGAACTCAGGGGACATTATTCACTTCCACAAAACTGATAGGTCATATTAACACAATACAGCTTTCCTAGAAACAACCCCGGGAAATAGGTGGAAACTATTATACAAATGAGGAAACAGAATCAGAGAGAGTGAAGTGACTTGTCTATAATCAGAATAGTCGTAAGTGATCAAGTGAGGACTTGCTCCTCCATCTGCCTCCAAGGCTAATATTTTTTTCCATCATTCTACTCTACTTCTTAATGAAATATATTTAAATTTGGTTCACAGTGAATCATGTAATATAGAGATGAAAACACGATTAATAAAGGCCTAATTTAAGGGGGAGGTTAAGAAATTATTTTTAAATTTTCTACCTAAAGTGGTAAACTACCACTCTGCTTTACAAATCCTGTCTCATTTGAGGCTCCCAACGACCCTCTGAGGTAAGTGCTGTTATCATGCTCATCTTACAGATGAAAAACTGCAGCTGAGAGAGGAAAAGTGACTTACCCAAGATCACACTGTCTGAGGCTGAATTTGAACTCGTTTTTCCTGACTCTAGGCTGGGCACTCTATCCACTGCACTACTTACCTTCCTTAAAAAAGACAATTATATGTTTAATCCATAACATAACATTTTAGAGGAAAAAATGGATGTGATTAAAAATATTCGATGCATTATTTAATGCATGTACCAGACTAAAGTTGCTTAGCACTGAGAGACGTTGGATACAGGCCTGGGCTTGAAATCAGGAAAATCTAGGTTCTAATCTGAAGTTTAGTAGCTGTGTTTCTGTAGAGAAGGAACTTAACCTCTATGCTTGAGTCCACTACAAATTTTGTGGTGACAATATTACCAGTCACCACAGTGCTTGAGACCACTTGGCAAAGCACCCAACCACAGCGAAGCACTTGACAAAACTTGACAATATTACCTCATGACAGCATCTACCTCAGAGTTATTATAAAGATGAAAGGGAATAATGTATATATGGTGTGATTAGTAAAGCTCTATATAAATGTAAGTTATTACAACTGCACATATGTTCATTTATATACATCAAAAGATAAAAAAGTGAATATAAAAGAGAAGGTATATTTATATGTGTATATAAATATATGTATGGGTATATACACACCCATACATACATATGTATACTTTTATAAGGACTAGCAAGTTGTAACAAAATCTAGAAAGAAACATTTAATTTCAGATTGAAAAAACCTGTGCATGAAAAATGATTGTTGAAACCTTTGAAATAGTAATGCTTTCAACATCCCTGCACATGTTACAAATAGAATTGGTTGCTTGCAATCATTTTCAGATAATGGAAAGGGAGAAAATAACTACTCAAGTCCGTCATTCATATGGCATGTTATTTGTCTGATCAGGGAGACGAGAACCTTAGCAACATTTCTGCTAACATTCTCCCTCCATTTCTTCATGTTCCTCTTCTCTCTCTCCTCCCCAGCCTTCCCCTATTATCACCAGGAAACAAGGATTCTTCATTTATCTTTTTAAAGATTAGAGTTATTCAACCTAAAGTACTAGGCTTTCTGGGGGGAAAAGCATCTAAGCAAAAAATTAAAATAACACTCAAATAGAACTAAGAGAGGATAATATGCTATCACAAACATTAAGTATTTAGGAAACATTGGCTTTAGAGAGCTAGCCTTATTTTATCGACTACTATAGATAAGAATTAGACACACAATACAAAGCATATTGTATTCTTAACAAGAGAATTTTGAAATATCTTAAGAAGCATATTGGGGGAGAGAGTTTTTTTTCTTTGTCCTCTATTAGCTAACAAAATAAATATAGGAAACAGTACCTATTGATTATCCCAAAAGAAAATACATTTCCAGTCAGAAGGCAAAAAAAATCATTAAATATAATAATAAGTATTTAGGATCATAGGATTATAGATTTAGAACTTGGCAGGACCTTAGTGGACTTTAATCATCGTATTTTCCACCTATCAAAACTGAAAATCAAAAAGGTGAAGCAATTTGTCCAAGGTCACACAGGCAGTGAAAAACCAGAACTGGAACGAAGGTTACATTGTACCCCTCTTCTGACTCCAAATTCAGGGCTGCTTATGCTACTTTCATGATAAATGAAGTACAATCCAAACACATCCTTTTTTGTTCAAAGGTTTTAGTGCAGGAAGGGACCTCAGACATCATATAATCCAGTCCTCTTGTTTTACAATAACAAAGCTCATGTCCAATGAGTGACTTGACCAAATTCACAGAGGTAGTAACTAGCCGAGATAGGTATTGAACTCAGGTCTTCGAATTCCAAATATAGCACTATAGTATCGTTCTCTTGGGGATCATGGCTTGTTCAAGGAAGACTGGTATCTCTGGTATGAAGGCTTGCCAAGCCTTTTTCAGGGCTGCTTATCTACCTTTGGTGTCTGTCTGTCACCCAGCTCTCATCTGTAGCTCCAAGAAGCTGTAGTATGCACAGTGGCAAAATCCCAGTAAAACCTCTCAGCAGATGGGTTAAACCAGGGTAAGGGTAACTGAAAGGGTTCAAACCTGTCAGTGAGCTAGGAGGATGTCTGCGCCAAGCATGTGAAGACTATGCCCAGTAGAATGGGTGAATGAGAACAATTTGTTCCAATAGATATGAAAGTGACTGATAGAAGCACTGTGGAGCACTTTAAAGCCGGGTCAGACATCAAAGATACCAAGGTCATCCATTGCATCCTAGGTTATCATCAGTCATTGTGACTTTTGTCTTGCAACTGGATTTTCTGATTGTGGAAGAGAGAGTGAGACTGATGACAGTGCAACTCTCCCTCACTTAAATACAATTCACATGTAAGTTAAGACATCACCCTGCGATGTCATTGGAAAACAAATTTCTCTCCACAAGTGTGTTGTGCACATGCATCTCCTGTTCTTGAAACTCCATTCTGGTGTTTATTGAGACCAAGAGGTCTCAGTCAACAAAAATTTATAACGTTAGATTACTGTCTTCTTTTCTTTCTACAATGAATATCTTGTCCAATCAGCTTGTGGATCAATATAGCAATCAGAGAAAATGGAATTGAGATAACCAGACCATTTACCTAACACATTTTTATTGTATTAATAGATAGGAATTAGTGGACTTGTTAGAAAATGAGTACAACCTTCTGATTTTATAGATGAGGAAACTAAGACACAGAGAAAATACATAAAGACCAACATCAAAAAGTAGTAGGACACAGGATTCAGACCCAAGACTTTTGGCTCTGAATCTAGAGCTTCTATTAAATAGCAAAATATTTACAAGAACCAGAAAACAATACATTCCCCAGTCTTTGGGTTATTTTCAAAATTTTCAAAAATTTAGGTACCAGAGCCAGCTGCAAGGCTGAAATTGATACAATGTTAGGATTGAAGGGTTTTTTCATGAATATCTACTGAGAAGTTAAGCTGGAGGCTGTCAGATTCATTTTTATCAATGACTAAGCTCTATAGCTCTAATATCTCATACATTCACATCTGTTATAAAGGAGCTTGAAAAAAATACGAGTGGTTTCATGCAATCTCTCCCTACAACTGGGAAAATAGTTTAACATATAAAATATAATGATAGGGAAGCAGTACCTCCATTTTTCCTTAGAAAAAGGTACCATTATAATTAGTTCTATTGAATTACAAAGTAAGGTATGAACTATGTAATCACATCTTTAAATAACTTCTGATGATGTAACAAATTTCATCTAAGTCTGTTAAAATAGGGGGAAGGGTGGAGCGAATTGAGTTGAGTTGAAAACCCTTTATTTGTTGGCTGCCTTCTCATTTAAAAAAATAAAGCTGACTTATAAGTCACATTTCAGGTGTCTCTCAAATCAGTCACACCCTTCAAAAGTTATTGGATAAGAATTAAACAGTGAAAAACTCATGAGTCAGATTTAAAACAGAGATCTTATTTTATTAACTCTGAAGGAGAGGATACTCTTTACTCATGAACTCTGTCACAAGTGCAAATAGATAACGGAGATAGGAGATGTACTCCCTCAACAATGGGCCCCAGGGGACTGCCCCAAGGACTTATTATTCACATCATACTATTATGCTTTAACATTTTTGTCAGTGACTTTAATATGGTCTAGATGGGAAGCTTATCAAATTTGCAAATGAACCTGGGAGGTAAAAGAAAAACACATTCAAATGACATTGAAGGTTCAAAGGTATCTTGACAGACCATGATACCTGACCATATAGCTGGTTAGTTTAAAGGGAACTCTTCAGATATAAGTTGGACTAGAGGGCCTGTGAGGTCTCCTCCAAATCTGAAATTTGTGATTATATGGATCTGCGTAAAGAAAAATATTTATTACAGTTATTACATATAGTTTCAAAGTTCCAAATATTGTTGCCAAAAAAAGCAAAAACAAAATCAGCCTCAATAAATTCATACTACTAGCAAGCAAAAGTAACACTATTTGTCAATCATGGCATGGAATTTTTTCCCCATTATGGGGATGGGTTTCAGTTACTCACCTGGTTTCATTGTGGCCAATGACATATATCCCCATGAAAAAGATAAGCATGTAAATGGTTCAATGCAATTTATTTCTACCAGAAAACAGCAACAAGCAAATGAACAATTTAAAGTATAAAACCTAATGGGAAGCAATAATTTTGTACAAAGGGCACTATAATAACTAGCCTTGGGAAGTACACAATATAGTAAGAGTAATGTCATTCCATCTTTCAGGGACTTCTGACCTTTTCAAAAGAACTCTACTGTTATCTAAGTTCAATGGTCTACAATGGAACTGAACCCAATACCTTGTATGTATTCTCATCATGTTCTAACTGTTACAGTTGACAGTCTTATCAAATAAGCTCTTGAGAGTAGCTAAGGCTCAAAGCCACTAATGCTTGCATCTTGATTCCTATTCAACCCTACTTTGATTCCTAGTGGGATAAATGCTGTTCATCCTTTGTTTGAAAAACACCAAAAAATATCACAGTGATGACTTGCACATACATTGGATTTAAGTGAAGCACAGTTATTCAGTTGTCAATCTCACTCTCTCTTCCTGAGTCATCAAAGTCCAGTGGCAGGACAAAAGTCAAATTGACTGGCCATGGTCCAGGAGATGTAATAGATGACTTTAATACCTTCAATGTTTAATCAAATTCTAAATGCTCCAAAGCGTTCACTTCAGCCACCTTCATAGCTCTCAGGACAAATTGTTCTCATCTGCCCATTCCCAGTCTTCATACACTTGGAGTATATATTTTCCTAACTCACCAAGAACTTTGAAGTTTGTCCATTATAGGAAGCTGAGGAGGGATTGCAGAAAGCACCTGACACATCCAGGATGGCCAGCTAGCACAGGTTCTTAGATCTGCTTTTCTATTTTTGTATTAAATTTATTTGTTTAACTTTTAACATTCATTTTCACAAAATTTTGGGTGCCAAATTTTCTCCCCATTTGTTCCCTCCCCCCACCCCAAAACAGCAAGAATTCTAATTGCCCATATCACCAATCTGCCCTCTCTTCTATCATCCCTCCCTTCCTTTGTCCCCATCTTCTCTTTTGTCCTTTAGGGTCAGATAACTTTCTATACCCAATTACCTGTATTTCTTATTTCTTACTAGCAAGAACAGTACTCAACAGTTGTTCCTAAGACTTTGAGTTCCAACTTCTCTTCATCCCTCCCTCTCCATCCATTCCCTCTGGGAAGGCAAACAATTCAATATAGGCCATATCTGAGTAGTTTTGTAAATGACTTCCATAATAGTCCTGTTGTGTAAGATTAACTATATTTCCCTCCATTCTATCCTGCCCCCCATTGCTTCTGTTCTCTCTTTTGATCCTGTCCCTCCCCAAGAGGGTTGACTTCAAATTGCACCCTCTTCCCACTGCCCTCCCTTCCATCATCCCCCCGACCCTGTTTATCCCCTTCTCCCCCACTTTCCTGTACTGTAAGATAGGTTTTCCTACCAAAATGTGTGTGCATTTGATTTCTTCCATTAGTCAAATGTGATGATAGTAAACTTCATGTTCTTTGTCTCACCTTCCCTCTTTTTCCCTCCACTGAAAAGCCTTTTACTTGCTCTTTTATGAGAGATAATTTGCCCCATTCCATTTCTCCCTTTCTCCTCCCAATATATTTCTCTCTCACTGCTTAATTTCATTTTTTTAAGATATGATCTCATCCTATTCAATTCACTCTTTGCTCTGTGTGTGTATGTGTGAGTGTGTGTAATCCCAACAACTACCCAGATACTGAAAAGTTTCAAGAGTTACAAATATTGTCTTTACATGTAGGAATGTAAACAGTTCAACTTTCTTAAGTCCCTTTTAACTTCTCCTTGCGGTTTACCTTTTCATGCTTCTCTTCATTCTTGACTTTGAAAGTCAAATTTTATTTTCAGCTCTGATCTTTTCATCAAGAATGCTTTTCATTGAAAGACCATTTTTCCCCTTGAAGTATTATACTCAGTTTTGCTGGGTAGGTGATTCTTGGTTTCAGTCCTAGTTCCTTTGACTTCTGGAATGTCATACTCCAAGCCCTTTGATCCTTTAATGTAGAAGCTGCTAGATCTTGTGTTATCCTGATTATATTTCCATAATACCCGAATTGTTTCTTTCTAGCTGCTTGCAATATTTTCTCCTTGACCTGGGAACTCTGGAATTTGGCCACAATGTTCCTAGGAGTTTCTCTTTTTGGATCTCTTTCAGGAGGTGATCAGTGGATTCTTTCAATATTTATTGTGCCCCCTGGTTCTAGAATATCAGGGCACTTTTCCTTGATAATTCCATGAAACATGATGTC
>CM053770.1:406922021-406954747 GCA_028658325.1 Potorous gilbertii
GTGCAGCACCATGGTGTTTGGGTGGTTCAGAACAAGGAATAACAAAGTGACAGGAACGGATTTCCCTTTCTTCTTATCTGTCTGGGCGAGTCATTCCTGGCCGAGTGGGCACCATCATGGGACGGGCAGGAGGTCTCATCATTGGGGGTCCAGGCATCATAGGCATGTGGCCTCCCATGGGTGGCCTCATCCCAGGAGCAGGTCCTACAGGCATCATTCCAGGAGGAGGTGGGCCCATCATTGGCATCATAGGGGGCCCTCCCATATGGGGTGCTGGCATCATACCAGGTCGAGGAGGTCCCGGGAGACTAGGAGGAAGTGGGATCATAGCCCCTCCTGGTGGAGGAGCAGAGAACGGAGTGGGAGGAATTTTTCCTTGCTGAAATGCAGCCGTCGTTTTATCGATCAGGCTCTGAGCTTGCTCTTCCATCCATTTTTGATAGTAATCTTTCACATTCTCTTTGTGTTTCCTACCGCTGCAGTGTGTCTTTCGTACAGATGGAGAGTCATGGGTGAGGTACGTATCGCAGTAGTCACAGTAAAATTTGGGCATGGTGCTCCGCAGTCCGTTGGTGTACCGCTTTTCCCATTACTCTTTACGAAAATTCTCTGTACCTCAGCTGACTCATCAACTGAAATGATTGATGTAAAAACATTTTAAAGTGCTACAAAAATGTAAGGGTATTTTAAATTAAAAATAAAGATCAATATGATTTACAATAAGAAACTAACTTTAATAATAACTACAAAGACTTTTTAAAAAATTCAAATCTTACTGGAAAAGAAGTGGATTTCCTGCGGGACTTGATACATGCTCATTTGAAGGCGATATCTAGTTTGATGGTTTTAACATAGGATAATTAGAAGGAGAAAAATGTGTCTAAATTGTAGCCGGGTTGGTCAGCTGATATTGGTCAGAGACCCTCCTTGGACATGAGCCTGGGGAAGACCTATGACATAGACAAGTTTTAGCTAGTAATCTTAATAGTTTATCATGATATATTAAAGAAAGGTAAAAACTTGAAACCAAATCCATTCCTACAATTCCAAAGACTGAAAATAGAATTGCTGTAAATTTCAGATGTCTCCCACACATAACCATACTTTACAAAAGTTACAAATTCTTTATTTTTCCAAGTTAGCAAAAGTAAAGAGAAAACCCAAGAAATAGTGAAATGATTTTTTTTAACAATTAAGAAATTTAAAATTAAGGGTTTAGAGGGACTTGTATCTGATTGTGTTCCATTTCAGGGTGATTACATGAGGTTCTAGAAAATTGGGCAATATAATTTCTTTTAAAATTTACTGATAGTATTATACATAAAATAGATGAAGGAAGAAATGTGCGTGTAAATGTCATAAATTAGTCTCTAAATTACAATGAAATTTTTTAAAGGGAGAGGTTATTAATTTCTAGCCAGAGGTTTCTCTTTTAAAATCATAAGGTCAAACTTGCTATATCTCCTGGTTTTTAATATTCTTTGTATGTCCAGTTACTCTGGGGGACAATTGCACGACAGTTTATTTGAGTTTTAGACAATTCTCAGGTGATTCTCGGAAGACAACAGTAAAGCATCATTTTTCATGTAATATTTCCAATCAATTTTCAAGTGTTTTCAGTTACTTCTCATAATTGCAGGTATTAGCCATTTTGGAAGGTTTCTGTAAGAAAACAAAAAAACATAAGGTAGAGAGATAAAACAAAAAATAACACTAGAAAAAATTAGTCTATTCTTAAAGTTGGTTCATTTTAAAATTAATTTTTTGTTTTTAACATTCATTTCCACAAGATTTTGAGTTGCAAATTTTCTCCTCATCTCTCCCTTCCCCCACACCCCATATGGCATGCATTCTGATTACCCCTTCCCCCAGTCTGCCCTCCCTTTTATCTCCACTCAACTTTTCCTCTTCCCCCTTGCTTTCTTGTAGGGCAAGATAGATTTCTATATTCCTATATAGCTTCTTTCCCAGTTGCATGTAAAAACAATTTTTAGCATTTGCTTTTAAAACTCTGAGTTCCAAATTCTCTTCCTTCTTCCCTCCCCATCCACTTTCATTGAGAAGGCAAGCAATTCAATGTAGGTTATGCATGTGCAATTATCCAAAACATAGTCATGTTGTAAAAGACTAATTATATCTCCCTCCATCCTATCCTGCCCCCAATTATTCTATTTTCAACTTTGACCCTCTCCCTTTTCAAAAGTGTCTACTTCTGACTACCCCTTTCCCCAATCTGCCCTCCTTTCAGTCATCCCCCCATCCCCTTATTCTCTTCCTCCTTACTTTCCTGTAGGGTAAGATGCCCAATGGAGCATATATGTTACTCCCTCCTTAAGCCAAATCTGATGAGAGTAAAGTTTCTTCATTTCCTCTTACCTTCCCCCTCTTCCCCTCCATGGTGAAACCTTCTTCTTGCCTCTTTTATGTGAGATAATTTGCTCCATTCTATCTCTTCCTTACTCTTCCCAATATATTCCTCTCACACTTTAATTTTTTTTAGATATCATCCCTTCATATTCAACTCACCCTGTACCCTCTATCTATGTTTGTCTATCATCTATCTATCTATCTATCTAATTTCCTGCAACAACTCTAATACTAAGCAAGGTCTCATGAGTTACCAATATCATCTTTCCATGTAGGAACGTATATTTTTCCTATACTTTGATTATTTGATTTTCAAAATCTTTTTTGAGCTCTTCCAAGATCTGTGACTAATTCATATATTTCTTGTAGGGTTTTGATGTAGGTGCTTTGACTTTGTTTTCTTCTGGTTGTATGTTTTTCCTCTGTTTGCTCATCTTCCCAGCCAGGTATTTGATTTTCTAACTCTTTGTCAAGGTAGTACTCTGCTTCCACAGGGTGTGGGGTGGGGATGAGTATATTTCAAGGGTTTTATATCAGCCTTTCTATCTCTTACCTTCTGTAGGCTCAGAGCTCTGGAAGCTGCTGCTGCTCCTGCCACTACCAGTGTTGTCTTCTCGTACCCCATTGCTGGGGCCAGACTATAGCCAGACTGTGCCCCTCCCTCACTTAGGTTGAATAGAGCTTTCCCATTGACCTTCCATGCTGTCTTTGGCATTTGTGGGTTGAGAAGTCTGGAAACTTCCACTGCTGTCAGTGATTCAGTCCTCTGAGGCTTGCTCTGGCCCTGTCTATGCTGGTGTGGCTCAGGCCCAAGACAGACTGTGCTGCGCTCTACTCTACTCACAGTACGGTGTGATAGATGCTTCCTGTCAACCTTCCAGTCTGTCTTGGGGCTGGAGATTTGCTTCACTCCATCTTCTATGGGTTCTGCAGCTCCAGAATTTGTTTAGAATCATTTTTTCCAGAAATTTGCAGGGGGTTGGAAGGAGAGCTTAAGCAGGTCTCTGCTTTTACTCTGCCACCTTGACTCTGCCCTAAAGTTGCTTCTTAAAAGGGATATTTGAGGAGTAATTATCAGAAATGGATTGGGAGATATCCCTGAACAAATTGAGTGCCTCTCTATTTTTGCATAAAAGGTTCCCCTTGTCTGGCATTTACTTCTCACCATTACCTCATATCATCTTTAGCTTCCTTCAAAGCATAATTCAGGTATCCTCTTCTTCACAGGCCTGTTTCATCTCTCAGTTATTACAATCTCTCCCTCTTGTGTCATTGTATCATCATAGAATGCTATTTTACAAATAATTTAAAGATTATCCAGAAACAATAGAGTGGCATATTATGAACATCAGTAGATTGTGACACATTACAAATGAAGAATTACACAAGGGAAATGGTACGCCATCAAAGTAAAATAAAAGATGCCATCAAAGGAATGTTTGACCAGAGGAAAAAAATGGGTCAGTCATGTAATGCAAATGATAGATAACCAAGGATAGCTCAGATGCTCTATTGATATCTATGCAATGTCAAGAGAATAATAATAATTAAAAGCTAGACTCTAGTAGTAAAGAAATGATTGGTAACTACCCAGCAAAGGAATTGGCCATCACAAAGAATCAGCAGGATTTTATGAAGGAAACAATCATGTCAGATCAATCTTATTTTCTTCTTTGACAGCATTAGTAAGCTGGAATATCAATGGAATGTGGTATCTCATGATCCATTTGTGGATATGGCAGAGAGACGCAGAGTAAATGATAGGATTTTGGAATTAAGGATTTTGAAATACATAGTTGAAGGAATATATCCAAAGATTCCTCATTGATGGCTCAATGTCAACTTGGAAGGTCATCTGAGGTACCCAGTAAAGTGCCCAAGACATCTGCATTGTGCTTGTACTGTTTAATATTTTTGTCAGTGACAAAGGTATAAATGGCATGTTTATCAAATTTGCAGATGACTAAAGCTAGAAAGAATAGCATCAGGATATCAGAGTTAGAATTCTAAAGGATCTTGACATACTAGGGTCTTGAGCCAAATAGAATAAGATAAAATTTAATAGCAATAAATATAAAGTGTTACACTTGGGTTCATAAAACCATATTCATAACTATAAGATGAAAGAGATATGTTTAGAAAGCAGTAAGTCTGAAAAAGGCAAGATATTACTGAGCTCTATGCTCCATAGGAGTCAAATATGCTATTCCAATCCATGTAAGTCTGCAATAGGAAAAGCATAGTGTCCAGGACTAGTAAGGTGATCATCCCCCTATACTCTGCCCTGGTCAGACCACATATAGCAAATTTTGTTACATTTTAGGAAATAATTTGATAATCTGGAGGACATCAAAAGAGAAAGTGACCATACATTTCTGAAAGTCTCAAATTCCAAGCCATATGAAGGTCACAAAGGAACTGAAATGTTTTTTTAACAACATTTAGACTTAGACCATCTTCAAGTATTTGAGGGACTATTATCTGAAAGAATCCTTAGACTTACTCTGCCTGACCCCAAAGGACAGAAGGTAGACTTTGCAATGAGGTATATTTGGGCTAGATATTAGAAAGAGTTCAACAATTAGAGCTCTCCAAAATGAAATATAATAATAAACATGAGAACAATTTGTTCCAATGACCAAGAAGGAGGCTGAAGTGGGCACTATGAAGTGCCTAGAGCTTGGTCATACATTGAAGATACCAAGATCATCTACTACATCCCAGGCCATCACCAGTTGTTTTGACTTTTGTTTTGCTATTGGACTTTGATAACTCCAGAAAAGAGATTGAGGCTGATGACTTCTTGCAACTTTGCTTCACTTAAATCCAATTTGTGCATGAATCAAGACATCATCCATGATGTCTCTGGTCCTCTTAAAAAATAAAGGACAAACAAACGAACAAATGATAGACTCTATTTAAGAATTGAAGAAGCAGAGGCAATAATGAAGCACCTTGTTTCAGGGCAGAAGCATTGCAATGGAACAGATGTAATTTGTCCAGACCCAAAGCTCCAAGTTTACACAGATTAGGTTCAATATTGAAAGAGCCTCACACAAATCATCAAATCATGTCCCCTGAGAATATTAAAATTTGGTCTATGTTCAAGCCTTTGTAACAAAAAGGAAAAAGCATTCAACTCCCATAAAAACACTCAGACCAATAACATTAAATATTGGACAGATTTTATCTAATCTAACAAAATCACAGATTCAGTATGAGCACATAAATAGGCAAGCCAACTCTCCATCCCTTTTTGGTAGACTTCTACAGTTGCAGAATCACATCTCAGAATTGGAAGGGACCTCAGAGACAATTTAGTCTAAAATTCGTCTGAATAAGAATCCCTTCTACACAAGGAATTACAAACAAAGCAGAAGCTCATTGATAGGGGAATGGCTAAGCCAATTGTGATACATGAATATAATGGAATATTACTGTGCCATAAGAAAAAATAAAGATGAATAATTCAGAGAAGCTTGGAAAGAAAAGTGATATGATGTAGAATGAGGAAAACAGAACCCACAAATCAGCATACCCAATGATTAGAATAATGTAAATGAAATAAAACTGAAAACTTATGTAACACTTATGTAATACCTAGCTTCTATGACTCATTTTCCTGAATAGGCAACAAGGAGTATAGGTGAAAAAAGAAATATTTTTCATATTCATGCTACTGCCACAAATAACCTGCAAGTCATTTCCTCTACCACCACCACACATGCTGATGAGAGAGAGACATAGAGAAGGAAAGACAGAGATGGAGACACAGAAGACACAGACAGAGAGAGGAAGAAAGAGAGAGAGAAACAGAGAGAGAGAGACAGAGACAGAGAGAAAGAGAGGGAGGGAGGAATGAAAGGAGGGAGCAAAAAGGGAGGGAGGGGGAGGTTGTATTTGGTGGGGACAAGACACTTGGACAGACACCTCAGCTTGCCTGCTTCAGACTTGAAGAATTGCCAATCTTCTTCCATTTTCTTAGCTCTGGACCCTACTATTTATTATGATCAAAATTAGTGATACTATTTTATGCAAACCTTCTTTCTATCTTTCTTCTTTTTCTTTCTTTTCTTAAATTTTTTTCCTCTTCTTTTTTTCTTTCTTTACTTCCTCTAATCAATTTTTCTTTCAAATTGAATCTCCTTATCTCACCTCATTCCCACTAATGACAGGCATGGGAACTCTGACCTGCTCCATTTACAACCTGGGCCAGGTTGCTTCTCTCCTTAGGCAACTTAGTAATCCTTCCACTCCCAAGGTCTTATTGTATTGGTCCTGGAATTAATGCAGACACCTACTTAGTTTAGGCTTCTGCATCTCAAAACTCCCAAACTCAAACAGTCCACCAGCTTCAGCTTTCCCAGTGGCTGGGATCATAGCTGTGCACTGTAAAGTCCTTATATAATGTATTATACATGATATTATATCATGACTATCATAATACTGTGCTTAACTGTTTATTCTGTCATCCCAATAATTCCCAGTTTCATTAACCTTTGCTACTGATTTAACAAAATAAATACAAAAAGATAGTAGGATTTCGAGGGGCCTTTGGAGAGTGTCTAATCCAAACCCCTCATTTTAGAAGAAGAGAATTTAAGTGAATTTGCTAAAGGTCATATGCACAACAGAGCTGTGGTTCAGATTAGAGTTGTGCTGGTAGTTTAATAACTGGCATCCTAAAGGGAACAGAAAGAAAATTATGCACAACATTTTAAATTTGAATTTGAATCATTAACATTTTCTTCATCTCTTTCTTAAGTCTGGATAATCAATAAAACAATAAATCAAAGGAGTCAAGAGCATAATCAGAGGAAGCATTAGAGTCAAGATCCTTGCCCACAATCCCTCAATAAAGAAAGTCAAGAGGTTTCATTTTGTCATTTTTCTAGCCCTGCTTGGCTTAGACAGCTGTATAGAAGGGTCTGGGAATTTAGGCTAGTAAAAATTCCCAGGAGCTGGGGCAAAGAACATCCCAACACCTTTGTACTAGGAAAAGGTTCAGTTAGAAAACCATGGGGGGAAGTTCCCCCCATGAGCAAGCACTGGGAGCAGGAAGAAGTGTCATCTGGCAGCTCTGTTGCCTACCACGCAGTGCCAGGTCACAGATTCTGAGTGGAGTGGTTGTGAGCGTTGGCCATACTTGTGTATTAAGCCCAGAACACATTCTATCAAGCAAATGGTAGCACTGTGGAGCTTATCCTAGGAGCAAAGAGCAGTATCTCAGAACAAAGGGGAACTGGAATAAGTCATTCTCAACCTGAAGACCTTCTCAGTGAGGGATGGTAGGTGGTTGAGTCAACCAGGAGTTTTAGTAGTTTGCTGAAATCCACAACAAGAAACGAGTTAATAAACTCAAACCTGCATCAAGAACTGGTATAACTCAAACCAGAAAGGCAGTGAACAGATCACTCCCTGGATCACACCACTTTGGGAGCACTGAAAATTTGCAAGCCCCCAGCCAGAGCTGTGGAAACAGCAGAGAGATGTAAATCACCTCAAATTTGTACAGTGCCCAGAATTAACACAAAGTCCTAAATGAAGAAGTAAACTGGAAAAATGAACAAACACAAAAAAGAAACTAACCTTAAAGCGCTTTTATGGTGACAGGAAAGCTCACAGAAGTGAATGAATTAAAAAAACAACAACAACAACCTACAAGCAAAGCCTCAAAGATAAATGCAGCTTTTATACAATTCCAATAAGAATTTCTAGAAGAGTTAAAGAAAAAACAAATGATTTTTAAAGCCAGTTGAGAACAGTAGAGGAAATATTTTTTTAAAAAGAAGCAAGAGATAGGCAAGAAAAATATGAAAGGAAAATTAAGTTTGGGGGGAAAGTATAAAATCTTACTGAAGAACATAATTGAAAATTAGAGTTATCCATTGGAAGCTAATGACTATATGAGACATGATGAAACAATAAAGCAAACTCTAATGAGTAAAAATTAAGTAGAAATGTGAAATATGAGGAAAACAGCTGACCAATTGAATGAGCTTTTAGAATAAAGAACTTTTCTAAAGCATTCTTTTCCAAGAAATTCACAGAGATGAGAATAGATCAAACAAGAACTATAGATAGTTATACAAAATCTTTTGTAACATCCTACTGTTTTACTCTATAGTATGTTATTACTGTTTGCTTGGACCTACTTTCTCTACATGTTCATAAGATCACTCACCTTAGTCCCTGCAATCTACTACATAAAGCCTATCTAGATCTGAGACCATCAAAATACTGGTCAGGACACTGACACTGGTCAGGACACAGATTGTGCTGTCCTAAAGGTTCCTGTGACCTGCCTAGAAATCTGGAGGTAGACTGCTATGGAAGTAGAACTAGGTGAGGAGACAGTATAGTTTTCTAAGCTTTCAGATATAATATAAGGCTAGGAACTAGGAACTTTTGGGACTAAGGTCAGAAAATACTTTCTCTCTCTCTCTCTCTCTCTCTCTGTCTGTCTCTCTCTCTCTCTCTCTCTCTCTCTCTCTCTCACATACACACACACACCACACGTAAGCATGTATATACACAATGTGTATGAATCTATGTGTACATATACATATATACATATACTACAGTCACCATCCACTAACTAGACCAATTTAAGTTTGAGTAAAGTCCATTTGAAACATGATTCTTGGATCTAGGGTCCTATTTAACCACAAATCACTACAGAAGGGTGCATCCTTCCCTTTGACAAAACTCCAAGGTAGGTATAAGAGCAGACTTCAGGGTGACAGTCAATTAATTGCTGGCATTTAGGACATACTAGGTCATAGGGCGGCTATATATGCAGACTAATTGATCTACTTAATGTACTCTAAGGATTGCTCATTTCTTTGTGTAATTTCCAAAAAATAGTAATAATAAAGCTTGTGAAAGTGAGTCAACAATGAGTATCCTCCTTGTATCAGAACTTAGAAATCTTTTGATCCCAGTAACTTGGAAGCTGACAGGCATTTTCCCTGTTTCTTCAATAAAACGAGAAAACTCACCAAAGTATGAGTTTTTGTAAGAAAAGAGTCTGCCAGGATCATTGCAAAGTTTGATGCAGCGGCACAGATTTTGTACCTTTTTACTTAGATTCTGTTGCTCTTCCTGAATTTATCTCTTTAAGTGCCATTAGAACTTCCTCATGTTTTGGTAGCAAAGTACCAATGTTTCTATTGCCATAAATAATGAAGACAAGCCAATAATATCATGTCAGCAGAAATGGATAATTTAGTGTCTATTGTTTTCATTTCAGGTGCATGTATTTACAAATGCTCTCAGGATAATTTGACTTAGCTGGATCTCATGCCAAGGCCTCTGAAGGTTTATTTTTCCCTAACTGCCTTTAACACTTTTTTAAGATAATACTGCTCATTGTTTTCCCATTATTTATCTTTTATAATATTTTGCCAGTGACCTTTTTGTACTTTATTTGTAAAGGTTTTATTTATGTCTTTTATTTTTTTATACCACAATAATTTCTCAGTAGATCACTCATCATAATATAATATAATAGGACGTATGATAAGACATGATATAATATAATCCAAATCTTTTAAAGACTTCTTTAATATTATTCAACACAGTGATCATGTCTGACAGGAACATTCCATGCCTACACTTCCACATATTATTTTACCATAATCTTCAGGACCAAGAATGATAGTTGGATTGATTGGTGATTCAAATTACATTTGGCATAGCATTGCTGTCATTTGTATGGTCTCTAAGATTTCCAGGAATTTCAGTTCATGTCATTCTTTTATACTTTGGGAGAATCCATCCACATTATTTTTTTAAATCAAGGCGATTCCATAACACCTCTTCTGTTTTGTATACATTTCCAAAATTATAGACAGTAGTTTATACATTTGCCAGTTTGTTTTGTTTTTTCCTCAGCATCCTGGATTTCAGTAGGATTGATAACTTGGACCCATCAGTGACAGCTAAGTGCTCTCTTAGCTCATTTGTTTTGGGTTTTAATTCCCTATTGACTATTTTTGAGCTATTCTTTATAGGCAGAAGATTTTCCTTGTTGAAGGGGGAGGGTGAGAGAGGGTTTTTAATCATTATCCTCTCCACCCTGAGGAGTGATCCTGTTCCTTCTTGAGCTCTGTACCTGCCAGGCTGCAGCTACTTCTGAACTTTGGTGTTCCTGTAATCCATTCTTTCTTGTGTTTAGCCTGTTCTCTCTCTTATCTTCTCGACAATCTTTTAGAAGTCTGAGTTGGTGAGCTCTCATTACCAACATGTGGTCTCTTTAGACCCTCTTATTCCTCCTCATCAGAATCCTTCGTAGTTTTGTTGTCACAACGTGGTGCTTTTATATTCTGCCTGTCTTGGGGCAATGTTCCTCTTGTGATTTTAGGCCATGGAAAACCCCTTGTCATTTATTTTTTTAATTTCTTGAAGTCTCTTCTCCCATAAATCTAGGGTAGCTAGGTGGTGCTGTGGAGAGAGCACCAGTGCAGGAGTCAGGAGAACCTGAATTCAAATGTCAGGAGGACTTGAGTTCATATCTCCCCTCAGACACTTGACATTCACTAGCTGTGTGACCTTGGCCAAGTCACTTAACCCCAATGGCCTCATCCTGGGTCATCTCCAGTCATGCTGATAAATATCTGGTCACTGGATTCAGATGGCTCTGGAGGAGAAGCGAGGCTGATGACCTGCACAGCCCTCCCTCACTCAAAACAAAGTCAAGTGCAAATCATGTCATCATTTTTCTGTTGGCATGGTCTTCTTCGGCAACAAAGGACAAACACACACGTTTGTGTTACTGTGATTATTCCCTATGCTTTTCAAGCTCTTTCTTTACTCCATGTGAGTTCACATCAGAGTTCCCGCATTTATTTCAATTCCTCATATTTGTTACTTTTTATAATATGATAATGTTCATTAAATTGTTATGCCACATTTTATTTAGCCAATTCTCAATTTATGGTATCCAATTTGTTTCCTTTTTTTGCTACCATGAAAAGGATTATTTTATTTCTTGTTTGGATTAGTTATTTAATATTTTATTTTTCCCTAATTGCATATAAAAATAATTTTTATTTGTTTCTTAAAACTTCGAGTTCCAAATTATCTTTCTCCCCTTCATCCCTCCCCTCATTGAGAAGGCAAACAATTTGACAAAGGTTAGTCATATACAATCGTACAGAATAAATTTCCATATTAGCCATTTTGTGAAAAAAAAAACACAGACCAAAAGAGAAGAAAAAACCCAAGAAAAATAAAGACAGTTTTAAAAAGTATACTTCAGGCTGTATTCAGAGTTTGTCAGGTGTGCCTTTGGAGTTGTACGGCATTTATCATTACAGTTTCTTTAGAATTGCCTTGGACCATTATCTTGATCAGAGTAACTAAGTCTTTCATAGTTGATTATTAATACAATATTGTTATCACTGTCTTCACTGTTCTCCTGGTTTTTCTCTCTTCACTTTACATCAATTTATATGTCTTTCCAGGTTTTTCTGAGAGCATCCTGCCAATCATTTGTTAAAGCACAATAGTATTCCATCTCATTCATATACTACAACTTGTTCAGTCATTTCCAATCGATGGACATCTCCTCAATTTCCAATTTTTTGCCACCCCAAAAAGAGCTTATATAAATATTTTGTACATACAGGGCCTTTTTTGTTTGTTTGCTTTTTGTCTCTGGGATACAGACCTAGTAGTATTGCTACATCAAAGGCTAATCATTTTTTATAGACCTTTGAGCATGGTCCCAAATTGCTCTCCAGAACTGTTGAATCAATTCATAACTCCACCAACTGTACAGTAGTCTCTCAATTTCATTGTCACATAAACTTTCAGGTTGTTTTGACTTCTATATTCCAATGATTATTTAGCAACAGTTAAACTTCTCCAGAAGGTGGTCACAGCAAGAGTCAATGCCATTGCTTTCATCTAATTCCTCTTTTTTTCCCCAATAGAGAGGTCTGTTGTTTTCCCAAGGTATGTTATGTACATTTCCCAAGATAGTTTAACAGAGAACTTTCTAAGACTTATTAAAAAAAACTGATAGCTATATATTTGTGATAATTTCCTTAGACACAAATGACACTATGAGAAAGAATGTAAAAAGTAATGCAAATATTAAAAGTCTTAGTTAAGAACCTGAAAATGATGGAAACAAAGGCTGCATTTCCTCACTGCAATCCATGCAAGGCAAGGGGTATGAAAGAGACACGTTGATTTGGGAAGGGAACAGCTGGCTAAGAAGGTAGTATATGAGTCTGGGATCTGGATTCCTGGACCACTACTTAGAGCATAGGTGTGACGGATTTCTGGCCAGAGACTGAGTACAATACTTAGCAAAGGTTGGTGAGAACGTATTTGCTGGATATTTCACCAAAATAATCCAAAGGAATTTAAGGTTAAAAAAAAAAGAGGGGGAAAAAGAAGACTCTGTATAACTGTTGAGTTACCACAGAAAGTTAACTCCAAAGAATTGAGATACACAGATTTAAGGGAGACAAAATCCAATAAAAAAAAGTCAGTTACTGCCATAAGTATTGTGCCTATTCACCAGCTATTGAACAAATTTTGGACTTTAAGAATACAGTGGGAATAGTTAACATTTGTATCTAGTCTAAGTGTGTGCTTCTTAGTATCCTTGTCTGCCATGCTGCCTGAAGGTCAGACAATACCAAGCACCAATTCATGCTTTATTTTTGAGAGAGATGGTATTTTTGCTTTACATTTTATGGGTTGCTGTGAGTGAAAAAATATATGATCACCTAGTGGTCAACTTTTTGTTGAAGAGTCTCTTTGCTAGTTCTCAGACAACAGACATAGACCACAGATGCATTGTCCATTACTATACCCAAATTTATGCACTTTCCAGATTTATAGGGGCAGCTTCAAGACTCTACATGGAGTCCAGTATAGAAACTGTACCATGCCTAAGGAGGAACTTCAAGAGAATGTCAAGAGGTATAGAAAAGAACTTTTCCAACAATCTGGAGTTGTAAGCTATCCTTTTATAACAAGTAATCTCTAAACTTGAGCCCACTTTCCCTTGAAAGCCATATATTTTGGTATATGTCACAAACTTTTGGGCAGGGTGTTTTCTACAAAGTGTTCTTGCTGAGTCACTTTAGTAAATACTACTTTCCATAATTTAATTGTCTGTCTGGTTAATTAGTATCAACTGATAATCATTGGTAGAAGCACACTCATAGGACCTACTGAGCTGTAGCATTAGGAAATCATCTTCAGGCACTATGGGTCCCTTACAACCCAAAGGAAAAATATAGCAACTATCCATGCACTGAGAATCCAACCTGCCAGTGCAAGTGGGGTTTGTGATAGTAACCTCATAGCAAATGTTACTTTACTCACAAACAGCAGAGATACAATTTGAATCTTGGTCCTGTAACCCCAGATCAATACTATCTCTGGATTCTTCCTTCTTGGATTAAAAACAAGTCTAATCCTTCTTCCAAATAAAAGGGTTTTTTTTCAAAGTCAAGACACCTCTCATAGTCCCCTAAGTCTTCTTTTCTCCAGGCTAAAAGTCCCCACTTCCTTCAAATGATCCTAATATTCAAGAACTTTTACCATCCTAGATGCCCTCTTCTGGACTTCTCCTTATTGATATCCTTCTTAGAATGTAGCTTCTATGACTTTGATCTGAGATAGACAGCAGGCCAGTTGAAAGCTGGGGGAATTTCTAGGAAGAAAAATTTACTATCTCATTCTCAGTAACAAGCTAAGGGAAACTATTTTGATGTTTGGGCAATATATGCTGGATTAAACATACGTGTGTGGATCAAGACTGTGGTATATGAATTGACTTGTTTAGATATTTGCATTGAAGAAACACATTAATTCCTACCTTTCCAATCTTTTCCCACTTTACTCTCCTTCAATTACTGTTCAACCCATTGACAATGGCTTTCTTTCTTTTACTCATACAAGTAATTCCATCACTCTGTGCATTTTCTCTAGCTACTCTTCATATTTGAAATGTTCTTTTCCTTATCTCAGTCACTTGACTTCATTAGCTATCTTCAAGAACCAACTCAACCTACCCCCTTCCTCCCCTACCCCCTACTTCAGGAAGCCTTTACCAGTTGTATTTAAGGAGGATTGTGATATCTTTTATAGATTTTAGTTTCTCAGGATCCATGGCTATGGCAATGCCTAGTTTCCAGGTGTTAGATAATAACTCCCAGAATAAATCCAGGGATCCTGGATAGCAATTCCTGGAATCATAGTGATTGACAGTCCTACTGAGACTGTGCAGTGCGGTATAGGGATGACATAAGTAATATTTACTACACTTGTGATGAATGACAATTTTGCTGAAATTAACCTGTGAGGCCAATGTTGGCAAGATGTCTTCTTTGTCTGTTGCCCTATGAAGCAAGTGGGCGCTGGTCATGAGTGAAGAATCCATGGGGGAAACCACTTGGAATTCATTGGGGAACCCAAAGGGAAATCTGACAGTGTAATACTGTGTGTGCCTCAACTGGCTCCCATTGAGGCTTGAGGGGATTTAGGGGAGTATACAAGCTGTGCCTGTCACAATTGACCCCATTGAAATATAGGGGTGGTTGCCCCCCCTCTTCATTCTGACTCCTGCAAGAAAGGTCATTAGGGAATGCCATAGGAGCTGGTGCTCCCATTATCAGCAACCATTTGAGAAAACTAGATAAAAATAAAGTAAGATTATTAACCTTTCCAAAGCTGTCTTCCTGTCCTTCCTGTCTGACCAGATCAAGAGTAAACTGTTAGAGAATGGAGTCTGAAAGGTCTAGTTCCTCTGTGTGTTATTTGTGAAACATCAATCCCAACTGAAACTTCTAGTGCTTTCCATATGAGATTACTCTCCATTTTAACTCTGTATCTTGTGGTGAGGGAATTCTAATTTCAGATTCTGGGGAGAAAATCTTTTACTTGTTCCCAGACCAGTGTGCAGGCTAGGAGAATAGTAAACTCCTCTTCTTGATTGTGCCACTCTAGAAGAACTGAGAATTTACAGATTCCCATAGTACACCTTCCTCTTAAAAAGGCAATTTCCCTCTTCAGTGGATTAAGACAAACAGAAGTTAAGTGACATAGCATCTGTGGCCAAATTTGAACTCAAGTCTTCCTGACTCTAGCCCAGTATTCTATCTACTGAACCTTCTAGCTGCCTCATATATCTTGTACAGACATTTATTTGTAAAATTTGTCTCTCCTCTTAGAATATGAGCTCTTTGAGGGCAGAGATCACATGTTTTTCCTTTCTTTGTATCTCCAGTGCTTAGCACAGTCCTTTGCAAATAGTCAGTACTTAATGGACATTTGTTCACTGACTCACCTCATTTGATTTTTCCATTGAGTTGTCTAGTCAACTAAATTGACTATAATCAAGCAGTTGATTTCACCTCACATAGACATGGCCTTAGTTGGGACAAGACATAAGTAAACTTTGTTAACATAATCTTTTATCATGAAGTTCCAAGTCCCCACAAAAAATGAAGGCTCAAGAAGACTATCATTAATCAGAATCCACAATATAGTAAAATTAAGTTTTGCTCATCAGCCAGGGTTATACTAGAGTCAGCTGGTACTGGCTCACAAGAGCTTATTGTTCAGTTTTCAGAATCAGCATTTCCAACTTAGAAATTGCAAAATGTTGCAAATCAAGGCATGATTTATTGTTTTGTTGATCTTCTAGTCTTAAGAATGTGATGGTGAGGAGCACAGCCCAGTAGGGACAGGACCTGGAATAGGCTTCAGGGAGCCACTGACAGCAGCAGTTTCCAGATTGCTCAACCCACAAATACCACAGGGAGCTTCAAAAGTCAGAGATGGGGTTCCTTCACCCAGGAGAGGGAAGTGTGGTCTAGACTGCCAGAAGCAGGCACTGCAGTGGCAGCTTCCATTTTTGGAGCTCTCCACCCAGAACCACCGGGGGAATTGAGCAGTTGATCTGAATCTCAGCCCTGAGCTCGGCCCCAGAATGAGGAAGAACTCGAGTGTGGTGGAGCTGGAGGCAGTTGTGGTGAGGGAATTCTAATTCCAGATTCTGGGCAGAAAAGCTTTTGCTTGTTCCCAGACCAGTATGCAGGCCAGGAGAGTAGTAAACTCCTCTTCTTGATTGTGCCACCCTAGAGGAACTGAGAATTTACAGATCCCCAGAGTACACCTTCCTCTTAAAATGGCAAGTAACTGAGTGGGGAAAATGCCCAAAAAAGGCAGAAGAAATAAGACTACAGAAGGTTACTTTTTTGGTGAACAGGTATTTTCTTCCATCCTTTTTGGATGAGGAAGAACAAAGTATAACCTCAGAGGAAGTCAAGGATTCTGCATCTAAAACCTCCAAAATAAATATGCAATGGACTCAGGCCATGGAAGGGCTCAAAAAGGATTTTGAAAATCAAGTAAGAGAAATGAGAGTGATGCAAGAAAATCATGAAAAGTCACCAGTTTGCTGAAAGAGACCCAAAAAAATGCTGAAGAAAGTAACACCTTGAAAAATAGGTTAATTCAATTGACCAAAGATATCAAAAGCCAATAAGGAGAAGAATGATTTAAAAAGCAGAATTTGCAAATGGGAAAGAAGGTTCAAAAGCTCACTGAAGAAAATAATTCTTTAAAAATTAGAATGGAGCAGATGGAATCTAATGCCTTTATAAGAAACCAAGGAATGATAAAACAAAACTAAAAGAATGAAAAAATAGAAGATAATGTGAAATAGCTCATTGGAAAAACAACTGACCTGGAAAATAAATCCAGGAGAGACAATTTAAAAATTATGGGACTACCTGAAAGCCATGATCAAAAAAAGAGCCTAGACATCATCTTTCATGAAATTATCAAGGAAAACTGCCCTGATATTCTAGAACCAGAGAGCAAAATAAATATTGAAAGAATCCATTGATCACTGCCTGAAAGAGATCTGAAAAGAGAAACTCTTAGGAATATTGTAGTCAAATTCCAGAGTTCTCAGGTCAAGTAGAAAATATTGGAAGCAGCTAGCAAGAAACAATTCCAGTATTGTGGAAATACAATCAGGATAACACAGGATCTGGCAGCTTCTACATTAAGGGATTGAAGGGCTTGGAATAGGATATTCCAGAAATCAAAAGAGCTAGGATTAAAACCAAGAATCACCTACCCAGTGAAACTGAATATAATACTTCAGGGGGAAAAATGGTCATTCAATGATATAGAGGACTTTCAAGCATTCTTGATGAAAAGACCAGAGCTGAAAAGAAAATTTGACTTTCAAACACAAGAATCAAGAGAAACATGAAAAGGTAAACCGGAAAGAGAAGTCATAAAAACTTTCTAAAGTTTAACTGTTTATATTCCTACATGGAAAGATAATGTTTGTAACTCTTGAGACTTTTCTCAGTATTTGGGTAGTTGGAGGGATTATACACACACACACACACACACACACACACACATAGACAGAGAGCACAGGGTGAGTTGAATAAGAAGGGATGTTACTTAAAATAAATAAAATTAAGGGGTGAGAGAAGAACATATTGGAAGAAGAAAGGGAAAAATGGAATGGGGCAAATTATCACTCACAAAAGAGGCAAGAAACTTTTTTTCAATGGAGGAGAAAAGAGAGGAGGTGAGAGGGAAAAAGTGAAGCTTACTCTCTTCACATTTGGCTTAAGGAGGGAACAACATGCTCACTCAATTTGGTATGAAAATATATCTTACATTATAGCAAAGTAGGGGAGCAGGGAACAAGTGAGGGGAGGGAGATGATAGAAAGGAGGGCAAATGGGAGAAGGGAGTAAGTAGAAATAAACACTTTTGGGGAGGGACAAGGTCAAAAGAGATAATGAAATAAATAGGGGGCAGGATAGGATGGAGGGAAATATAGTTCATCTTACACAACATGACTATTATGGAAGTCTTTTGAAAAACTCCACATATACAGCCTACATTGAATTGCTTGCCTTCTCGGTGGGGAGGAAAGAAGGGAGAGAAGTTGGAATGCAAAGCATTAAGAATGAATGTTGAGAATTGTTTTTGCATACAATTGGGAAATAAGAAATACAGGTAATGGGGTACAGAAATTTATCTTGCCCTACAAGAAAAGAGAGAAATTGGGGATAAGGGAAGGGAAGGGTGTGATAGAAGGGAGGACATGTTGAGGGAAGGAGTAATCAGAATGCAAGACATTATGGGGTGGGGGGAGGGGAGAGATGCAGAGAAAATTTATTACTCAAAATTTTACGGAAAGAAGGTTGAAAACTAAAAATAAATAAATAAACATTAAAAAAAGAGAAAGCGATGGTGAAAATGTGATAATGCAAATTAAGCTTAAAAGTGTATTGTGGTAGTCCTTTTTTTTTTTTGTTTGTTGCTTTATTTTGGAGAACTGGCTGATAAACGTTTAACAGCACATTGCTGATACCACACCTCCTATCAGAGAGTATGTTTGTCAGGCAGTTAGAAAAGCAGATAGGGGCTTAAAATGAAAAGAAGGGGTCTCGATTGCTTGAGGATATATCAGGACAATAATTTTTTAGTTTTCTCTCAGTTACAAAGGATGAGCTTTCTAAGTATCCATTTGACTTTCATCTATTTGTACCACGTTGTTCTTCTTGCTGAAAAGCTCAAAGTACAAACCTAAGAAAATTACCTTGCTAAAGAGTGATTATCTGTAGATTAAAAAACAATCCATTGGGTATTAATATGGAAGTTTGCAATGCACACTTACCTTCCTCAAGAGTGGGCTGTACTGTGGAAGGTCCTTTCTTGTAATTTTTGCTTTACATTCTCAACTAAATTTTCACTGATGTGTTTATGATCGTGCTCATCCTTTAGCTTCCTTTCCAGATCATCTTTTATGAGCACAGTTTTTGCTGAGGCTAAACAAATGAATAAAACATATGGGTAAGGAAACGAAAGATCATCCACTTGGCAATATTTATAACCACCTTAGTCTCCCCTCATCAGCAAAAACTAAGGTGAAAAATATTTGCGCTTATTTTCAAAGGTAACCCTGACTTTTGTAACTCTGGGTACTTTCCCCAGGCATCTCTCAGCATACTAGTCTATGTTAACCATGTTACACAAAAAGTAAAGTCACTAACAGGTAGTCCTTTATTGGTACACATGAGTCAGCTTACTCAGGCAAACTTGGAGTGAGGGCATGTTGAATTGAACAGAGACGTGATCCTAGAGCCCGAAAAATCCAGGTTCAAATTCTTTCTATGACATGTACTGGCTTTGTGATGCTGGGAAAGTCATTTAAACTCAGTTATAGAGCAGTGTTGCCCAATTCAAATATAATAAATGTCACTATGGCATCATAATAAAAGGATTCATGCAGACAACATATTACATAAAATGTAATGCAATATTATCCAGGTATTATTAAATTTTTATTTATTTTGTTAAATATTTCCCAATTACATTTTAAATTTTTTATTAATTTATTTATTTTTAGTTTTCAACATTTGCTTCCATAAGTTTTCAAGTTCCAAGATTTCTCCTCTGTCTGTCCCCCCACCCCAAGATGGTATGTAACCTGACATCAGCTCTACATATACATTCATATTAAGCATATTTTCATATTAGTCATGTTTTAAAGAAGAATTAGAACCAATGGGAGGAATCAAGTTACAGAAGAAAGAAACAAACAAAAGAGAACAAATACTGTGCTTCCATCTGTGTTCAGACTCCATAGTTCTTTTTCTGGATGTGGATAGCATTTTCCATCATGAGTCTTTTGGAGTTGTCTCAGATCCTTGCATTGCTCAACAGAGATAGGTCTATCAAAGTTAGTCATCACATAATGTTGCTGTTACTATGTACAATGTTCTCCTGAGTGTGCTTGCTTCACTCAGCATCAGTTCATTTAAATCTTTCCAGGTTGTTCTGAAGTCTGACTAATCATTTCTTATAGCACAATAGTATTTCATTACATTCATATATCACAACTTGCTCAGCCATTCCCCAATTGATGGACATCCCCTCAATTTCCAATTCTGGGCCACCACAAAAAGAGGTGCTATAAATATTTTTGTACACCCATTTTTATCGTCTCTTTGGGATACAGACTAAAAGTGGTATTGCTGATTCAAAGTTATAGCCCTTTAGGCATATTTCCAAATATGATCCAGAATGACTGGATCAGTTCACAACTCCTCCAACAATGCATTAGTGTTTCAATTTTCCCACATCTCCAGCATTTATCATCTTCCTGTTTTGTCATATTAGTCAATCTAATGGGTGTGACATAGTACCTCAGAGTTGTTTTAATGTGCATTTCTCTTATCAATAGTAATTTAGAACATTTGTTCATGATTATAGATAGCTTTAATTTTGTCATCTGAAAACTGCCTGTTCTTATCCTTTGATCATTTATCAATCGGGAAATGATGTGTATTCTTATAAATTTAATCAGTTCTTTATATATTTTAGAAATGAGGTCTTTTACATTGTCTGTAAAAATTGTTTCCCAGCTTTCTATTTTCTTTCTAATCTTGATTGTATTAACTTTGTGCAAAACCTTTTTCAATTTAATGTAATCAAAATCATTCATTTTGCACTTCATAATGTTCTCTTTCTTTTGTTTGGTCATAAATTCTTCCCTTGTCCATGAATCTGACAGGGGAAGTATTCCTTGCTCTGCTAATTTACTTAAAGTATCAGCATTTATATCTAAATTGCGTACTCATTTTGATTTTATCTTGGTATATGATGTAAGATGTTGGTCTATGCCTAGTTTCTATCATATTTTTTCCAGTTTTCTTAGCAGTTTTTGTTAAACAGAGAATTCTTATCCCAGAAGCTAGAGTCTTTGGGTTTATCAAACAGTAGATTACTACAATCATTGACTGTTGGGTCCTGTGTACCTAACCTATTTCACTGACCCACCACTCTGTTTCTTAGCAATACCAATATTTTCATGATTGCTGCTTTATAATACAATTTAAGATCTGCATTTCTTTTCATTAATTCCCTTGATATTTTGGATCTTTTGTTCTTCCAAATGAATTTTGCTATTATTTTTTTTAGCTCTATAAAATAATTTTTGGTAGTTTGATTGGTACGATACTGAATAAGTAAACTTATTTAGGTAGCACGATCATTTTTGTTATATTACCTCTGCCTACCCATGAACAACTGATGTTTTTCCAATCATTTGGATCTGACTTTATTGATGTGAAAAGTGTTTTGTAATTGTATATACATATAGTTTTGTAATTGTATATCATATAGTTCCCGGGTTTTTCTTGGCAGGTGGACTCTCAAATATTTTATAATGTCCACAGTAACTTTAAACAGAATTTCTCGTTCTATTTCTTGATGTTTGACTTGGTTAGGAATATGTAGAAATGCTGATTATTTATGTGGGTTTCTCAATCACCATTTAATCTCATTCTGACTATTCTCGAAGGCCATGTGTTTGATAGCTCTAGAGAAATTCTTAAAGATTTTGAGTTTCAGAGACATTACCAACCTGTATTAGTAGAAACTTTCCTACTGCTACTACTGCTACTAATCTGCGGTTCCTTACATACAAAATCTTTTATCTCAGATACCTCAATCTATACTATTATTGGTCCTCATTTGTTAGAATAAGAGTGAGATACCTGGAAGAAATAAGAATTGAAACTGGTTTACCGCGATGGGTAAAAGAAGAGTTTGTTGTCCTCTGTCACTGTGATACCATATATCCATATAAAAGGAAATAGGAAAAGGTAACATAGATGGTACTAATTAATGAATGGGCTTGGGAGATTCAGCTCTTCAGTGTGATTAATTTTGCTATTGAAAATCTACCTTAGAAGTCACTATGACATTCGATAACGGAAATGCAAAGGGTACAAAGCATTAAAGAACACAAAGTAAAAGCAATGTAATTCGTTGTGCTATAGTATCTCTTGACACAGAAATAGCAAATAAATTAAAGATAATATATTGAGACTAACGGGAAAAAATTAAAAAGGGAAAATTCTCAAAAACTGGTAGCTTGGTTTATCTTATCCTAAACTTGGGCATCTCAAACTTAATTTATAACGTGGAAGAGTGGAGACTGAGGAAGGGAAGCATGCCAATGGGGGCTTTAGGCCACATCTAGGTCCTCAAGTGTGGCCCTTTGATTGATTTGAAACTTCATAGAACAAATTTCCTTAATAAGTATTTCTTCTGTAAAACATGGACTCAGTCAAGAGGCCATACCCAAGGACCTAGAAGACCAAAGGTAGCCTCTGGGCCGCAAGTTTCCCAACCCTGGGGCCAATGAAAAGGGACACTTGATTAGGGGAGGCTTATTTTGTAGGGAAGCCCACACCTTTTGTTAATTCGTGAGGCCCTGAGTCAGAAGGGTCATGATACCCTCCAGCTCTGAAAAGTATATAAATACTCTGAGGTGAGGTTTTTCTTTGGGAAGAAGGTCCATGTGCCATATGACACTCTGGATAGCCCTTAAGGAGCACTCCCCAAGCACTCGACTTTGAAAACCCAGATGTTGGTGTTTCTCTCTCTGGTAACTATGTATGTATGTAATGATCAGACAGTTGGATCTGGCTATTGATCTGATGTATGTATTGCTTATGGTCAGACAGTTAGAAGCCCTGTCTCTTGGTCTTCATTTCTCTGCTTGTATCTTCTCTGTTGGTATATGTGATTAGAGAAGATTATTGACCTCTCAAAAGTTGCTTTCCTTTTAGAAAAGCAGATCAAAGAACCTGTGCTAACAGGTCACCCAGGATGTATTGGAGGCTTGCTGTTACACACATTTCTCCCCTTTGCACACTCCACTGTTCAACTCAAATGGCCTGGTTAAGGCTTGTCATTCATGAGAATCAATCTCCCATCTCAATGCCTTTGCATTAGTTGTCTCCTATGCCTGGGATGCATTACCACCTCACTTTCAGATTTTAGAATACTTCATTTCCTTCAAGGATAAAATCAAGGAACCCCTTTCTACATGATGTTTTTCCTGAATGCTTTAATTATTAATCTTTCCCCCCAAAAAATACCCCAGAACTTTACCACATATTCATTTTATGTATACCTATAAAAGCATATTTCTTTATACCAACAAGTGTAACCCCACCCCCAATCAAAAGTAAACTCCTTGACAGGAAGGATTGCTTCACTAATATTAGTCTTTGAGTACCTAATACCTAACACAATACCCTGAACTTAGTAAGCACTTAACAAATGCTCCTGGATTGATTGGTTGATTGTTTCCAGTGCTTGAAATATCCTTTTTCATCTCCTCCATCTCTTAAAATCCCTTGCCTCCTTCAAGGCTTAGTCAGTTGCCACTTCCTACTTGTGGAGACCTCTCTTGATTTCCACTGCTATTAATATCCTTTCCATACTCAAAGGACCTAGTATTTACATATGAGATTATATATACTCTCCTACTCTAGTGCCTGGTAAGATTTTTTTCACAGCAATAATTATTTCATTTTTCCTTCTTATCCCCTAATGCTAAGTACAATGCTTTATATAGAAGGAGCTTAATAAATACTTGTTGAACTAAACAACGACAAATTGCTTGAAGGGAGATGTGATGAGGCTGATACTATCCCACTTATTTTTATATTTATATTATATAGACATATTTTATATTTATTTTTATTTTTACACTTAAAAAACAGATTAAGACTGCTGATTAACCATGCCCAGATCTGACTTTACTCTTTGAAATGATACACACCATCAGTTCACTTTAGATCAAATATGTTCTGGAAATATTTATCCAGTGAAGATGCCCATATAATCTTTTTAATAGACATGGTAACCACTGACTTTATTTGAGAACTATGTTCTAAGTGCACTTTACCCCCTTGTTATTTAGTATTTGTTGAGCCAGATCTGAATAGCAGTACAATAACTTGCCCTCTGATTATGATGAGGGCATTTATGAAGCCATTAACTTCTTATATTTGTATAACATTCCTGTCAAGTGACTCCAAGTGCTTCAAGGAGCAGCATCTACTTTATAAACCCAAGAAGAGATTAGATGTAGCTCTTGCCATTGATGTCCCACAAAACAAGGAGAAATGTGGCTTCTTTTGAATACTACAATCTTCTCCAAACTCCATTTCTCTTGCCTGCATTCAATACAAACATGTGACATGGTGTTATTGTGGTCAATGGAGCCAGCAGTCATTTCCCATGATGTATTATGCTCTAATAAACTTTCAGTTCAACTATGTACCCAGGGGATAATGCCTATTTTATTGCTTATTTTTCATTGGCAGCCTACTAAGGTCTTGGAACATTTCACCCTCTGGTCCTGATGATCCTCTCTGCTAGGGGCTTGTAGTATAAGTTTGCTTAATTGGAGTCTTAACCCTTGTTCACAGAGGTGCTAAAAATATGTCCAGCTCGATTTCCTCCTCTGCTTTGGATTTCTGGTTATATAGTTTTGCTACTACAGCTAGAATGCCAAGGAGCAGACTCTCTCTTCTCCCCAGGAAAATGGAAAAGGCAGATTAAAAACCTAAATAATTGAACATTTGATAAAGATGTTTATGTGTTTATGATGGGGGCATTTGAGTAGAATAATCTGGAAAAACATTAGGCATCATATTCTAAGGAGGCCCTAAATGTCCTCCAAAGGGTTTTTATTCACTGATATTTCATGAGCCATATTAGTGTTTTGAATAGGAGAATAAGAAGTAGTCTTATTCTACTATCCAGACCTCATTAGAAGGTAACACAAAGTGGGGATGTTTGAGCAAGTTTTCTAGTCATATGTTTGTGTTTTCCAAAGACATATCTGTATAAAAACACAACCAGCTTAAGATATTAAATGGATAGACTCTTAGCTAAGGCTGGAGTATACTGAACAAGGTCCCATCAATTTTTGCATATATACTTGCAAATCTGATCAGGAGGGTATAAAAAGAAAATAGAAGGGTTCTAGGAGTGGGGGGAATTCCTAATATTCCTACCAACTGAGATGATAGCAAAGGAACATGAAGAACAGATGGCAGGTAAATGCCCCAATTTTCTTTTTTTTTAAAGAGTATAGATTCTTTATGAGCAGCTAGGTGCCATAGTGGAAAGAGCAATAGGCTTGAAATCAGGAAGACCTGAGTTCAAATCCAATCTCAAATAGTTACTAGCTGTATGACCATAAGCAAGTCACTTAACCCTGTTTGTCTCAGTTTCATCATCTGTAAAATGAACTGGAGAAAAAGAAAATGACAAACCACTCTACTATCTTTGCCAAGAAAATCTCAAACAGGGTCACAAAGAGTTGACCATGAGTGGGAAAATAAAAATGACAATAACAGATTCTTCAAAATAGAGGTTTTTGAGCTATATTTAGATCTACGTTCGATTTGGACTCTGGAGAGGCAGCACTGTGTAGTACATAGGGTGTGGCATTTGGAGTAAGAAGACAAATTCAAATTCTTCCTCAGACACTAACAATGTGACTATAGGAAAGTCAATTAAACTTTATGTACCTCAGTTTCCTCATCTGTAAAATGAGGAGGTTTGTCTTCAATAGTTTCTAAGATCCCTTCTAACTCTAAATTTATGGTCTTATGATGTTAAAATTCTAGAATATATTATTAAAGGGATGGTTTGTGAGAATTTATAAAAAGAGACAATGATCATTCAGTTTCAGCCTAACCTCATCAAGAACAGATCATAATCATGCCATAATAAACTCTTATCATTTTTGACAATAAAATATGGCCCCTTGAAGTCAGGAACTATTTAATTTTGTCTTTGTACATACAATATCTAGCATAGTGCCTGTAACAGAGTAGATAATTAATATATGCCCATTGAATTGAATAAATAAAGTGGTACATCAAAGGACTAGTATAAACATGATATACTTGGATTTCCCAAAGCCATTTGGAAAACTCTCTCGTGCTGTCTTTAGGAATAAGATAGAGAAATGTAGGTTCAATGGAAACATACTTAACTGGGCTCAGAACTGTTTGAATGCGAGAGAAATTATTATTAAATAACAAATTATTGGGGAGATCTTGAGTTTTTTTCACTTCCTATATTCTCATTCTCTACTTAGCCAAACCAGCATCTGAGGGACATTGCTCATAAAGACATTGGATTAATTTTCTCTTCAATCTTGTTCCGACCTCATCCAAGTGGGGAATCTCGCTGTGTTCTTCTTAGGCTTGGGTGGTGGTTAGATCCTTTGTCTAGATTGCCCAAGACTGGAGGTGGAGTGGGAATATGAGTGATCAAAGTCTAGTCCCTCAGATCCTCATTAGAATAGGTCCACCTCTCATTATAATATTGATTCTTCTCATTAATTGTTCATCAATAAGACTTGATTGCCACCTTCCGGGACACCCTCTCTTCCAAGGGAGCCAGTGACCCCTTGTTAATTGTTTGCTAGCATTACTAATAAAATGAATAATTACCCAGCAACTATGTCTCTCAGGTTTTTTATATATCACAGATGTCTAGACCTAATGAACACTGATAGACTTTAGTTCGGGAGAAGACTGCTAATGGAAGTTCCCAGAAATCTTTCCTCAGCCCTGAGGCATGTTAACCAATGCCAGGAATCTGGGAGGCATAGTTACTGTATTAGAAACCAAAATGAGTATCTAGAAAGAGCTCAAAATTTAATAAGATGTAATTTACTTCAATATGTCAAGGACCTGAGACTTTGTCAATGTAGGTATCCTTAGACACAGATTATGAATATTCTATAATTTAACAAGTGGGTTTGGAGACTTTCTCTGGCCAAAAAATTTATCATCTTATGATCAACCTAGGGATGAGCCTTTCTGAAATTAGTTAGGTTGGCCCTTGGCCAAGTGACATAATTTCAGTATTGCAAGTTGGTTTTTTCCCCCAATTTGATAGGATTTGCCAGACCTTATGCAAAACTGGCATATGCTTTAACAACCAGTGACCAACTCCAAACTATAAGGAAGCATTCAAGTAGAATTTTAGTGAGGAAGATGAAATTTAACAGAAAAAAATGTAAATACATTTAGGTTTAAAAAAATCAGCCATTCAATTATAAGACAGAGGAGAGAATATGACAACAGTAATATGAAAAAAAAAACTAGGTCAATATTAATCAGTACTGGGACATGGAAGTCAAAAAGAGGCATGATAACAATATAAATGAGAAATAGTAATGTCCTTATACTTTTTTTCTTGATTGTATCAGTTCTGGAGTATTTTGTCTCGTTCTGGGAAGTATAGTTTAGGAAAGATACTGAAACTAGAGCAAATCCATAGGAGGGTAACCCAGATTTGACAAGGATCAAAATCTATGCCATAAGAGATGGGTTGAAAAAACTGGGAATGCTTATCCTACAGAAGAAGAACATGACAGGTTTATTCAAGTATTTGAAGAGCTGCCATGTAGAAGAAAAATTGGACTGTTTGGATTGGCCTCAGAGAGCAGAACTAGGAAAATTTGCAGCAAAGTAGATTTTGCTTCAATATAAGGAATTTTTGAGAAAAAGATACAGAACTGTCTAAAATAGAAGAGAGTAGATTTCCCATCATTGGAGGCCTTTAAGTGATAGTTTAAAGACCGTTTGTTAGAAATATAGTAAAAGTGATTTTTATTTAATTAGGGGTTAAGCTATAGATGCCCTCTGAGATCCCTATTCCCTCTGAAATTCTGTGAACAGTTAAAAGGAGAAAATTACAATATAATATTTTCTTTTTTCCATTATGTGAGATAATTGATTAGATAAATCATTTACCACAGAATTACTGGTTAATGGGTATTGGATAAGCATAACTTTACTCTAATGATATGGAGAGCATATCACTAAGGTTTCATTTTCACTCCCTAAGGGAAGGGCTAGAGAACGTAAGAAGTGTAGTATTACTATTATTTAAGCAAATATTGGTAATTTCAGAAGGCTGTAATGCTTTTCTAATATAAGCATAAAAAGGTTATGAGTTATAAGCTCTGGCAAATAGTGATACAATGGAAAAAGTATTGGCTTTTGAATGAAGTTTTGAATCCTGGATCCATCAGTTATATGATTTGTGACCTGACACATCATTTAATCCCTTTGGGCTCTAATTTCCATATTTGTAAAATGAGCATGACAACATAACATATCACCTGCCTCACAAAGTGGAGAGAAGAAGGTAAAAGGCAAAAGAAAAATGCTAGATCTTATTGTTAGTAGAAGTAATGTAAGCACAGCCCAGAGTTACACTTTGGTATCTTCAATTAGAAAAAAATTATCATCCCCCTGGGGCAACTAGGCCTGGGATCAGGAAAACTCATCTTCCTTAGTTCAAACCTAGCTTCAGACATTTACTAGCTGTGTGCCCCTAGGCAACTCACTTACCCCTATTTTCCTCAGTTTCCTCATCTGTAAAATGAACTGGAAAGGGAAGTGGTAAATAACTCCAGAACCTTTTCCAAGAAAACCCCAAATGGGGTCACAAAGAGTCAAATATGACTGAAAGGACTCAAAAATGACAACAAAAATCTTCCCTTGAATTTCTTGACTAAAGTTAAGAAAGCTTTGTCATTGTTACTGAATTCCCTCTTGTCTTGTTCTGTTGTAAAGGGGTTGTATTTCAAATAGAAAAGAACTGGGTGTGTTTTTGCATCTGTACTAACCCTCCCAACACACACATTTCAAGGATTCAGGGAGAGCAGTCTCTTGCAAACCCAGAGCCTCCTTCTGTAAACCCACAAAACAGACAGAATACCTTGAGGCCCTTAATAAAAGGATTTGTTCTATGAAATCTTAATTTAGTCAAAGGGCCACACTTGAAGACCTACAGGGCCACATGTGGCCTCAAGGCGATAGGTTCCCCACCCATGGACTATATGGTTTATCATGAAAAAACAGAACTTTGATCTTGGGAATTGTGTATCTGGCAACTTTCAGGATCAATACTTTTAAGAAAAAAGATATTGCCAATGCATAAAGCCCTGGGACTCAACAGGCTACATCAATTTCTACCCTTGTAGTTGTTTCTTTTAAATTCACACTTGATTAGTATTTGGAATTTGTAGGAAATGCAATCTGCTTGGTTTTCAAAGCCTTTTACAGAATTTCATTTTTGTTGGTCAGAGAGATCCAATGACAAGGTAATAAGGAAAACTATATAGGATATTTTTATGTTAGTATCAGAAGTCAGTAAGCTCACTAGATAAAAGAACCTAATTTATATAGACTGGTTTTGGTGCAGGAATACTTCAGGAGCGTAATATCCAGTGTACTGACTTTGACATGCCCTTGTGGGGTGGAGGAAGGGAAATGTAATGATACAAAACTGAAGAAGCAGGCACAAGAATGTGTAATAAGTAGAAAACCAAGAGAGGAGTAAATTGTTTGCTTGGGAAAAAAAAAGATCAACTTGTTCGTAGTTTTTCTTGGAAATATGCATGGGAGTACACAGGCAGAAGGATGTTCAGGCTGCCATTCATTGTGAAGAGGAGAAAGGGGAATTTCTAGGAAAAAAACTTTTTTTGGTCCTTCAGTTTAGGTTTGAATGCTTAAAGCTCTTTTATAGCTAAGCTAGAGGTTCTCTTATTTTTTGTGAGCCTTTTCTTCCTTGTTCTATCCTCAGATGACAAGTCTCTGATTGTCAAAATTGCTATGGACAGTTACTGAGCATACACTCAAAGGCTACCATCAGAATCCTTCGCTGCCACCTTTTTCTAACTTAAAAAAAAAAGAACCTCTTCTCATAAAATGCCTTTTTTCAATCCATTCATCATTCTTGTGACATTTTAAATAAAAATACTCAACATTTATTACCATAGCTGAATCAGCAATCTCAATAGGAACATTTTCCTTGGTCAAGATGACCACGGATGAAGCAAGCCCATATGAAATTTGCCCTTCTCTATGTGTTTGTTCCTGAAAATAGTGAATATGCATGTCGCTGATGTGAGCACAGTTTAACATTGCCATTGAAACCTTGGACACACTCACCTTTTGTCAGAACTGACATTTCTACAGGACACTTAGGACAGTGAGGTTCACATTGCCTGAGTTTCCCATTCTAGTTGGAATTATTGGGGGAAAAAACGCCTGTAAATTGAGCATTTACCAAGTTCAGGGTTAGACTGTGGCATATTAACAAATGAAATCATGTTGCTTAACTGACCTCTCATCACGCTGGTTTCTGCTAATGCAGTTTTCCTGATCACATCCTGCTCTCTCTCCGGATGGGTCAAATCAATTTGACAACTACCTGGTAATTTTGAAGTGGCAGTTGCTTGCTGTGAGTGCAGGTTCTTGGCTGTTTCTACATGGAGACTCTGAAATTACACAGGCCAGTGTGATTGATTTCACAAGTAAATTATTAGTCCAAACTGAATATTTTCCAGAGATATGACAAGGAAGACCATCCATCACATTATAGGTCATTTCTACAACTCTGAAACAGAATCTCCTGCATGTCAAAGTGAGTTACAAATCATATTTCCATCAATAGATTGTGGTAATATAGGTGTGGTGAAACGCTGCAATTTAAATGACAAGAATAAAAAAGTCACCCTGGGCACAAAAATTCATCCTCCAAGGATACACTTGAATGTTGCTATCTTCTTAGCTTTTTGAATGTGCTTCATTTAAAATGCATTTTAACTTGACTATTCACATCTTACAGTTAATTAATTCTGAGTCTCTATTACTCTCCATGTCATAAACAGCAATATAATTCATGTCTAGCTTTTATTTATTCCATAAACAAAGTAAATCATACTTTCAATTCAAAATGATGCATGTTTCATCCGCATTACAGAAATTGTCCTAGCGCCTCTACTCAATCTGGAATAGCAAGTCAGGATAAGAAAGGATTATTAAGGCATGCACAGCATTAATGACCATTAAAAATTCATTTCAAATTTGGTGATGACACAGTGTTTGATGTTGTTCTGACATACTGTATGCTTCAAAAGATCTATCAAATAAGAGCAAAAATTCAAACCCTTCATCTGAAATTGAACATTCAACCCTTTCCCTCATCACCAAAGCCCAAGAGGATGTTTCCCACTATGTGGAACATCTCAGAATATTCATAGGCAACTTTCACAAGGTGCAAAGTAAGTGGTAGTTACCCAGTCAATTTAGTCTGTAGTCAAGGAAACTAGGTCACTTAAGACAAAATATAAACCCTGAGGCCCAGATAATCTATATTGACTCTATGCATTAATCAAAATGAACTGGCTAACTGCTCTCTTCTATATTTTGTGCTATAGATCTGGACTGCCTTAAATTTCTCACAAGTAATTTCATTAAAAAAAACGATAATCTTATATTCAGTCATCTCAAGATGATATGAATCCAACACTCTCAAAACAAGTATGATTAAAAGTATGTTATTAAAAATAACAATGATCAAAATCATCATAGTGCTACAAAAAGTTGACACAGGGGGAGGAGCCAAGATGGCAGAGTAGAAAGACACACATACGCCAGCTCCTGAATCCGCAGCCTATAAAACACCTGTAAGGAGTCACTCCCAACAAGTTCTGGAGCAGAGGAAGCCCCGGAATGACGGAGTGGAGGAGATTTCTGTTCCAGAGAGACCAGAAAAACCAACACCAGGGATCCGTTGCGCACCAGACCTGGAGGGGAGCCCAGCCCTGCCCTGGCCACATGATCCCGGGAGGAGTGGATCCGGGCTGGCTTCTGGGATGGAAACTGTAGCGGCCACGTGGTTCTCTCCGCCCATGTGCATACAGGTTAGTGAGAAGGCCTGGTTGGCTGACTGAGAGGGGAGCAGGGTGTCTCCATAACTCAGGCCCCCTCAGGAGGCAGCAGCTAACAGGGGGTCCCAGAGCAGGCAGGACCTCGGATCCATTGTTGAAGGTCTCCACATAAATCCCCTGAGGGAACTGACTCCCTTGTGGCGGCCCTGCCTCCACCTGAACACCTGAATTTAATCTTACATTGAATAGCAGCCTCCCCCCTGCTGAAAGCCCTGAGGCTGGGAAGCAGCATTTGAATCTCAGACCCCAAGCACTAGCTGGGTGGAACTGGAAGTGAGGTAGGTGTGGTGAGGAAACTCAGAAGTCAAGTAACTGGCTGGGAAAATGCCCAGAAAAGGGAAAAAAAGTAAGACCATAGAAGGTTACTTTCTTGGTGACTAGATATTTCCTCCTTTCCTCTCTGATGAGGAAGAACAATGCTTACCATCAGGGAAAGACATAGAAGTCAAGGCCTCTGTATCCCAAACATCTGAAATAAATATTCAATGAGCTCAGGCCATGGAAGAGTTCAAAAAGGATTTTGAAAATCAAGTTAGACAGGTGGAGGAAAAACTGGGAAGAGAAATGAGAGAGATGCAAGAAAAGCAAGAAAAATGGGTCAATACCTTGATAAAGGTGACCCAAAAAAATGCTGAAGAAAATAACACCTTGAAAAATAGGCTAACTCAATTGGCAAAAGAGGTTCAAAAAATCAATGAGGAGAAGAATG
>CM053770.1:406955247-407001157 GCA_028658325.1 Potorous gilbertii
AATAGGATATTCCAGAAGTCAAAGGAACCAGGACTAAAACCAAGAATCACCTACCCAGCCAAACTGAGTGTAATACTTCAGGGGGAAAAATGGTCTTTCAATGAAATCGAGGAGTTTCAAGCATTCTTGATGAAAAGACCAGAGCTGAAAAGAAAATTTGACTTTCAAACTCAAGAATGAAGAGAAGCACGAAAAGGTAAACAGCAAAGAGAAGTCAAAAGGGACTCACTAAAGTTGAATTGTTTACATTCCTACATGGAAAGACAATATTTGTAACTCTTGAAACTTTTCAGTATCTGGGTAGTTGTTGGGATTACACACACACACACACACACACACACACACACACACAGCACAAAGTGAATTGAAAAGGATGGGATCATATCTTTAAAAAAATGAAGGTAAACGGTGAGAGAGAATTGTATTGGGAAGAGAGAGGGAGAAATGGAATGGGGCAAATTATCTCTCACAGAAGAGGCAGGCAGGAAACTTTTTAGTGGAAGGAAAAAGAGGGGAGGTGAGAGAAAAACATGAAGTTTGCTCTCATCACATTTGACTAAAGGAAGGAATAAAATGCCTACTCATTTTGGTGTGAAAACCTATCTTACAATACAGGAAAGTGGGGGAGAAGGGGATAAACAGGGTGGAGGGAGATGATGGAAGGGAGGGCAATGGGAGGAGGGAGCATTTTGAAATCAACACTCTTGGGGAGGGACAGGATCACAAGAGAGAATAGCAACAGTGGGGGGCAGGATAGGATGGAAGGAAACATAGTTAGTCTTACACAACACAGCTATTATAGAAGTCATTTGCAAAACTACACAGATATGGCCTATATTGAATTGCCTGCCTTCCCAAAGGGAACGGGTGGGGAAGGAGGGATGGGGAGAAGATGGAACTCAAAGTTTTAAGAACAACTGCTGAGTATTGTTCTTGCTACTAGGAAATAAGAAATACAGGTAATGGGGAATAGAAAGTTATCTGGCCCTATAGGACAAAAGAGAAGATGGGGACAAGGGAAGAGAGGGATGATAGAAGAGAGGGCAGATTGGTGATAAGGGAAATTAGAATGATCTTTGTATTGGAGTGGGGGAAGGGGACAAATGGGGAGAAAATTTGGAACCCAAAATTTTGTGAAAATGGATGTAAAATTTAAATAAATTTATTTTTAAAAAATTCAAAAAAAAACTTGGCACAGTATAAAATAAAATCCAGCCCTGATCTTTGACTGAGCTACATTCCAGTTTAAGAAGGACATGGCTGGAAAACTCCCAGACAAGTTCAACAAGTATAGTGAAGGTGTTGAGCCCATGTGACATGAAGATTCACTCAAAATTCACTGAAACTTGGAGAAGAAAAAACATAGAGTCATGATAGCTGTCCTGAAATATTTGAAGAGTTATCATATAGAAGAAGGACTAGATTGAGTTTTGCATGGATCCAGAGAGCAGAAATAAATAAAGTAAGTGGAAGGTGAAAAAAAAAGTTTAGACTTGATGTCAAGACAAACTTCTTAATGAGCAGGGCTGTCTCAAAGTGTAATGAGTGAACTGGGGAAGTGGAGGTCTCTGTCTTATTATAGAACTTCAAGTAGAGTCTGGTTGACTCTTTATTGAATCTCTTATAGTGAGGATTCTTTTAGGGATGCAGGTTGAATTAGATGGGCAACTCTAAAATCTGTGATGATGACCACCCAGTCATTGCAGAATTAAGTTTAAGATGGGTTATTGTGAAAGCCCTGAGAGTAATAGGGTCCCTAACTTTTACACAGGAATATATAAGGGAAAGGAAATGGTTTCAAGCATATCAGCTTAGACTCCCAGTGAAGCTGAATTCAAGGCAGCTTCCCATTTGTAGGTTACATTCTAGGATATTCAACCCACTTTCCAATATGACTGCAGACATACTAGATGTTGTCAAGAGGACACACATGAGACAGATCTCGTTAGGGACCTTAACCAAAAAGGCAGCATAAGAGCAGAGCTCAAAGATAATTTGGAACAGGAAGGTACCTGTGGGTCCAGGACACTGTAATCTTGCTGGCCCTGAGCTGAAGCTCTTGCCTTATTTCTTCTTTCTTTTTCTCTGCAGTCATAAAAGATAGGATTATGGAAACTGGAACATGGCTCAAACACCAGCAAACCCACTGCTTAAATATGCAGGCTAATGGTGGCCCCCAACAAAAGGAAATACTAATGTGTTTCCCAAAGCAAAGCCTGCACCCATTCCATCCTACTTCCTACTATTTGGCTAGACTGCCAGCCTTATTAGGCTACCACAGAGAAACATTTGCACATTTCCCAGGCCTTGTGGCTATGTAAATCCCATTGGAAGGGGAAGGGTGGGTCACCTAAAGCATCAGTGATAGGAACACTAGAGCATGCACAAACAAATCCACCACGTGTTCCAACTCCACCCCCTTTGCTTCCCTGAAAATGGGGTCACTCCTCATTTATGTTGTTATTGTTGCTTCCTTCCAGTGGCTCTCTTTTTAATTGGGAAATCATGCCTATTGCGCTCTGAGAGGTTAATTTGTGGCCAAAGGGGAGGAAAATTCATCTTCTTTTGAATTATGCAAATCAAAACCACAATGGAATAAAATACACAGCACATTTATGGTCAGATTAGCTCTCAGTGAAATTAGTTTTGAATTAGAAAACATGTGAAGTGGAATCTCATTTGAAGAGGGTCCAGCAGAGTAAAGACTGCTACAGAGAGCAGATGACAACCATGGTATAATATAATAGGGCAGAGCCCAGGACAAATATTCTAAATTCATTGCTGAAAAACTATGGTTATAGTTCTCCCAAACATACAGCACTAAAATAAAACCTTTTCAGGTGAAAGTGTAAATGAAAAGAATTTGCAACCCAACTTATTTGATACAAGAGCCTCTGTAAGTTTTTTTTTCTTTCTATTTCCCTATTTGTCATATATGAAGAAATATTATGTCTGGTTTTAGAGTTAGAGGAGAGGACTTGAATTCACGTCATACTTCTGACTGACTGACTCTTACATCTTGGAACAGTCACAGAAACTGTGAGCATCAGTTTCTCTTTGAGAAGGCAACATCAGAGGCAACAAATGAAAAGCAATTTGGAAATTCTAGAGTGTTCAATTAAGAATTTGTCCATGTTATTGAGAGCTAATCAGTACTTTATTCAAAGGTGCCTGTGAATTGAAAATATTTATTCCCACTAACCTTACATAAAGTCAGAGCCAGTCCTAGGGAAAAAAAAATAATTTAACCACAATTTGTCTTTGCTGTAATGCTCTTACGTTTCCAACCTTCTCTACCTGACAGCCCATCAATGCTCTGCTCTCTTGCCTTAGCAGCCCTATCCCATTTAGTAATTATCTGACCCATGTTTGATTCCCTCTGAGCTAGGTGACAGTGGTTACAAAGGATTGAAGTCACTCCGATTGAACTCGAATACTGACCAATGTTAACATTTAACTTACATGTATTTTTCTCTACTTTATCCCTAAATACCTTAATCTCCTACAAATGAAATTTCTTCAACAAGACTGTAAGAAACAATGAAAAAAGGAAGAATTTCAGGTCCTATGTTAGACCAATAGGAGAGAAATTGGGAACAGTGGGGAAATTTGAGGAGCCTTCAAGTCACTTCATTGATCCTGCCACAACTGACTTCTGGAGACAATGACAAATGGAGGTATAGAACCCTCTATCATTCACAACCTCCTTGATGCACATCATCTCATTTATTTCTCAAAATAAATATGCAATAAGAGCTTTTTAACCCCATTTTGTGGATGAGGAAACTGAACCTGAGAGAAATGAATTGATTTACCCAAAGTCCATAGCTTTTTAGTGATAGTGACATAAAGAAGTGACTTTCCTTCCCTCAAGGCACAGATTTCTACCAGGGAAAAAGTGGATTACTATGAGTTAACTCCAAGTTTTGACTCTTTTCACTTTACCATGCACTCTTTAGCAAGCTGTGAGAAATGGAAACCAAATTAAAAGTAAGTAAAGGAAGAAAGAAGATAGAATAAAGTACCAGAAGAGGAGAAATGAGTGATGATGAGAGGTGTGGGAAGATCCGTCACAGATCTGCTTTTTTAAATGGTACTAATAGAATTCACTTCCTTAGCAGCAAGGTGGGATGTTGGATAGGACACTGGGTCTAGAGTCAGGAAGACCTGAGGTCAAATCTAACCTCAGGTATTTATCAACTGGGTGACCATAGGCGAGTCACTTAAGCTCTATTTGCCTCAGTTTCCTCAATTGTAAAATTGAACTGGACAATAATAGTACCTACCTCCCAGGATGGTTATAAGAATCAAATGAGATAATATTTGTAAACACTTTGCACAGTCCCTGGGCACATATTTAGCACGATGTACACAGTATTGTTGTGGTTACTGAACACTGTTAGCCAATAAGTGATATATCCACCATGTATATCCAGTGATATACATCTAGTTTATTTAGTACTAACTTTTACCAAAAAGTCATTACTGTATATATGTGTATATATATATATATATATATATATATATATATATGTATGCTGTATATACAAAATGTATCATCATTCTATTCTGACTGTCCAGGAGATAATGGTCATTGTGCTTGCTCTGTACGCATGCTGTACAATCCTGGACAATTCATTTTAAATATTTTGACCTTAATAACTTTATCTGTAAAATGAAAGGTATAATAGATTCTTTCTTTTAACTTTCTATAAATCTTTACTATTAGTATGTTGTAAATATTCTTCTTTTTAAACTTCTGTGCCTCCCCCCTTTTTTGTCAAACTGGGTTGGCTTTGCCAATAAAAACTGTTTCCATTGCTTACATGTTTAGAGTTTCAATAGCAGTAGTTGTAGTACAGTAGAAAATAGTACTGGATTCCAAAGACCCAGATTCATAGTTACTTGTAGTGGAACTGGATCCATACTTACCACCTTTGTGACCCCTCTGGGCCTTAGTTTCCCTGTCTATAAAATTAAGCAATTGGGCTCAACAGTCTCTAAGAGCCCTTCTAGATAGATGACCCCCAAAAGAAATAACCTTCCTTTCTAGATAAGAATTATAGGATCATAGATCAAGAGCTAGAGGGACCCCAATAGGAAGCCCTGGAGTCTAACTCCCACACTTTACAGAAGAGAAAAATGAGGTCTAGAGAGGTTAAATGACACCCCAAATCCACAAGTATGTTGGTAAATATTTCATAACCAGATGCCCAAAACAAAAATCTATGTATGGCACAATTTTCAGTTTAATCAGAATTATTAACAGTTTTTTCATCATTTTCTTACATCTAGAAATCAACAAAACAATAAATCAAGCTCTGATCTGTATCATTCAACTATTTTCAAAAGATAAAAATCAGTAATCAATTCAAGTGGGCTCCAACACTCCCCCGCAGCAAAATCACACAGGTAGCAAGCATCAGAGATAGGTTGTAAATCCAGAACTTATTTCAGAGCCTGTATGATCCACTGGGCCTCCTAGAGCAAAAACTGTATGTATATGTATTTTAATGGTACTTTGAAAGATAATGGATTTTTTATTTGTTTGATGTCATAAAAATAGTCTTAAAAGCTTGTATGTATACATTGAGTGAATTTTAAACATTTCCATTTTCATTTTGTACTTATAAGTTAATGCTAATGTAATCCTAATATCTTTATAGGTGTTGAGTGGAAATGGAATTTTTAGACACATAAGGGAATGAAAAAAATGAAAATGAAGATAAATCATAAAATGAGGGAGTAAACACTTAAAAATCGATAGCTTCTTACTGCCTGCAGTATAAAGTCTAATACTCTGGATCTGGTCTAACTCCAAATACACTTTTAGTTTTATTTCCTATTCAAATGTTAAGCTCCAACCCAAATTGCATAATTCATGATTCTCTAAAAACGCCATGACCTCTTTTACCATTCTAACTTTACTCATGTTACTGCCTATATGGGGTATGTACTCTTTCCTCTTCTAGCAAGCCTGAGAAAATACAGCATTCTCTACAAGGATTTCCATAACATACAAGAAATAAACTCCTTCACATGTTACACTTCTGCAGACTATATTTTATATCTAATTTTGCATTATTGTCTCCTGTCTTCTCTCTTCCACTAGGTTCCTTAAGGAACAGGGAGCAAATCTTTTTCATATTTATATTTCTGGTACTCAGCATGTTGACTTCCATAGAGTAGATCTTTAGTAAATGTTGGTCAAATTGAAAAGTTCTTCCTCATGCAGATCACTTGCCCTCCTTTACTGCCCATCTCTTTCAGCTAGATGGCAGAGTGGAAAGGAAACTGAGCCTGCAGTCATGAAGACCTGAGTTCAAATCTGACCTTAGACATACACTGTGTGACCCTAAGCAAGTCACTTTACCCCAGTTTGTCTCAGTTTCCTCATCTGTAAAGTGGGGCCAACAATAACGCCTACCTCCCAGCATGTTATAATTGTCAAATGAGATAATCATTGTAAAGTGCTCATCACAGTGCCTGGCACATGGTAAGCACTATATAATTTAAGCTATTAATTAATATCATCATCTAATGTTTTCAATGCCCTGGCTGTTCACATTCATTTTTATGAGTAACCCGTAGTAGGAAAAATTGAGATGCTGTATAGAGGAACAATCCACTGAGGATGGAAGTAGGGTGTGTGTGTTTGTCGGGGGGTGATCTGGGAGAGAACAGATTCAGCCAAAGAGAGCAGCAATTTGTGACACAGCCTACTTGAAAGGAAATCGATAAGAAAGAGAAAGTGAATTAGAAGAGATTCTCAGCACTGAAGTTGTTAAAACTGAGGGACAGCAGAAACCAGTAAATATACCATCCAATTTAAAACACTTCATCCCTTTCCAATACGTTCACCATATAATGTTTACTATAGTTATCTATACTTATGTCTAGCACTATTAGACTACAAGCTTCATGAAGTCAGGAGTAAAGCTTATCTAAATTTTATATCCTCTGCTTTTAGCCCACTCTTTGCCCTGCACACTCTTTTATTCAGTTGTGTTTTCAGTCATGTCTAACTCTTCATGACCCCATTTGGAGTTTTCTTGGCAAAGATGTTGGAGTGGTTTGTTATTTCTTTCTCCAACTCATTTTACAGATAAGGAAACTGAGGCAAGCAGGGTTAAATGATTTGACCAAGGGCACACAGCTAATAAGTATCTGAAGTTAGATTTGAATTCATGAAGTTGAGACCCTAGCACCTTGGAGGATATGCCAGTAAATAGAATGTTCTCATGGGACCAAGCTATAAGATGTGTACATATGTGTGTGTGTATGTGTAGTGATGTCTAGTGATTGCCTATATGTGTAGTCCCAAAGAGCATGCTAGCTAAATTTCAGTGATGCTCCTCACCAGTTTGACTTCAAGGTGGTGAACCCTTCAGCCAGAACAACTCACTAAGTCCATTTACTAAGATATTGAGAAATTCTGGTTTGGGGTCAAACTGTCAAACTTGCTGTACAAGAGTACAGACAAGATTACATACACAAACTATCTTTAAATGTTTCAAAATAGCTGAAAGTCTCCTTTTAAAGTAGCTGAAAGGTGCTATACATTATTGTTCCTACAAATTTCAAGCTTTCCTTAAAATGCATTGATGAAAAACTATGTATTTTCATTAAACTCTCTACTACCTTCATGCAAGACATCTCCAAGGATTAAAGTCAAGATCTTAACTACTTAAGTAACATTATACTTCTCTTTGTACTACTGCCTCAGTCCCCACCCCTTGGTGCCACATGCGCACACACACACACACACACACACACACGACTATCTGGATGAAATTTACACAAGCACACAGGAGATATGTGGCAATTAATGCACACAAATGGGAATGAGACTGTTTGGACTCAATATCAGCGGCCTCTGCTGCTGTAGGGGCAATGCAGGTGGGTACCATTCAGCCAACTGTTGTTAGGAATAGATTTTCAAAGAAGTCTGCAAAGAAGGTCTATCTGCTTGATTACTAGGCCTTAGAAAGTTTTGATAGAGGCAGGGATGGAAGAAGGACCTTCTGTCAAATCTGTTTGAATTACATTTGATTCTCTGGGAAAAAAAAAACATTATCTGGTGTTACCTCTAATAACTTAAATGCTTCTCTAACATTCTCTCTGGCTCTGAGGGGAACAATGCCTTTCGCTGAAAAAGGAACTCTATTTCCAGAAGGTGTTCTAAGGTTCTGAGGCACTGTTTTTATTCAAAACACCTTATATATTACATGATATACTTAAAGTCAAGAAGACAAGGCTTTCTCAATAACACCAGGATGCAAATACCTACTCTGCAGTTTGTGAGACTCAGATATTCAAGAATACATCACAGCCGCAGGCCTTACAGATCGGTATGACTGGGTACCAACCAGAGCAGTGTGCTGATAACAGTTTCTTGATAAGTTTTTCCCAGATGAATAAACATGATTTTCCCTTAATACTGATATTTTCACTGCTAAATCTCACTAATCACACCTTTTATCTGTCTTTAATTATGTACGTTGAATGATATTAATAGCTAGCATATATATATATATATATATATATATATATATATATATATGAAATGCTTTAAAATTTGGAAAGAATTTTATAAATATCATCTCAATTGATACTCACAACAGTCAGGTGAAGTAAATACTGTTATCATCCCGTTTTTGCAGATAAGAAATACTGAGGCAGACAGAAGTGAAGCAATTTTTACCGGAGGTCACAGAGTTAACCGGTATCTGAAGCAGGATTCATACGAGTGCTCCTGACTCCAAGTCTGGCACCTGACTCATTCCACTATCTGGCTGAATCGCTCAAAAAAAGGGCTTTCTTGTGAGTATGGCTGGTGAGACAACTTGGGATGGATGCGAAAGGGGGTGGAAAAAGAGGGTCCAATGACGTCGTTGTCACGCACAGACTCAACGCTCAGTGGTGCAAGGGTCAAGAGCCAATCAGTATTTCTTAGTAATTTTTTCCCTATTTTCCAGGCACTATTCAGGGAAATGTGAATAGGAGAGGTGAGGTTGAATGAATATGAAAAAGGAAAGGCAGTCTCTGTCCTCAAAGAGCTTATAATCTAACAGAGGAAGACAACATACAAAAGAAAGTTCCAAAGGATCAAGGGAGGCGTGGAGGTATTGGACTGTTGCCAGCAGAGTGGTGATGACTTGTAGGTAAATTGGTTTTAAGTGAGGCAGAGGGACACAAAGTCAGAGTCTCACTCTCTCCCCCAGAGTTAAGGAAGTCCACTGGCAAGACATGGGTCAAGAGGACTGTCCATTGCCCCGGATGTAGCGGAGGACCTTGGCTTTTTTAAGTTAAGGTCTTTTCTCAAGTCTCTGACAGAGAAGATGGAGATGGTCCAGAGTAGTGCAGTCAGGTGAGAAATGATATGTTCTGAGCCAAATTCCATCCTTAAACAGAAATTTCAGAGTTCATGACTCCCTCTTTCATTCAAAAGACCAAATTATAAAAATGAGGGAGTGTACCGAAACTGATATGATATTGCAAGATGATGAGGTTTCCCCCAAATTAGCCTATTCTAGGAAAATCTGAGTTAAAATCTAGCTGTGTGACTCCGGAAAGGTTGCCTAATTTTGTTTGCGTCAGTTTCCTCATTTCAGTAACTAGATGTCTAGTAGACATCTTAAACTCAATATGTCCAAAACAGAACTCGTTATCTTTTCCCCTAAACCCATCCCCATCCTACCTTCCCTATTACAGTAAAGGGTAAATCATTCTCCCCCTTCCTCAGGTAGTCATCTTGAAATGCTCACTCTCTCACTCTTCATAACCAAGCTGTTGCTAAAGACCTGACATTTGGACCATAGCAACATCCCTCAGATATGCACCCCCTTCTTTCTCTCCTTGGACACTGCCAAAGACCTGCATCACCTCCTGCCTTGATTATTGCAATAGCCTGCTTTTACAGCAGGTGGATCTGCTTGTCTAAAGTCCCTCCCAACTCCAATCCATTCTTCGTGCAGTGATTAAAGTGATTTTTCTAAAATGCAAGTCTGATCATGTCACTCTCCTAAATCAATAAATTCCACTGGTTTCCTATTTAATGCCTCCAGGAGCAAATAGCAAATGCTCTATTAACTATTCAAAACTCCTTCTACCTTTCTAATATTCTTACATCTTGATCCAATATGAAGAATAAGTATACTTTGATCCAGGGGCACTGGACTTATGGCTATTTCATTAACAAGACACTCTCTCTTGGCTCTACTCATTTTCTCTGGCTGTCCACCTTTCCTGGAATGCTCTCTCTACTTCATTCCTATGACTGACCTCCCTGACTTCTTCTAAGTCCCAATTAAAATCCCTCCTTCTACAGGAAACCTTCCTTAACCTCCTTTGTTGCAGTGCCTTCCCTCTATTATTTTCTATTTAGCTTGCTTTGTATATTATTTGTTTTTGTGTTTTCTCCTCCTTTAAATTGGAAGCTCTTTTAGGGCAGGGACTATCTTTTGTCTCTTTGTGTATTCCCAAAATTAATATAATACCTGGCATGTAGTAGGTGTTTAATAAACATTTATTGATTGATTTGATTGATATATTCTGATCTGAAGAATTTCAGTGATTCCTGCTTACTATCTACTTGGATAAATTAGTTTACATGCTATTCACTGTTTGTAATGGTATTTTTTATAACTAGCATTTGTGGAAAGGGACCAAGTTTGTAGGTTAAAGCTTGGGGTGCCCTTCCTGTTTAAGAGCCAGAGACCAGAGAAGCTAGCAGCTTTGAATCTAAAAATATCATACAAGCAGACCAACAATATTTAGGGAGGAGCATAAGATATAAGCCTAATCCAATACTCCTCAGAGAGATCATAATAGCCACCCTCATGGCCTCTTCTCCTGTTTCTTCAAGGCAGGAAATCATAGGCTTCCTTGGAGAGGGAGGGAAGGAAGGAAGGAAGGAAGGAAGGAAATTAGTACTTATTAAGTACTTGCAATATGCCAAGCACTGTTGTAAGTGCTAGGGATACTAATAGAAGCAAAAGCAACAGTCCCTACCCTCCTGGAGTTTAAATTTTAATGAGGGAAAATAGCACACAAAAGGGAGTGGAGAAGGAAGGGTTGAAAGGGACAGAGGTACCTGTCATAGGCACGTAATTTTAAAGTTCCCCACCCCTGGACCTTTCCACAAAACAGAGACTGTGGAAGGAACTAAATAGTGGGAGAAGAGGACCAGCCTTACAGAACAATGTTCCAAGTTCAGAAAACTGCAAGGCGGTTGGATGCACCAGCATGAGAAAGATCCAGGCTCAGAGTGAAGATCTAAAATAAGATAGCAGGGCTTGGAAGTTCAGGAACCAGGAATATAACCAGAAGGGGAAAGGGGTAGGCAAGATTCCAGAAATATGTATCCAAGCTTCCCCTCAAGTCCCAGTCTATGTCTTTAGATATCCCATGTGAATTTATACATGTTACAATCATGATTTCATGTTAGCCTCACAGCAATATTGTGATATGGGTCTTACATTTATTAATTTTCCCATTTTATGAATGAAAAACTTAGAGTTCAGAGAAGTTAAGTCAAAACTAGAAAGTATCAGTAGTCAGATTTGGACCCAGGTATCCTTGACTCTAAGTCAAATGTTTTTACCCACCTAATCACATTACCTTGTAACAATCACCAATATTATTTCTTACTCTGACATTCAACAGTTCTTATTCTTATTTTTAAATTTCTCATATCCTAGATTATTGTCTTTAAAAAGCTGTGACATTTTATGTTTCAATAACATGCACTATTACACAGAGAGAAAAAAATCTCAAATAAAAAAATAAAAGGATGAAGTACGCATTATTAATATATCCTATTTCTTTTTCTTTAATTTGAGGAAAAATGCTTTAGATCATCCTCCATAGGGCTATACTTTTGACTAAAGAAAGCTCATTGATAGGAGAGAAGTAGGGGTTCTGAGGCTAACAGGGACTCAGAAATTCTTAGGCACAAACCTGAGATAAGAGAAAGAACTTTTGAAAAGTAAACAGCTCCACACAAATGTAGGATGTTACTCTGATTATCTGGGAGTTGGAACACAGCTGACAGAGAACCCACAATTGACAAAGCACAATACTCATTCTGACACATGAAACTCAAGTTCCCAGAGATTAAGGAGTTTGCTAAACTCCTGGCCAGAAGTAAATTCAGTATTAGATTAATTAGTTTTCAGGTCTATATTCAAACCACTGTAATTTTTTGCTCAATATTCATTATCTTGACCCCTACAAACCCATTCACAACATGGTCTGAAGCAGTGGGAATAGAGATTCTATTTCCCTTCTCCTGACTACCATTCTTATCCAAGGATCCGGGAACTACAGCAGTAGATAAAACCAAATGCCATGAATGAACAAATGGAAGGATTCATAAAGAAAGGTGTGTGCCAAAACAGAAGGTCTTTGTAACTTTTTTTTTTTGATAGGGGAAAGTGAAGGTGGGGTGGGGGCATCCTTTGTACAATTTAGAGTAAAAATGTTAAACACCAAAAACTATCAACATTCCTTTGCATTTCTAATGAATGTGATACTTTGTATCTTGTAAATTCATAGTTAGCTGAATGAATAAATGCTGGTTTCTTTGGGCATTCTGTTCTGTCTGTCTTGTAACCTGACTTCCGTAATATTCTTCCATGGGGAAAGAACATGGTGGTTGCTTAAATAGAAGTTCAGTGGCTATAGTGTCACCAGTGCCACCAAGGATCAAGATACTCTCTGATAAGCTAAAAGTTATCCTGGGATAATGACCATGCTAGAGTCTGTTTAGAATGACTAGCTGGTGTGGGAAATGTACTCATTTGAAACAAACATTACTCACTGTGAAGCCAGGAAAGTTCTCATTTTATTTTAGTCAATCATTCTACATTCTACATTCCCAGTGAATGGAGTCTAATGGAGAGTAAACTTGCCCAGACAAATGCAATACTTTTTATGCTGTTTCCAATTCGAATTTCTCCATGGGCTAGATACAGCCTCCTGAATGTCCTACTTCATGTTTTCCTCTCAGATAGGTTCTCTTTCAAAGAGCTCATTAAACATGCATACAAGCCTCTGACCTTTAACCTGATCAGAAGCCTGTTATGCCAGCTCACAATTCTGATTAGAACCAGTCCCTTCTGGCTTACATTCTGCTATCACTCAAAGTTGAGAGGAGTTTTAATCCTGTGGAAACAGAATTCCTCCTTTTGTTTCCCACACGGGATACACCTTAAAATCATTTGTGGGGTACAGAAAGTATATGAGAAGGAAGCTGCCATTGCCTTTTGGTGTTCAGGCAGGAACAGACACAAAGTTCTGGAGAATCACAATGCATTGCTCCAGGGGAATATTAATTACGTTAGATAGCTTAGGAATCATACAAGCTTTCCATTTTGATTGCTGAGTAGAATTCTGATAGATGCTTTCATTTCTCTCAGTATTTTTCCCAGGCAAACAAATGCCCTAAAAAAAGCACCCTTGAAAGAGTTGTGTAGGTACCCGAGCCAGGGATGTCCACATACAGTATTAATAGGGATGCTGAGGGGTTCTGGGACACAATCACAGAAAGAAAAAAAAAACAGCTTTACTTTAGGTGGTTCAGTTGTATCAAGCCAGAGCTGGAGACAGCAATGCCCACATGAAGTAAAAGCTCTAGGTCAAAAATAAGGGCTCCCCAGATATGTTAGAGGAGAAACTAATTCAGAGAAGGAGCTGATTCCCAGGAAGCAAAAGCCCAAGAATCTACAGACCAAGGAAGGATCTTTTACAAGTACAGTTTTTTTCTTCCTTCTTCAGTGGTATCAATAAAAGGGCAAATGCAAGAAAGATAGGGACTTTTCATTCAACATTCATTTTCATTCATTCAATTAACCAGCAAAAGTTATAATTACAGTGCCCCCCAAAATAGGTTTCTTGAGGTCAGGAATTTTTCATTTTCTTCTTTGCATCACCAATATTCAGTATAATGTATGACAAACTGAAGGCACTTGTTGAATTAAATTTTAAAATTCATAAATATCAGATGATTATTAAAAATAAATATCAAATATCACTGATAATGTTTAAGAATGCCATTAGTAACTAGTGCTTTTTGGATGCATAGTTTGCTCAAATTGTGGCAAACAAAAAATATCCCCAATATCTGCTTTAAAACTTACATTGTAAATAAATCCCCTGAAAAGATGTGGAGGAGAAATAGAATTATTTCTGTAGTAATTTGATATGGCCACCAGATGGCAGTCTTTCCCATCTCTCTTTCTAGATAATTCAAAACTAGGCAATAACAGCTGACAAAGCAATTCTATTAGATCTATTTACTGTGTTCAAATATGTGATATCTGTCAGCCCTCTGTGGCTCCAAGATTGGATTTCTCTCATTTCAAAAGAGGCTTCTGTGAGCAGAGGCTCAGTCCATACATACATCTGAACAACAAAGGCTATTTACATAAAATTGAAGGCTTAAGTCAGACAACCCTCTCAGGATCTCAGTTTGGCACCTCTTCTTGATATGCAGGAGTCAGAGAGCCTAGGAAATGCCTCTGAGGACATCTTGGTATATTGTTTGCTTTTTAAAAAACAAAAACAAAAACCAAAAAAGGACAACCAGGCCAGACATCAAGCCCAAATAGTCACTTCTGTTCATTTTTTTTTTTATCAGACCCAATCTTCTAAACTGCCTAATAACTTAACAATGCTTCCGGACTGCATGTAAATACCACCCTATACTGTAAATGCAATTTACTCTATTATAAATACATATGTGCATGGCCAAGCACAAAATAGTTTGACAGATGTGCTGGCTGAGACAAGTATACTCAGTAACTACCTAGATGTAAGCAAATCACAAACAGAAGCCAGAAGTACAGAAGGGCCCTTTCAATGATTAGTAACATTTGCTTGCAAGAAGGGGAATTGAAAATTCATTGAGTTACTACATTGCCACAGGGAACCTTAATGAGTTTCTAGAGTCATTTTTCTTCAAATTCATAAATTAATGTGGTTCAGGATTAGCAGGGTGCTCTCTCAACTCTACATTGGTAATACATAAAAGGTGAAATAATCTGTTTCCAACAAGCCAGCTCATAAAAGCACAGATTTTGAAGTGGAAGGGATCTTAGGAGCCACAAAGTCCAACTTCATCATCTTATAGATGAGGAAATGTAATGGTAATTTAAATGGGAGAATCTTTTCCCATTCATTAATTGGCCTATGAGACCAGTTTAAATCACCTAGAAGCCTAAGTCACATGTGGTGGGAAGAGTTTCCTGAACAGGTAGAACAGGAAGGGTGGAGCAGAACTGGCAGAAAGTTGGTGAGAGTAGTTAGGAGGAGGGAGGAGAGAATAAAGGCAGTCACCACTGGATTCATGTGTGTGTGTGTGTTTGTGGGGTGTGTGTGTGTGTGCGCGTGTGTGTGTGCGCATGTGTGTGTGTGTGTGTGTGTGTGTGTGTGTGTGTGTGTGTGTGTGTTTGGAAGAGGGGGAACCTTGGGAATGACTTTGTTTTCTGCAGTGATAATGTGACTACTTGGTCACTATGATGGATTTGGCTTTTTGGTGTTGGGATTTGGCTTTCTGGGGTCTGAATCATATTTTTCTTCTGCCTTCCATATGGAGAGGCTGTTATACTTTGTGATTCAGAACTATGCCAGCATATCCATAGTCGCTCTTTGTGCTGTGAATATTGCCTTGGCGATACAGGAAACTACTATAGAAAAAGGTTCATTGACTTGCCCAAGGTCATGCACCTAATACATGTATAAGGTAGGGTTTAGATACAGGCTTTCATGAATACCCTCCTAGGAGATGAGGGCCTGTACCAAGGTGGTAGCAGTGTAAGAGAAAGGGGTATATATGGTAGTATATATAAGAGAAATTATTAGGATAGAGTTGACGGGGCTCTGCAATCTCTTGGATATGGGAAAGGGGAGGGTTGAAAGAGAGTTAAGGATGATATCTAGGTTCCCATTTGGGGAACTGGGATGATGGTGGCGCCCTCAACAGAAATACAGAAGTTTGGAAGAAGAGATGGTTTGGGGAGGAAAGATAAGCGTTCAGTTTTAGATATGTTGAGTTTAAGATGTCTATGGGACCTAATAGTTGAAAATGTAAGATTGCAGATCAACAAAGAGATTACAGCTGGAGAAGTAGATTTGAGAACAGTCAGCAGAGATGACAATTAAATACAATGGAGATCAGTAAATGAAATAGAGAAGAGAGAGAAGAGGGATACGGATGGTTAAAGGACATGACCTGGAAGAGAAGAGAGCAGAAGAGATAGAGAAGGAGTGGTCAGAGAGGTACAAGGAGAAGCAGGAGGGAGTTTGGCCTGAAAATCTTGATAGAAGAGAATTTCAAGAAGAGACTGACCAACTATATGAAAGGGTTGTTGTTGTTGAATTAGATTGTAGAAGGTTTAGGAGACAGTGAAAGGAGACAAAGAGGACCAAGTTTTCTGAAAGAGTTTAGGCACAAAGAGGCAGAGAGACCTGCTGTTGAGATCTGGGTCAATGAATGCCATGTGGCATAGGTGATGTCTAGAACATGGCCCTCAGTAAAGCTATGGTGCTCCTGTTTATTAAGAAGCTTATGTGGGCACCTATAGTTGAAGAGCATTTCTGCTATTTCTTTTACATTAGAGAGACAGCTAGGCATAACAGATCAAGATTTAGAATCAAGAAGACCTGAATTTGAATTCCACCTCAAACACTAACTACCCCTGTGACCCTGGGCAATTAATATCTCTCGTTCTCTGTTTGTTCATGCATAGAAGAAGGGAATAATTGCAACCACCTTTCAGGGCTGTTGTGAGGATAAATGCAAAGAGGGAAGGAGGGAAGGAAAGAAGAAAGGAAGGAAGATGAGAAGGAGGCATTTATTAAGCACCTGCTATGTGACACTCATTGCAATGTGTGTTAAAAATATCTCAATTGATCCTCACAGCAACCCTAGGAGTCAGGTGTATTATTAACCCAATTTCAAAGTAGTAGAAACTGAGGAACAGAGAAATTAAATGGCTTGCCATGGGTCACACATCTACCAAGAATTGGACTCAGGTCCTCCTGACTACAGGCCCAGCACTCTATAAAGATGAATGTTAATACTTAAGGCAATCCTAAACAATTCAATCCTTCTGTGGATATCTGTATGTGAAAAATGTACTTAAGGCTTGAGCATAGTGAACTTTTGTTGGAAAAAAGCTAACTTGAGTCCTGAATTAGCTACTTATTAGTTGAGTGAACTGGGAAAAGTCATCACTGAGCCCTCACTTTGCTCTTTTTGAAAAATGGGAAAAATATTTGTACCATATTCTCCTTTAATAAAAAAACTATTAAACTATTAAAGTCACATAAATCTGAGCTACTTTAACATAATTTTAATTTTGTCAAATGTGTTCATTTTTAATTAATAAAATTTTAACAAGGAAAATATATATTTCTCCCATTCCCCCTAATCTGACTATAAATTCTCTTCTGCCATTAAGGAGATTCGTATTACTACTTGAATATCCTGGATGACACTGCAAACTCTTTTCCCTCCTAAAATTGACTCTTTTATTTAGTTATTAACATGATTTCATCCTGCTGTTGTCATGTTTACCTCATTTAGCTGAACTAAATATAGAGAGGGCACCCAACAGTTTTGCTTTATTAGCTTTAACAGTACAAAGTTGTTAATTAGGAAAATAAGTCTTAAGGTACCATAAAGAGAAACCTTTAAGGCTGATAAGTATAAACTTCAAGCACTAGGGACTTGATGTTACTAAGGCCAAATTAAGCAGGAGACCCAAGAATGTTCAAAGACTATGGGAGATACAAGGTGGAACTGTGGAAGTTTCATTGGTACAAATGGGAAGATGGGTGATCTCACTTGCAGCGCTGCAGCAGACAGGACAAAAAAAGGGAACCACAAAAGAAATAAAAATAGAGCAATGCCCTTGGGTCTGTTTTTAAAACAGAAATCAAAGAACCATGGATAAATGAAGATCATGAAACTACAGCTGAAAGGGATCTTACAGGGTGACAAGGATAACACTCTCATTTTGTTGTGTCTGACTCTTCGTGACACCCTTTGGGGTTTTCATGATAAAGATCCTGGAGTGGTTTGCCATTTCCTTCTCCTGCTCATTTTACAGATAAGGAAACTGAGGCAAACAGGGTTAAGTGACTTACCCCGGGTCACACAGCCAATAAGTATTTGAGGCCAGAATTGAACTCAAGAAGATAAGTCTTTCTGCTTCAGGCCCAGCACTCGACCCCACTGTACCACCTAACTGCCGCATTCCTCTTATTTTACAGATGAGTAAACCGAGGTCAAGAAAAGTTATATAACAACCCCAAATCACACAAATAATGAGGCATGAAGGCAGTGTGAGGCAATGGGGGAAAAACCTGTGACTATACAAAGAACTTGGCTTCAAATTCTGTTCCTGATACCACCTTCATGACTGAGGGCATTTCATGACCTCCCTGGCCTCGGATTCTCATAAAATGAGGGGCTAAATTAGATGATCCTTCTACCTCTAGATCCAAAAATCTATGATTTGAACCCAGTTCTTCTGACTCCAAAACTGCTGCTCTTTCTAGTGTAAAATCATGCCCTCCTTCCTCCTATGATAAACAAAACTGATTCAGAGGAAACGCAGGACAGGAATCATTCTGGGAGGCTGCTCTGGGTGATGTCTGTGGGCCTATTCTATCAGAGTTCCTCTATATTTATGTTGGAATACCACTCTCCCCATTCCTTTTCACCCTGTGAGGAAAAATAGTTATCACAGCTGATGATGGACATGTGAAAATGAAATTGTCTCTGAGGCCACAGCTGTATGATGAATTCACCAAAACAAAAAACGGTCCATCTGGTCCTCTTAACCATCATAATGAAGAAATTCAAGAGCACAGCCAATCCAATTGAGTCTCTAGAAATTGGCCGTAAAGAGTGGCTAAAAACAACAACAACTTTGCCAAAAAAAGTATTGGTTGATTAAAGTGACTAGATACAGACCCAGCCTCCTGTCTTCCTTCAGGAGCAATGACAGTGTAAACTAGTAGATCAAATTCTTTATTTTCTCACTGGCTGAAAGAAAAGCTGCTGTGGGGTTACAAATGACTTTAGAGAAGGAGATGACTTATTTATTGAAGCAATCTGTGATGGACATAGCATTCCACCTCCAGAGTGCATTTACGAGCCACCAGGGCTATGAGATACAAGCTATAAACTATTTATTACAATCTTAAAAAAAAGAGGCACACAACACAAGAACAACACTTTGCATTACCAGCCAGTGCTCTTATTAAAGCAGAAAAGATACTGCTTTACCTTCTGTTCATTTTTGAATCTAAATGTATATATATATATATATATATATATATATATATATATATTCATGTAGGTACCTACTGATAAGTGAAAAGTCCTCAATATTTCTATATCCCCTACATACAGAAATACACATAAGTACAAAGAACAAATAAGACATTTCCATGAGGAAATGCTATTACAACCTCAAGTATACATCACACCTTGCAATTTCCAAACAGAAACTGTGGTTTATAGACACAGAGGCAGCAAAATATAAGCCACTATAAGTGGTAAACATATAGGTCAGCTTAAGGTTTCTTTCAGATTAGTCTTTTTATTTCATTTTCTTGTGAGCTTTCTGTGCATGCATATTCTTTGTGCCTCTATTCTGTCTCTTTGTCCTTTGTTCTCTCTCTGTTCATTCTCTCTCTCTCTCTCTCTCTCTCTCTCTCTCTCTCTCTCTCTCTCTTTCTCTCTCTCTCCCTCTCCGTCTCTCTCTCTGTCTCTCCCTCCCTCCTTCTCTCTCTCTCCCTCTCTCTCTCTCTCATCAAATAATGACCACTATCTCATTTGAATCTAAAACTGTCATTTTTGTTTCATTCAGTTCCTTTCTTTATGAGCTTGAAAATAGCTCAGAGAATGGCATTGTTTGATGTCACCCATCAAATTTCATTTGCAACATTAAAGACTTAGTGCTGTAGAGGATGAAACTGCCAGGCATGTTATGTGTTGTGCTGTGCAACCACATAAAGATATAAAATGGGATATACAAGAACAATGGGCCAAATATGGAAACAACAGTAACCAGAACGCATCCTTCATGCTGAGAGCTCACAAAGAATTCTGAAAGACATTGGAGTATGAGGAAGGTAGTATTTAATTTAGAACCCAAGAATACAGTCCATATTCTCCCTTCCAAATTTAGAAAACTTGCCTCCCCAAACCCCACCCTATCACCAAACTTCTGTGATTCATTGAGTCACCTTGGGTAAATCATCCATAGCTGTTCCTTTTTCAAGCTTCCCTTTTTCCCCTCCCCTCCACCTCCCACATGGCAGGCTAGTCAGTCCCTGATGCTTACTACAGGGGTCAACACAGAGTAGGTAATTAATATGAATGGGATGGGATGGGATAGGGTAGGATAGGGTAGGATAGGATAGGATAGGATAGGATGGGATGGGATATTAATAATAGAATAGAAAGGCAGCCTGGTAGTGCTGATAGAGAACCAGAAAGTTAGGAAAAATTGTCTTTAAATTCAGCCTCTGACAAAGACTATAAATAAGACCCCAATACTGAAAGTGACCTCGAACAACTCAATGTAGTTTAAAAGATTTGGAGTGAGAAGACCTTGGTTCAAGGCCTAGCTCTGCTACTTACTCACTGGATGACTCTGGGCAAGTCCCTTAATTTCTCTAGACTTCACTTTCTTCATTTGTAAAATGAGAGGATTGGATTATATGATGTCTGAGGCCTCTTCTAGTTCAATATCTATAATTGAATGAATTTCTGTATGCTTATTTTTTCCTTTGTAAAATTTAGATTTTACTAGACTAGACCAGGGTTTCTTAATGTAGGATTTCAGTCTATACATTTGAATGAAAAATTGTAACTTTATGTCAATATAATTGCCTTCTTTTGTAATTATATGCATTTTATTTTATGCATTTACCAACATTCTAAGAAGGGGGCCCTAGGTTTTACCCGACTGCCATGACCCACAAAAAAGCTTAAGAATGCCTGCATTCTATTTTCTATGGTTCTGAACAAATCTTCTTGAAGTTTCTCTTGCCTTAGCTCCTATGAAATCTCACCTGAGCTTTGGAAGTAAAAACTGCCGACACTCCAGGCCCAGGATTCATTTGAGTATCTGGCTTTATACCAATCACTGCCTGGAACCTTAGGATTCTGTGACAAACTTAGTCAGCTTTTCCCAGTCTTTTTATTGGCAGTTTTAAAGTACCTGGAGTACTATCTCTATTCTCATCCATTTCTTGATCAGCAAAATGGAGATTAGCACTGAGCAAGTGGTCAGATTAAGAATTAAGGTCACACGCGACTATTAGAGATGGAATTGGGGGAGAAGGAAGGAGATTAACAATTTTTCAGAGCTCAAAAATTCTTTTTGTCAGGTGACAGTTGATCCTAGAGTAGATAATCACCACCTACTAGCAGGAGAAATGGACAAAGGAGGCAGTTGCCACAGAACAAAGTGAAGGAAGATCAGTTAGACAACTCATCGCAAGGTAGCAAAGAGGAGTACATTAAATATAGAAAAGAGGAATATGAAGAACATTTCTTTCTGCATTTTACAAAGTGTCATTTATTAAACAGGCTGACCTGGAAGAGTAGAAATTATCGTAGAAATAGTATACAGCACAAGTAAAGGTCATTCATTTTAAGTTTTTTTCAAAGTTTTTTTTTTTCTTTTTGGACAGGAAAAGAAGCGTGCTAATCAAACAGTAGTCCAGAGTGTAGTTTAAAAGTGAAAGAACCACTAGATGGCTGTCTTCTCTGTGTTAAAAATAATGAATTTTCTGGTCTGGTTATGATTTTTCATTGGAGCCCCTTAATTTCAAAAGTTTATAACTTGCTTTCAACCATACCAGGCAGCCAAAATTGAGAATGTGACACCTCAGATCAGGAAGGATATTCCATTTTTCCCCTCAGTTTTTCTCCCACCAAAACACCAGGAAAATGAAAAGTTGACATGGCATTTGAAAATTAAGAGGTGAATGAATGGAAAGGGAGAAAGTTCACTGGTAAGAAATAGGCCTGTTGAGTAAGAGAAATTGAAAATAAGAGGTTTTTTATTTTGTTTTGATTTTTTTCGAGTGAAGCCCTATTATATTGTTTGTAGGAGGTATTGCCTCTGCCTTAAAGTTAACAAAGATGGAGGATAAAAATTTCCTTAGGACACGTACCTCTTTAGGAAAATGGATAAGTTTTTCTCAGTTACTATGCTGGATTCCTATGACCAGAAATAAACACACACACACACACACACACGCAAACATTCACATACAAAGCTAGCTAGCTAGCTAACTAGAAACATAGATGAGAGAAAGATAGGTAGATTAGATGATAGATAGATAGATAGATAGAATCTCAGAGCATCACAGAGCTAAAATTAGAAGGAATTTTGGCTCATCTAGTCCAATCCCTTCACTTTATAGATAAGGAAACTAAGGTCCATAGACATTAATGACTTACACAGCTAACAAACATGAGTGAAGAGTTATGCCACCCTATCTGGGGTCTTCAGTATCTATTTAGAGATGAATGAGTGATATGTGATATGAATGAGAGATGTGATGAATGGAGTGACAGCTATTTGGGGTAATGAAGTCAGTTAATTTCATTATTTTGACCCCAAGTTTATACAATGGATCACAAAACCAGGCCTTCCAGTATTTGAAGTTCAGGTAAAATGAATGTACAAATATTGAATAAATGGTGGTTATTTAACAGTAGCCCAGTCATTCCTGGCATGGGGCCTAGAGGTGCTTCCTCAGGCAAAAGAGCAGTAGTTCACTCAGCTTTTTTTCTGACAATTTTATATGCTATCATTTGGAACTGGAAATTGCTTTTTTGCCACCAACAGAGTACACAGTGAAGATAAATACCTGAAAGGGGGTGGGAAGGAGGGAAACATTCTTAGGAATCATTGAAAATAGCCAGTTTTCAGACATCTGATGGAAGAACAGTATAATGAGCAGAACAGCTTCAGTGACTGCTTCATTAACTCTACTAGGGTGCTGCATTTTGGGATTTTATTGAAACATCAAGCACTTCTATACTCAGTGCCTTCAATAGAGGCCCTACCACCAGGGAACCTAGTTAGTTGGAGAAGGGTGAACTACCAGGGAAAATGAGAAGCAGGTAAAATTTGTCTTCACTGCCTTCTACTCATTTGTCATCATATTTACGTAGTGCTTTAAAGTTTACAAAGCATTTTCCTTATACTATGTCAATTAACTTGCACAAGCAACTTTATGATGTAGGTATTATGGGTATTGTTATCCCATTTGACACATGAGTAAATTGAGGCTCAGAGATTAAGTAATTTCCCCATGATTTCACAGGAAGTAAATTTCGGAGGTAGAATTTGAAATTTCAGTCTTTTTCACTCAAAACACAGAACTCTAGCCATTGTGCCACCAGACCCTATCTCTACTTTGAGAGTTTTCTCCTACTTCCCCAGACATGCAGAGCCTTCAGACTTCTGTTAGGGACTTGATTAATGAATTCACATATTAATGGATTTTTAAAACACTACTAAGACCAATGTTGGAAAGATATTTTGAGTCATCTAAACGATGGAATTCCACAGGAGGAGTCTTCCCAAGTTTCTCAAATCAAACTCCACAAGTAACTACCCATTTTCTTCCCCACAAGGATAAACCCAGGTTAGCACCTGCTGATATTTAGAGCAGAGTGAGAGATTAATCCTCTTATCTGTCAGTCCACTCAGCTTTGGTTCCATAAACAACATTCCAAACCTCAGTCACCTATCTTTTAAATATAAGTTTTTGTCCTAATAGGAAAATGGACAAATGAATTGGTTAAACTCATCATTTCATGGATGAGAAAACTAAGTCTTAGTAGGCTATGTGACCTTAGACAAGTCATTTTTAGTCATCTAAGACTCAGTTCTCTCATCCAGAAAATGGAGTAGCTTTGGGGAAAAAAATCATTTAGAATATCCTTTACTACTGAATATTCTATGTGTACATGGGTGTTTGAGTATTTTGCATACTACTTCATCTTTAATGGCTCCATGCTAGCAGAGAGAATGCAAGACTTCATAACTGTGTGAGTTGTGGAATGGTTGGGAAAGCTTTGGAGAAGAGGGGCATTTTCTTTTCAAGAGGACATGCGTGATAGGACACTCTTCAAGACTGACAGATATATGGAGAGCTTGAGAAAGACTTTGAAAGCTATGAGCATTGAGGAGCCAGTTTCCACTACATGCCTATATCCTCTAAAATTTTTTCTTTTCACATCAAAGAAACGTCTCTGGTCCAACTCCTATTTTTACAGATAAATAAAATGAGAGACAGAAAGGTTAAGTGACTTAGACAGTAAGTTCCTTTAATAGTGACTTTTTCATTCTTTATACATTTAGTTACAGCACGTAGCACAGTACTTGGTACACAGCAGATATTTACAAGTTCTTGCTTATTTGACTGATTGTGCAAGGTCACCTAGGTAGTAAGTACCAGAGCTGGAATGGAAACCAAGATCTAGTGATTCCAAATACTGCTCTCTACTCACTGTTCAATAATCATGAATGCTTAATCATGCATCACATGTCTTTTATTCATAAATTCAATTTCTTTTAAACCAAATGGAAGACTTTTCATTTCATTTTATTAAGTGCACCCCAGTTCACTAGAGCTGGTCAAAAACTTCTGGGATTCTTTATCCATCATTAAGGGTATTAGCTATCCCTTCTTATGTCAAATTGCTGACTCTATTTATGTCAGTTCCATATAACCAGTTCCATAGTCATCTAATTATTCTATTGCCTAGGCTACATCTCCATCTTTTCCATAGCATGAGATTTTATCAAATGCTTTCTTAAAAATCTAGGTAAATGATATATACAGCCTTGACATACTATTATAATTATTCTATCAAAAAAAAAATAAGCTTAATCTATCCTTAACTGAAGTTGTCCTAGTTCTCTGTGATCACCACTTACTTTTCAAGGTGTTCACTAAATATACTTTTAATAATATGTGATAGAATTTTGCCCGTGATGAAACTCCGATAACTTGGGAAAATGTCCTACAAAAGCCTGGGGCCAGCAGAACAAAGATCTTCTGCTATGGTTTGGAGAAACAGAGAATTATTAAGGTTCTACCCTTCTTCAGGAGGTAAGTTTTCATAGTCTCTGGGAAAATATGACAATAAATTAAGGCTATGTAGTCATTAAAAATAGATTATAAACAAAGCAACCATGCCTGGTGTTTATTCAAAACCCAGGACTGATGATCTTGATGTCAAATTAATGGGCAAGAAAATTCTTCACTAAGCTTGATAGGAGGTCTTCCCATCATCAGTTGCATCAAACGAGGGTTCCAGAGAGAATATTATGATTAATACACATAAACATTTCTATCAAATATTCAATTTCACCTTAGGTTTTTAATCTGCCTTTGCCACATTCCTGAATGGAAGAGAAAATCTGTTCCTTGGCATTCTAGCTGTAGCAGCAAAACTATATAACCAGAAATTCCAAGCAGAAGAGGAGACAAAGCTGGAAATATTTTTAGCACCTCTGTGAACAAGGATTGAGACTCCAAATAAGCAAACTTATACTATACTACAAGCCCCCAGCAGAGAGAATCACTAGGACCAGAGGGTGAAATGTTCCAAGACATTAGTAGACTGCAGACAAAGAATAAGCAATAAAATAGGCATTATCCCTTGGGTACATAGTTGAACCAAAAATTTATTAGACCATAATATGTCATGGGAAATGACTGCTGGCTCCATTGACTACAATAACACCATGTCACATGTTTGTATTGAATGCAGGCAAGACAAATACGAGTTTGGAGAAGACCATAGTGTTTAAAAGAAGCCACATTTCTCCTTGCTTTGTGGGACATCCATGGGAAGAACTATTTCTAACCTCTTCTTGAGCTTATAATGTAGGTGCTTCCCCTTGGAGCCCTCAGAGCAACTTGACAGAAACATTCTGTGCAAATACAACATGTTAGTTGACTCATTTTGTCATCATTACATTCAGTCAACAAGCATTCACTAAGGGCTTCCATGTGCAGGCCACTATGCTAAGTAAGCACTGAGGATCCAAAGAAGGTCACCTTCCCCCCTAAATAAATTCCCTGCCTTTAAGGACCTCACATTCTAATGGAGGAAATAAAAAATATTTAGGTACATACATAGTATTAACAGGATAGATGGAAGGTATGCTCAGATGGGAAGGCACTGGCAGTTGGGGGATAGTGGGAAAGGTCTCCTGCAGAAGGTAGGATTTGATCTGAGTCTTCAAAGAAGCCAGGAAAACCAAGAGGCAGAAGTGAGGAGAAGGAACTTTCTGGGGAGAGGTCAATGCAAAGGCTTGATGAAAGGAGATGGAATATTATGTGTGAGGAATTGCAAGTCAGTCCCTTGTTTATTGGACTATAAAATTCAAAGAATGGAATAAGGTATATGATGACTGAAAAGGCAGGAAGGGGACAAATTACAAAATGCTTTACATGTCAGAGACTTTTATATTTGATCATAGAACTGATTGGGGACCACTGGACTTTTATTGAGTGGGGCTTATGTACGTGAATTGAGTGTGTGTGTGCACGCACGTGCATGTTTGTGTGTGTGTGTGTGTGTGTGTGTGAGAGAGAGAGAAGGAGAGAGAAAGAGAGACAGATAGACAGAGAGAGACAGAGACAGAGACAGAGCCAAAAATGAAAATCTCTGCCTTCAAGAAACATACTCTATCTGGGGAAGGAGTACAATACAGTCTTGTTGTTCAGTCACATTCAAATCTTCATGGCTCCATTTGGAGTTTTTTCAGTAAAGATACAGGAGTGGTTTGCCATTTCCTTCACCATCTCATTTTACAAATGAGGAAACTGAGGCAAACGGAATTAAGAGAGCCCAGAGTCACTAAGCTGTAAAGTGTCTGAGGCCAGATTTGAACTTAGGGAAATGAGTCTTACTGACTCCAGGCCCAGCACTCTACACATTGCACTGCACTACCACACCTAAGCAAATATAATGTAACTTGAAAGGGAATAACAACAGCTGGGTTAACTAAGAGAGGGCACATGAGCTAAGCCTTAAAGAAAGCAAAAGATTTTAAGAGAGAGTTACGAAGAGGAAGAATATTAGGGGAGATATGTGTGTGTATGTGTGTAATGTATATGCCTGTATAAGCAGATTGTCTATATAGATGTGTAACTATCTATAGCTATATAGTCTCCAACAGGAAAACTAACAAACAAAGGCCCTTTGTTTTGTGGGCATTCTTATGATTTCCTCCACAGACATAGAACTCCAGAGGAGTGAAATAAAAAGCCTCCAGGGAAATGCCCAGAATTGAAAATGATGGGACTGATCAATGTTCTATTAAAACCTGTACACATGCACACACATATGTATGTTTATATATATTTACATATACATGTATATTCAAAAAATGGAATACAGTATATGACAACTGAAAAGGTAGGAAGGGGACAGGTTGTGGCATCTCTCTGTTTCTCTCTGTCTCTATATATGCATGTGCATGTGTATACATGCCAGGTCACCATTAAAGAAAGACTAGGAGGTCCTGGCGCATAGTAGGTGCTTAATAAATGTTGATTGAATTTTTTAGTAAAAGATTAACTCTCGCTCTTGGTTGTTCAATGGTTGAAGGCTGTGAATGACTAAGAATCTGGAGATATGGCACAGAATTTCTGGGAGTCCACACAAAGAAGAGACCGAATACTCTGGAGTGCTTCTGAGTATTCCAAGAAAAATATCAAGATGAATTATCTGACCTCCTCAGATGAGCCTCCTACAAGCCAAGTGAAGTGTGGCAGAACAACATATTTCATTATTTTGTTATAGTGATATCGAAGGCAGAGGGGACATGGAGAGAAATTTCTCTTAGAACAGTGCCTAGTATATAGCAAGTATTTAATAAATGTCTATATTTAGCCAAGAGCTTCTGAGAGCATTTGCCCATTTGAGAAAATTTTTAAATAATCAAAAAAGGTCAGAAATATCTGACCCTTTAATTGAATGACTTATGGTCACTTGAGGATTGTGGTGGGCTGTAAACTCAGTTGGTGAGTTTGTTTTTTTTCCTGGAAGCCATAAGAAACCACTGAAGATTTTTGACCAGTGGAGCAGCACAGATAACTCTATATTAATTTGTTAGTCATGAGCAGAAGGGTTTTTTTTTTTAACACATTTTGTTTTAATCCCTGCACAAATACACACCCATATGAAGAGTCACAGTTGAGAAGAAAAGACAAAGCTAGTCATCAATGAATGTGGGTATAAACTCTGACTACAAACACTAAATAAATAAGTAGATGCACCATTAGCACAAGAAAAGTGATATGTACTAGATTTTCTGGACTTCAGTCTCATAAAGGCAGTGCGATAAATACACTCAGAAGCTGTCCTCGTGAAGAGGCATAAGAATATATTTATTTATATAGTGATTGGATATTTCAGATTCTAAGAATTTAGCCTCCTGTTGGTTCCAGGAGAACAGGTACAAAGTTAAATTTTAAATCTTTAGTTGAAGGCTTGTGAACATTTTATTTGACATTTTATTTAACCGCATGGTATATGACAGACTACATAAGTTGTCCTCAAGTTAGGAACAGGTTGAGTTTCACAAGCTTCCTTTTAATTTAGTTGTTTAGATTTGAAAGTATGTTTTCCTTTGGAAACAAAAGCAAAAATTCAAGAGTGTGACTGTTTTTAGGAGTGTGGCTTTTATTAGGTTTGTATCAGTAGAAGGAACAGAGAAGATGGAATGAAGAAAAGAAATATATGGCCTAGAAAAGCTGGTTAGGTGTCTGGAACAACCTAAAAAAGCTGACAACCTATGGCCCAGGACAGCAAGATTGTGACTGCTACACAGTCACAATGGGCCAACATGTCAATATTCATTCATTGAATGCCTATTATGTATTATATACCATGTGGTAGGTGCTAGGACCTGAGGATAGAAATAAAACTGTCCTTGTCCTCAAGAAGCTGATAGTCTAGATAGGATATAACATGTACAACATCTACAGACACACACACATGCATGCACACACATATACACATACATATATAAAATGAGCACGTACTAGACATATATTATATAAATTCAAGAAAATGGAGAACACTAGTATCTGGTGGGAAAGGGAGGAGGAAATCAGTTTTACAATAGAGGTTATACATGTATGTAAGTACTATCATTATCTCCATTTTACAGTTGAGGAAAATGAGGCAACCAGAAGATAAGTGACTTGTCCAGGGTCACATAGTTAGGAAGGTTTTGAAGTCAAGTTTAACTCAGGTCTTCCTGACTCCAGACGTAGCTTCAATCTATTGTGCCACCAGTTGCTTCAGATTCCTTACCTTATCTAGATTTGTCTTTTGTTTTTTAACAAGATTTTAGATCTATGCTCTAGAGGTAGAAGGAACTTCAGAGGCCATTACTCCATCCCCTTCATTTAACATTAAAGGATCACATACTCACCAACAGAAAAAGAGTTGGTTGGTGGTGGAGGCAAAACAGACAAGGAATTACTCACAACTATAAAGTACATCAATTATTATTATAAATCATTAAGTTACAGACTACAAGACTCCTCTAGGCTAGCCATATCAAGTCATCAGCAACATATAAATTATAAAAATTTCAAAGGACCATTAAAAGGATTAGTAAGGAATCTCAGCACCCTGAGCAAATTTAACACCTTCTATTCCCTGTAGATAACCCATGTAGTATAAAGGACTAGACTGGGTCCCAGTCCTCTCAATAGGAAAACCAAACTCTTTTCAAGTGAAGTCATTTTGGAAGACATGACTTAATGGGTTATTTTCCACATCCACATGGCACTCTTTGGACTCCTACTGAGAGACAATGAAGGGTGCCAATTAGCAAGAGCTGTGATGGTTTCAGTAATGTGTTTAGCATCTCACATTTTGATCCAAAATGTGCATTTGTGCCTCAAAAAGGCACAGAAGGACAGAAGGAACCATCTGGTATTCCAAATTATCATTAAAAAAATTTATGTTCTGCTACTAGCTTACTGTAACTTTTAATTGCATGTTTTACAAACATCCTTACCATTGAAGTAACAGTAAAGGATCAGCAGCATTCTTATTTTGCATTTCCTATTTCAGCCATCTGCACTCGACATTAACCAATATAGGAAAGACAAATCATGTAGAGTATCAGCACAAGAAGAGGCACTAAAGAGTATCCTATTTTAAACTAGCCCTGTCATAATTCTTCTTACAAAATCCAGAATGTCCCTTTCAAAAATGTAGCTAAAATCTCCAAGCAGGTAAACAGGTGCTCATTTTAAATGTCTTTACAAGTACAATTGGTTCAACACTCCTAGTATATTAAAAAGATAGGGAATGGGCATTATCTCAATAAACTGTAGATCAATGCCAGAAATGTGACTGCAAAATCATAGGCAAATTGTACATATCTATAAAGTTATTATGAATCATTTTTTAGTTTTGTCGCAATATAGGAGATAAAAATAGTCCTAATACGTCTTTCCTCTAGAGTATTTTTCATGAGCACACTCAGTTTCATTCAATATGGTTACACCCTCTTTGCTTCTCTGATGGCTACTCTGACAAGATAAAAAATAAAGAGGCAAGCATGATCAGTGCACAAAACATTTTAGAAAGTGGTGATATATATCAAAAAGCTGTGATAAACAACATTCCACTTATCTTCCCTATATTCTGGCAATTTTTTCCTCTTCAAATGAGAATCTTGACATTTATTTCTTATAATTTCCTCTGACTGACATTCAACAACATCAGCTAATATTTTTTCAATAGTTTCCCTATTGCAGTTTAATCGCTAATTATTAGGCATTCACCTGTATGGTAACTACTCTATTTAATTGAAGAAATAAAAGAATAAATACTGAGTAGTAGTGCAATTTTTACTGTTTTGACACAATCATCAGATGAATTCAAGAAGTGGGCTTCATCATAGTTGTTCATTTCTTAGTGTGTTTTTCAAATGAGGGACCATCAAGTTACTTTGAGCTTCCCCAAAGCCTGCTTCGGCAGCCCATTTTTCTAACTGCTAACAAAAAATGCCACTTCCCTCAATCTTATTTCAAGGATTCCTGATGAGAGAACTATAATCTCTTCAACTACAGATCTACATAAGGGCCTTTCTGCCAATGCACAGAGGACGCCAGTAAAAGCAGTAGCAGTACTATACTCACACATAATAATCACATCCCTAGTTTAGAGTGGAGAAAATCAGGGGAGAAAATTTCATTGGAGATTGTAATATCTCTAGTGTTCTAATTTTCAAATTGGTCATGACAATTGGCATGGTACATGGGAACATAGTTAGCTGTAAGTAATACTTGACCTTTGGGTAATAGCTGTCCTTTTTTGAACTGAAAAAATCTGAAATAAAGAATATCAGTATCACACAAAACATCACAGGATTAACCTAGGTCTGCTTTCTTAAACTCAACGTTAGTATGTTTCTCCTCTTGCTCTGTGACATGAAAGAGGATATGGACAAAGGAATTATTAAGTTATTTGAAGGAAGTGAAATTGGAATAGAAAGAGGATAAAAACGACTTTATTGAAGCTAGTCAGGGATCTTAAGCCTTTGAAGATGATAACTGTATCCCATTCTTTCATATAGATGGTCAAGGGCGCTAATGCTCCAGTGAGATGCTGACATTGGTGACATTGGTAGGGGTATTTGGCTTAATTCTGGTTCACAATATCTTACCCTTTCCATTCCCCCACCCAGAGGGCATACTCAAATATTTATTTGTCCAGATGCCCTTGAGTTTTCTGGGAACCATGTTCTAAAGGTTAAGATAACTAGATAAATTTATATACCAAATCTATTTCCTCATTTCCTTTTTAGTGATTTGAATTCTCCAAATGCCATTTTTATCTTCTAACTTCATTTCAAAGAGGCACAAGAGGGATAAAAAATATTGACTATGAACACAAGAGCTTCATGTAATCTCTAATACATTAAAAACTTAGGACAGCACATGCTCTGAAGCTAATCTTTCAACCCCATTTGCACTGGCGGGTTGGGTCCCCAGAACATAACTATTATATATCCCCTCAGGGGTCTAGAGTCAACTCTGAAATGTTAGCAATGTCTTCATCATGCTACAGCTCATGAGTACCCACCAGGGTCCTTCCCACCATGATAGTCAGGGGATATCCATGAGTCAGACAGACTTATTTAGCTGTTTGCTTTTCTTTTAAACTAGTATTTATCAAAGACAGAGAATTGTGAAACTACAGCTGAAAGGGATCTTACAGTTTGTCTAGGACAATGCTCTCATTTTGCTGTTGTTCAGTCATTTTAGTTATGTCTGATTCTTGGGGATCCCATTTGGGGTTTTCTTAACAATCATACTGGAATGGTTTGCCATTTCCTTCTCCAACTCATTTTACACATGAGGAAACTGAGACTAACAGGGTTAAGTGACTTGTCCAGTGTCACAAAGCTAGTAGGTGACTAGGGCTGGATTTGAACTCAGATTCTTCTGACTCCAGGGCTGGCTATCTACCATGCCAAATAGCTATCCTGTAATAAAGTCGGCTCCTTGCCTGTCTCAGCAAAATCAGAACTTCCTTTCCTATGTAGTAAAACACATCTTGCCATGAAGCTACAATGTGTCTTCATTTTATGGGGTATATCAAGCAACAGTGATTTATCTGGTGTTTACTATTAACAACTGGCTTTCAGGGAGGGTGGATGGGGGATGTACAAATGACATGCTTTTAATTTTAATCTGCCTTGTTAACATTTTCTCTATCACTTTAAGTCTAGACAATCAACAAAATGATAAATCAGGCCCTGATTTGTAGTGTTTTCCATTTCCCAAGAAAATGTGACGATTTGTTCTCCCAAGCTAGTATATAAGTTGTCTCCAGTACACCCCTGGCTCTTGGATAGCGTTGCTCTTCTTTCCCCTAAACAGTTATGCCTAACCACACACACACACGCACACACACACACAAACAGCCATACACATAAGTATGTGTGCACTTTATGCAATTTAGTTGCACCTATAGATTTCTCTCATGAGTGGATTACATGCTGCTCAGAGGAAGGAACACTTTCTTTTACATATGTGGAGAAGTATTAGTTATACTTTCAAGTGCATTAAAAATGTCAAGTAATATTGTTTGTATTCCTGGGACTCATTCTCCTATCCCTCGTAACAGGGAAGTGCCATGCTGTGTTTCTGGATCTGTTAACTACTCCTGGCACTTCTCTCTCCACTTTCCTCTTTCAACCCACAAAGTTGTTCCAACTTCAAAGTGCGAACATTTCTGCTATATCAGCAATTTTGTAGCCTCCAGATCTGAAGGGAGAAGTTGGCAGCCCTAGAAAGAGAGCATGCTTTCCAATGAAAACAATAAAATAAGGGGAGGGAAAAAAGCAAAGGAATGCACTATTGCAGAATTAATAAGACCCTGTTCAGAAAAGACTTTTTAAAAGGCATGAGATTATAATTTCTAAATATAGAATATTAATTAACATATAACACAATTATCTGTTGAACTATCTATTTATATAAACAGAAAATTATTCAGGTCAGTGATTTAAACATCCAAAAATTAAAAATATTTTGATATAAAAATCCTCAAGTTATGCAGAGTCCATCTGGAGACAGTTCAAAGATAAATGCAGAAGGCCTGCTTTCTATTTATCAGATTGGCATAGCTTTCCACTAACAGGTTCCTTTCCTTATGCCAGCATTGGTCCCAACTCCTACAATACTTCCTTCCTTCCATGCAGTCCTTATTGTAGGATCTTTCAACCTCAGGCTACACACATGTTCAATCAATTCAGTCGAACAAAAACAGGCAATTGGTTTTTCAATGCATCAGTAGTAACTGGAAGTTATTTCCACTTATATTGCAGGATATACTTCAGCTACTCTCTAAATTCTGCTGGATGGACTATCTTACTCCAAAAGAGGTTGATCACATTGACCATATCTGAAAGGGGGTTGGATTTTTCTAAACTACTTTCTGACAGTAAAAACAAGAAATTCAATGAGGAGAAAACAGATTGGAATAAAACAAGCATCAGTTTTCGGTGGCATATGGAACCTGTCAAGTTATTCATTGGAGGAGATTCATTCTCAAGGAAGGAGGCTGTATAGCTTGGCTTGCTCTGTGTTGTTTTCACTATTGGCTAAATAAGTTGTTATAAACGGGTTAGGTTATTTTGGTCAAGAAAGTTTCATTTCTGTGTTATTAGTCATAGGACCTTAAAGATTACACTAGGAATCTTCAGAAATGATCAGTTTCATGTTAGAAAGTAGAACTGTAAATGACTTTAGGCAATATGAAGTGGATAGTATACTAGGCTTGAAGTCAGAAAGGCCTGTGTGTGAATTCAAAGTCTGACACTTACTAGGTGTGTGACCATTGTGGTCACATAAGTCCTCTGAGTCTCAAGTGACTCTCTCAGATTTTAAGTGTTTTCATATCTAGCAATAACTTGATGCCTAAATTTGTATAGTTTAAAAACTCAGCAGATTTTTAAGGAATAGCCTTTGGTCCTAAACTATTTTCTCTCTTTTTAAAATGAATTTAAAGAGCATGTTTTACAGTTTCATCTAAATATCAAACTGAATATTCTTAAGATTAGATCTAGTCTGTTCTAATAAAACCATTAAACTTTGAAATTTAAATGGACCTCAAAGATCATCTAGTCCAACCCATATCTGAGTCAGAAACTCCTTTGTGTAGTGGCTATCTAACTTTTGCTTAAAGAGTACCAATGATGAAGGCTAATACTACAGACACATTAGGGTAGCAAAGAATAGTTTATCAGATTTATGGAGAACTGAGGAATTTATGACCAGACAAGAGATAGAAAACATTATCAAATACAAAATGGATAATCTTTAATACATTAAATTGAAAAGCTTTTGCACAAACAAAGCTAATGCAACCAAGATTGGAAGAGAAGCAGAAAACTGGGAAAGAATTTTTACTAGTGTCTCTGATGAAGGCATCATTTCTAAAATATGTAGAGAACTGAGTCAAATTTACAAGAATAGAAGTCATTCACCAATTAATAAATGGTCAAAGGACATGAACAGATAATTTTCAGAGGAACAAATTAAAGCTACCTATAGTCACATGAAAAAATGCTCTAAATCACTATTAGAGAGATGCAAACCAAAATAACTCTGAGGTACCACATCCCACCAATCAGACTGGCTAACATGACAAAATAGGAAAATAATAAACGTTGGAGAAGATGTGGTAGAGTTGGAACACTAATTCATTGTTGGTGGAGCTGTGAGTGGATCCAACTATTCTGGAGAGCAATTTGGAACTATAAACAAAGGGTTATAAAAATGTACATATCCTTTGACCTAGTAATACTGTTTCTAGGGCTGTGTCCCAAAGAGATCATAAAAATGGGAAAAGGGTCCCACATGTACAAAAATATTTACAGTGGCCCTTTTTGTGATGACCAAGAACTAGAAATAGAGGGGATGCCCATCAATTAGGGAACAGCTGAACAAGTTGTGGTATACGAATGTAATGGAATTCTGTTATGCTATAAGAAATGATAAACAGGCAGACCAGAAAAACATGGATTTATATGAACTGATGCTGTGAAGTGAGCATAACCAGGAGAACATTATCCACAGTATCAGCCACAGTGTGTGAGGACTGATTTTAATAAACTTAGTCATTCTTAGCAATGCAAGGATCTAAAATATTTCCAAAGGACTCATGATGCAAAATGCCATCCACTTCCTGAGAAAGAACTATAGAGTCAGAATGTAGAATGAAGCAGACTATTCTCTCTTTCATTATGTTATGTTTTATTTTGGTTTTCTCACGGTTTCTCCCATTCACTATAATTATTTTATGCAACATGACTAAGGTGAAAATGTATTTAATAGGAATGTATGTGTAGAGCCCATATAAGATTGCCTACTGTCTTGAGGAGGCAGGGGGAATAATTTAAAACTTATGGAATTGAATGTTGAAAACTGAAAACAAAAAAAAATTAATAAATTTTGGGGTAAAAAAGAGTGCCAATGATGAGGAACCCACTATTTCTCCAAATCAGCCCCATTTCACTTTCAAAGCAATCTCATTGTTAGGAAATGTAGGACTGTTCAAAGTCTAGATTTGTTGCCATCTACAAGTAAGCATGTAAAAGACAGGAGTCTTGATCAAAAGATTTGAGGTAGAAGATGATAACTTCTTTGAGGTTCCCACATTTTCATAAGAGACCTAGAATATATTGGGGACTGAAGGAAGTCATGCTGCCTTATACCATAGGTTCCCAAAGTGGATGATAACACCTTCTGGGGAGCACTGGAATGATCCAGGTGTCAGTAGTAGCCTCAGGTGCAATTGGGGGGCATAGAATAAAAATAAGGGAATGGCGGAAGCTTAAAGAAAGAAGGCAAGAGAAGAAATTTTTGAAAAATCATTCTTACATGTTTTATATCTTGTGTAAGACTTAAAGTTGTAGTAATTACATTATTTTCTAAATAAACATACAAAATGCAAGTTATAACTAATCAGTGGTCAAGTCTGCTGACAGGTCTTAACAAGCTTGTGTTGACAGGGAAGAATATCACAGATTGCTGGGAAGTCCAACATGCATCAGTAGAAATATGTGCTTGTAATGACTTGTTTACAATATGATACTACCCAGCCACATGATGCATTATACTGTCATCAAAATTTCAGTGGAAATTCAATGTAAAAAACCCACAAATTTATAATAAATTATCAAATTTAAGATGAATCATTTTTTAAAATTTACATTTTTTTGAAATGATGCAAATTTTCACCAGATGGTGCGGACATGGGGCTGTGCCTGCCATGCCTGGGAGACGGGGCCCAGGAGTTGCCAGATGTAGAAGATAGAAGATTAAAACTTGCAGAAGCTGCAGAAAGAAGACAGAAGGAGTCTTCATCTCGAGGAATTTTAAATGTGCATTCAGTAGAAGAAAAGAAGAGAAAGGAAAAAATGGAAAAACAGTTGTCTGCTGGCGGTTCACCCCAAGGAGGACTTCAATGGACAGTTTCATAAAAATATGTGCCAAATGGAAGACAAGACGACTGTTGATAACCTATGGAAAACTGCAATCAACTGGCTCTTCATAATGTGGCTTTTGCATATAATACATTAACACTTTTGTGTTTTAATATGATAAATGATAAGTAAAATATATACTGGAAATTACTTTTTTCTGAGCAGACAAACCTCAGGATATTTAACAAGGTGGCCAAAACTTTCTCACTATCATCTCTTTATTTTTGCTCAAGTAGTTATCCTGAAGACAAAAAATATTTGTGACTTTACAGAGATAAAAGAGTATAGAATAATAACATATTTCTGCTTTGGATAGCAATGACTAAAACTTTAATTAGCTTTTTCAATTACATTATCTCCTTCTTATAAAAAAAAGTAAGTGGACATTTATAGCTTTGTAAAAATACTTCGTGTTTATCTTGTGTTTATCCTGACATAATGTTTAAGCCTGTCAGTTTAATGACTAAGTAGAAGAAAATACCTAAAAACTAATTTGAGGGCTCATAGGAAATTAACCTTCTTTATATCTTTTGATTCACTAGATGCTCATTTGTAAGTAAATAAAAGATTTAATCTAAAAAAAAAGAAATGATGCAAATTTTTTTAAAAATGGAAGGGTTAAAGAAAGTAGAATTCCAGGGGTTTCTGAGTATTTTTTTAAATGAAAAGGGGGTGGAAGGCCAAATAAGTTTGGGAACTTCTGTCTTAGAATAATACAAGATTTTGTGGTTAGTTGGAGTGAAGCTTCCAAAAATTGTATTCATGAGAATGCAGGCCAACAATTAGGAATTGAGTAAAGGGGCCTTTCTAAACCTAAATTAGGGTCTTGGAACAAGAACATTGAGTCAGATAGCATAAGAAAAAGAGTCCAAAAGAAAGACTAAATGCTTGAGAGTTCTATTTAACTAATTGGTTGGTCTATAGTCTGAAACTCTGGGAGCATCTCTTTTTTTGGAGGAATGTTTTGAATGTAAATATCTGTCTTTCTAAAGAAAAAAGCTACAGCTTAGCATCTTGGTTAGGTGAGACAGACAGACACAGAAAGGCAAAGAGAGAATTGCGGCTTTTTTTTGACAAAGTGGTAGACCCTCAACAGAAAAGTACTGCTGAGACTTGATAGCAAGAACAGTTCAGAAGAGAGAGAGAGAGAGAGAGAGAGAGAGAGAGATTTCTTCTAGTTGATTAAAAAAAGTAAACACATTGATGGATACCATGAAAGTCATTCTTGAAAGGAGGCATATGCACAAAGTGTTTTGAATCTGGGGTATATTTTCTGAGGGACTAATGCCTGAGAGGGGAACTAGATAAGTATTACTCAGACTGAACAGAAATCTGACTTTTTGCCAATTTTATCCAACGATCCTGTCTCACCCTATGTGGCCAAATACAAAAATTTAATCTATTTTCTTCATAAAAACTTTTAAAATACTTAAAATAACAATCAATTCATTTAATTAAGCCCAAACATTTAAGACTTAGACTACATAGGGCACTGTGTTAGGTGCTAGTGGAAAATGAAAAAAAGTGGAATAAACCTAGTCCCTGTTCTCATGGAGTTAAGATTCTAATAAGGGTTAATGGTTTCACCAACATTGATGCAATTTTATCAAAGATAGTGCTTTGGAATTATTATTTTAATCCAAACTCAATTTTTAAATTGATGACTTCCAGCTAAATGGCATATATTGATCATTTCCTTACTCCTTAACATTAGCAGAAAACACTTTGACCCTTGCTTGGCTCATTTCCGCGAGTAAAATTCTCTTACTTTAAAAGTATGTGCCACCCAGTTTGCTCCTCCTCCATCAAACACATTTGAAAGGCAGGATTTGTGCCATCAGACGTATGGCAGGGTTTTTGCTTCTTTGGAAACAAATATCAATATTCTAAAAGTTCTTTACTACAAATGAAATAAATCCTTATATATGTTAATGAGTATATTTATTCTTTCCAAAAGTCTGAAATAAAAATTATTGAAATATTAATTCTTTCCTAAAGATAATACCATAGGGATAGCTCATTCAATGTAACATCAAAATCCCCTAGAGTCTTCAAGAAATTAAGATGCAAATTGGTATAATGGGAATCAAGCTAGGTTTTGAGTCACAAAACCTGAATGTGAATCCCAGATCTGTCACTTACTACCAAGTATACTTGGGCAAATCAGTTGACTTCTTTTGCAGTCATAAATCTATAATCTTAGGAAACTTTTAGACAGGGGTGGGGAACCTATGACCTCGAGGACACATGTGGCCCCCTCAGGTGCAAAGGGCCACATTTTAGGATTTAGAGGACCACATATGGCCTCAAGACCATAGGTTCCCCACCCCTGGACAGGAGAAATTCACTTTCATTGATTAGGGAAAGTCCTGCTCTTCTACTTGTCATTTATATAATGTAAAACTAAGTTACATTGGTAATGATGATGATTCTTTACCTAATGATTTATGTTTAAAATTTCTTTTTTGATCCTCACATATGTGGCTATAAGATAATGGAGGCAGACTTGAACTCCTGGGGGATAATGTCCTCTTGTTACAGAACCTAGAAAATTTTCGTCAACTTTTGTATGAGCAATAGAAACCCCTCCACCTTGTAAATCTCAGCTGGAATAGAGTCAGCACCATGTGCTTTGCCACATGAAAGGAGTCTAATGACTTTCAAAACCTATTCTTCAGTTAGAGTTTCAACTAGAGAGGGATTGACTTCAATCTGAGTAAACAGTCAATGGCCTCAGCCTTGATTGATGATGGTCTGTTGAAAACACTATGGAAGTGTTCAGCTCACCTCTCTAGGAGAATATCCTTATCAAAAATCAAAGTAGCTCTATCAGCACTAAGTAGTTGAGATGCACCAAAGGTCTTTGGCCCATAAATAGTCTTCAGGGCATCATAAAAACACTTTGGATTGTTACTATCAGCAGAAAACTGAATTTCATCTACCTTCTTACTGAGCCAAGGATCCTGCGTCTCTCTAAACTTTGCTTTTACTTTACTTTTGATGTAATTAAATGCTGCCTTCCTGGAGATGGATTAGCTATCGTACTGGTAAATCCTGTGGAGTTCTCATTTTTCATTTAGCAACTTTTGAATTTTCCCATCATTTTCATCAAACCAGTCTTGGTTTTTGCGAGTGTTCTGACCCCGATGAACTGCTCCATTGTTGTCAAACGTGTATTGTCTCAAGTTTCCCTCCAAGTTAGCCACAAACTGTTCCCATTCAGAGAAGAGCTCTAATTTGTCAACATCAATTCTTTTGGTAGTCATTTTGCCTTGGGGATGCTGCTTTTGTTGAATGTGAACATTTATTGGCTCTCTCTTAGTCACTGGGTGGAGAAGAGGAAGACCTTTCTCTTAGTCATTGATGGTAAGATTCTTGCCAGAGTCCTCCTTAATAGGCTGATCCTTCACCTGGAAGATGATCATCTAATCTACTTGAGAGCTAGTGTGGCTTCAGAAAGGGCCAAATGGTGTTTGCTGCCTGACAATTCCAGGAAAAGTGTCAGGAGCAGAACAAAGATCTGTATGCAACATTTGTAGATCTGACCAAGGCCTCTGATACTGTTAGTCATGAGGGCTTATGGAAAATTATGTCAAAAGTTGGTTACTCAGAGAAGTTCATCAGTATTGTATGTCAGTTTCATGATGGTTTGCTTGCCCAGGTTCTAGATAATGGACAATGCTCTCTTGCCTTTCCAGTCACCAATGGAGTGAAATAAGACTATGTGCTTGTTCCTAAGCTTTTAAGTATGATGTTTTCAGCAATGTTGTCAAATGCTTTCAATGAGAATGAACATGGCATCAAAGTCAGCTACTACACTGATAGTAAATTCTTTAACTTGGAAAGGCTACAAGGTAAGACCAAAGTGGAGGGAGTATTGGCACATGATTTTCTGATTGTGGATGATTGTGCACTCAACACAGCCTCTGAGACTGAGATGCAACAAAGTATGGATTAACTATGCTGCTTGTGCTAATTTTGGCCTAATGATTAACACCAAGAAAATTCAGGTAATACGTTAGCTACATCACCACAACATCCATACATGAAACCATTGGTTACAGCAAATGGAGAAGTCTTCAATGCTGTGAATAAGTTGGTAGTGTACTTTCCAGGGATGTACACATTGAAAATGAGGTTGATACAAACATTGCTAGAGCTAACTCAGTATTTGGAAGGCTCCCAAGGAAGTTATGGGAGAGAAGAGGTATTAGACTGACTACCAAACTGAAAGTCTACAGAGCCATGGTGCTGACCTCATTGTTGCGTGCCTGTAAAACCTGAAGAGTATACAAGCTCCATGCAAGGAAATTGAATCCATTTGAATTAAATAGGAAGATTCTGAAGATCACCTGGCAGGATAAGGACCCTGAGGTCCTCACTGGAACTAAGATACCAAGTATTCAAATTCTGCTTCAGAGAGTGCAATTCCAATGGGCTGATCATGTTGTTCCAATGCAAAACATATACTTGCAAAAAAGATTGTTTTATGGATAATTCACACAGGGCAAGCATTCACATGGTGGTCAGAAGAAATGATACAGGGACATTCTCAAGGTCTCTCTTAACAATTTTGAAATTGATTGTGTGACATGGGAGCCACTTACACAGTACCACTCAGCATGGTGTGCCCACATCAAAGAAGGTGCTGTGCTCTGTGAGCAAAGCAGAATTGAGACAAAGGAAATGCAGGATGCACAAGTTTAGAGAATCCACCCCAAATGTTCATAAGGACTATCTGTGCCTGACCTGTGCCAGAGCTCATATTGGTCTGATCAGCCACAGTTGGACATGTTGAAATTTGACTTTAGCATAGTGATATTATTTTGGTTCTCTTCGAGAACGAACAACAACCAATGAGGATAAGTCCTGTGAGTATCCCTCTTTTATATATCTGTCAGCTAACAAGCACTTATTAGGTATCTACTATAAATCAGGCTCTGTGCCAACTACTGGTGACTCAAAATGAGGCAAAAAAAAAATAGTTCCAGCTTTGGAGGAGCTCACAATCTAATGGGAGAGAAAATATGAAAATTAAGTACGTACAAACAAGCTATTTACAGAATATATAGTAAATAATTAACAGAGAAGGCATTTAGAATTATGAGGGTTTGGGAAGGATTTTCCGTAGAAGATGCAAATTTAGTTGGGACTTGAAGGAAGGAAGGAGGCAGAGATAAGGAAGGAGAACATTTCAAGCACACGGAGCAGTCAGAGAAAATACCTGGAGTTGAAAGAGAGAGGAGCTTTATTCTTGAAACAGCAATAAGGCCAGAATCACTTCATAGAAGAGTAAGTTGTGAAGACTAGGATATACAAAGACTAGAAAGATGAGGGAGGGGTGCAATAAGAGGGAGGCAGTGCTAGGCTATGAGTAGCTTTGAATACTAAATAGAGGATTTTGTAATGGATCCTAGAGGTGATAGAGAGTCACTGGATTATATTCAATTCATTTTTCAAAAAAACCCCAAATATAAGACATAGGAAATCATAGAGATGAAGACTGAATCTACTAGTGAATTCCTTGGTATAGGGAAATCCCAAATGAGGAGCCCCCTCTACCAATTCAAGCTGGTGTCTTCTGTGAAACTTAGAGAATCATCTAAAATAGAATTGCTTCACTTGGGATGCAGCCACATCCTTGACTTCTCCGGTCTAGAGTATTGAGAGGCTAAGTAAATTATCCAGGATTCCACAATTAGTGTGTATTAGAAAGGAAACTTTTGAACACAAGTCTCCTTGGCTCCAATGCCAGCTCTTAATAGAGCTGCCCATTATGGCACATTGTATTTCATTCACATTATATTTTATTTTATTGAATCAGGCACAGCACTCTACCCTACTGAGACCTTCCAGGATACTCAATTCAGTATGCTTTCTATCCTTCCTAATGTTGTGGCATTTGGAAATTAGATAGATAGCCTATCTGTTTCTTTGTCCAAGGCATTGATAAAAATCTTAAAATGACACAGGATCCAAACCCTGCTCCTCAGACATTCCACTAGAAATCTCTTATAAAGACATTGAACCTCTGGTGACGACTTTTCAATCTTTCTATTCAGCCAGTTCTGAATCCATTTTTGGGGACTATATTCTAGCTCATTTTTCTCCCACTTTTTCATATGACTACATAGGAGCATAAATATGAGAGATTTAAGAAAATATTTTGCAAAAATCTATCCAAACTATATCTATAGCATTTCCCAGATCTGCCAGGATAGTAGCCTGCCAAATGGGGAAAAATGGAATGAGGTATGAATTGTTCCTCATGAAACCATGACTTCTGTGCATGCCACTTCCTTATCTCAAAGTCCACCAACCATCCCTATCCCTTTAATAATATTTTCTAGAATTTTTTGAGCAATCAAAGTAAAAACATTTGGTATATAGTTTATAAGCTGATTTTTTTCTTTTTTAAAATCAAAATTTGTCTTTCTTCAGTTCTAACATGACTCACCTATTCTCCACAACCTTTCAAAACTCATTAATTGTATCTGAGCAATCAATTTAGCAGATCTTTCAAGATCCTGAGATAAAAGATCACCTGGGGCAATTGCTGTCCAGTCTTTTCAGCTATGTTCAACTCTCTTCTTGACCACGTTTTGGGGGGTTTTCTAGGCAAAGATACTATAGTAGTTTACCATTTTCTTTTTCAGCTAATCTTGCAGATGAGGAAACTGAGGCAAACAATGTTAAGTGACTTGCCCAGGGACCCACATCTAGTAAGTTTCTTGAGGTCAGATTTCAACTCATAAAGATGAGTGTTTCTGATTCCAAGCCCAGTGCTCTGTCCACTGTTGCACCTGGCTCTAAAAAAGATCCACATATTTATCGAGTATTAACTCTCTTACGACTATTTTTGTTCTTTCTTTTCCAGGCCAAAGAAGAGAAAACAGTAGTAAAATAAAAGTTTTGCAGTTCTGCTTTCTCTCTTTCACCAGTTTGTCATCAATCCCACACCACACAAAGATCCTATTCTTTCATTGGATCTTCTTTCCTTCTAAATAGATTTTTTTAATGTTCTTTGTGACCCTTATCTCTTCTTGCTAGCCTCATTTCCTTGTGATTGTGAACTCCTAATAGTGTTCTTAAAGTACCATTCTACATTTGTGTTCTGGCCTTCAATTCTCTGTCCTCCTTTCCATTTTCTGTATATGCCTTTTTTAAGTCTGAGGTAGAAGCACATGATCATCCAGAAGGCAGAATAGCTATTTCCAGCACAACCTCCTCTGAGTCCAAAAACCTTAAAACAAAATAAATTTGTCAAATCTGCTGTAATGAAGACTAACAACAAGGAAGATAGAAACAAGGCAACCAATAAAAAATGCCTTCTGAGGTAACAACTGAGTCAGACTAAAACTGCCACTCGTTACAAACATCTCTCAATTCATCAGTTATACCAGGCAAACAACCTGATCAGCTTTTATTCCATTTCGGGCTGGGGCACAAATAGTTATAATAGAGGATTAGTATAAAGTACAAATCTTACTGATTTGCTTTCTGTGTACAAAAGAGAAAAACAATGATACATTTAAAAAAACCTTCACTTGCAAAGTTGCAATTCTAATGATCTGGAAGATGGCTTCTTAATCTTTTTATGTACTGTACTTTTTGTGTACTGTCTTTTGAAGCCTGTGGACACTGCTCAGCATAATATTTTTATTTTTATGGTGGGGGTGGAGTCATGGGGCAGGGAAGAGGTTCTAACTCGAAATTAAGTGCTAAAGTTTAGTTAGAGGGTAATTTTTTTCTATCCACATTCAGAGACTCCTTGAAATCTATTCATAGAACCCTTTGGCATCCAAAGATAAGGTAAGAATCCCTGGAAAATGATTCGCTGACTGTGCTACATATTTAACTGGGAATAACTGACAGATAGCTAGTCTGTCTATTTAGATTGTAAGTAACCAGTGTGGAGGCAGCTAGGTGGTATAGTAGATAGAACACCAGTACAGAAGTCAGGAGGACCTGAGTTCAAATCTCGCCTCAGACACTTGATACTCACTAGTGTATCTAGTGTGTGACCTTGAGCAATTGCCCCATCCTCAATTGCCCCCAATTGCCTCATCCTGGATCATCTCCAGTCATCCTGATGAATATCTGGTCACTGAATTCAGATGACTCTGGAGGAGAAGCGAGGCTGGTTACCTGAACAGCCCTCCCTCATTCAAAACAAAGTCAAGTGCAAGTCATGTCATTATTTCTCCGATGACATGGTCTTCTTTGGCAATGAAGGACAAACACACAAGTAATCAGTGTTCAATTCTATCTATTTATCATGCCAACATTTTTGGATAACTTTATAAAATGGGAAGGTTTGGAGAGATTTTAATTGATCTGAACATTTAAGATTTCTTTTCAAATCAAGTTTGCATTATTTTAGTACTGCTAGTATGTGGCATTTTTTAAAGATCCTTTTAAAAGCCTTTACTGATTCTACTAAAGTTCCATTTCAAGATGAAAGTTTTCATCGTTGAAGTCCTGCTTTGATACTTACCTGAATACAATGCAAAGGTTACCCTCAGTTTTCATCATCTAGGAAAGTAAAATATAGGCCCTGGACAGTCCCAATAAGCTGTCAAGATTTCAAGTATGGATCCAGTAATGTTTACTGTCTATATGTCTATTGTCCAAACATTAACCTGGATAAGTATAGACAGGTTTATCACCAGAAAGCTGACCACCAGGTAACTTTTTTTTTACCCACATAAATTCACGAAACCATCTAAGAAATGAAAAGATTATAATCTACATTTGTAGAAGGAATACCCAATTTTAGTCTAACAACAAACATTTACTAAGGACCTACTGAATGT
>CM053770.1:407001657-407021429 GCA_028658325.1 Potorous gilbertii
TGTGTGTGTGTGTGTAATCCCACCAGCTACCCAGATACTGAAAAAAGTTTCAAGAGTTAAAAGTATTGTCTTTCCATGTAGGAATGTGAATAGTTCAACTTTGGTAAGTCCCTTATGACTTCTCTTTTCTGTTTACCTTTTCATGCTTCTCTTGATTCTTGTGTTTGAAGGTCACATTTTCTTTTCAGCTCTGATCTTTTCATCAAGAATGCTTTAAAGTCCTCTATTTCATTGAAAGACCATTTTTTCCTCTGAAGTATTATACTCAGTTTTGCTGGGTAGGTGATTCTTGGTTTTAGTCCAAGATCTTTTGACTTTTGGAATATCCTATTCCAAGTCCTTTGATCTCTTAATGTAGAAGTTGCTAGATCTTGTGTTATCCTGATTGTATTTCCACAATACTGGAATTGTTTCTTTCTAGCTGCTTGCACATTTTCTCCTTGACCTGGGAACTCTGGAATTTGGCCACAATGTTTCTAGGAGTTTCTCTTTTTGGATCTTTTCCAGGAAGTGATCAGTGGGTTCTTTCAAAATTTATTTTTCCCCCTGGTTCTAGAATATCAGGGCACTTTTCCTTGATAATTTCATACAAGATGATGTTTAGGCTCTTTTTTTTGATCATGGCTTTCAGGTAGTCCCATAATTTTTAAATTGTCTCTCCTGGATCTATTTTCCAAGTCAGTTGTTTTTCAATGAGATAGTTTACATTATCTTCCATTTTTTTCATTCTTTTGGTTTGGTTTTGTGATTTCTTGGTTTCTCATCATCAGCCTCCATCTGTTGCATTTTAATTTTGAAAGAACTATTTTCTTCAGTGAGTTTTTGAGCCTCCTTTTCCATTTAGCTAATTCTGCTTTTGTAAGCATTCTTCTCCTCATTGGCTTTTTGAACCTCTTTTGCCAATTAAGTTAGCCTATTTTTCAAGGTGTTATTTCCTTCAGCATTTTTTTGGGTCTCCTTTATCAAGGTATTGACCTGTTTTTCATGCTTTTCTTGCATCTCTCTCATTTCTCTTCCCAGTTTTTCCTCCACTTGTCTCACTTGATTTTCAAAATCCTTTTTGAGTTCTTCCATGGCCTGAGCCCATTGGATATCTATTTCAGATGTTTAGGATACAGAGGCCTTGACTTCTATATCTTTCCCTGATGGTAAGCATTGTTCTTCCTCATCTGAAAGGATGGGAGGAGATATCTGTTCACCAATAAAGTAACTTCTCTGGTCTTATTTTTTTCCCCTTTTTTGGGCATTTTCCCAATCAGTTACTTGACTTTTGGGTCCTTTGTCAAGAGTAGGGTATACTCTGGGCATCTGTAAGATCTCAGTTCCTCCTAAGTGGCACAGTCAAGTGTGTACACTGGTCTGGGAGCAAGAAGAGATTTTTGTGCCCAGAATCTTAGCAGTTACTTCCCCACAGCCACGGAGCCTCCACTTCCGACAAGCCAGCAGGGGGGTGGTGGGTGGGGGTGGGGGTAGGTGGGAGTGACTGGGGCTGGAATTCAGTCAAGCTGTGGGGGCAGGGCTGCCATTCAGTGTGAGACAAAGACCAGCTCCCTCAGGGCCTCTACACAGGGCTGAGGTAATAATTAGCTCCTCAGTGCCCCCAGAGGTTTTACAATCCAACCATGGATGCCCACTGCTGTAGGGGCTGAGATGGGAACTGCTGCTGCCTGCCATTCCCCAGAATCTGTGAGTAGTAGAGTTTCCTCTCCACAGCCACCTGGCCTCCAGTTCTACCAAGGCAGCACTGGGGGCTGAAATTCAGATAAGTTGCTCAATTCCCCCAGGGGCTTTTTTGGAGGGCAGGGTCACCATTCATTGTGAGATAAAGATCAGCTGCTCAAATCCCCCATGAGCAGTAGGTGAGGGCAGGAGTGCTACCCTGGACTGAGGTAAGAATCAGTTTCTCAGTTCCCCCTAGGGTTTTATGATCCAGCAATGAATGTGGGTGGCTGTAGGAGCTGCTGCTGCCCTATGTGGCTTCTGCCACCACCACCACCTGGGGCCAGAGCTATGGGAAAACCCTGCTTCCTTCTGGGCCAGCTGAAAAAACCCTCTCACTGACCTTTGGTGCCTGTGGGTTGAGGGATCTGCAAACCATCACTACTAAGGCTGGGGATTTTACCTGAGGCCTACTTGGGTCCTTCTCCTGTGGCCCTGCTACTTAGCCAAGGCTGGGCTGCGCTCTGCTCCTTGTCTGGTGCAACAGACCTTTCCCATCAGCCTTTCAGATCACCCTTGGCTGGAAATCTCCTCCACCCTGTTGTTCTGTGGCTTCTGCTGCTCTAGAATTTGTTGAGAGTCTTTCTTCACAGGTATCTTATGGGCTGTGGAGGAAGAGCCAGTGTATGTGTATCTTTCTAATCCACCATCTTGGCTCCCTCCATTCATTTTCCTGAGAGTTTAAGCCACATGTAATATTACTACTTTGAGGGAGAAGGGGATTTTGTTGTTCAGTCACTTTTTAGTCATGTTCAACTCGTCATGAACCCATTTTGGGTTTTCTTGACAAGATATTGGAGTTGTTTGCTATTTCCTCTCCAGCTAATTTTATAGATGAGGAAACTGAGGCAAACAGGGTTAAGTGACTTTCCCAGCATCACATAGGTAGTAAGTGTCTGAAGTCAAATTTGAGTCTTCTTGACTCTAGGCCAGGCATTCTATCCACTGTGCCACCTAGCTGCCCTGGGAAGAGATTACAGTTCAGGTTCTCTTGACTTCCAGACTATTGCTTAGGGAATTAATAGCAGTAATGAGATCACTCTATGTTAGCCCTGTTAGTACATTTCATTGAAACAGAACTAATAGGGCCAAGATGAGGATTTCAATATTTGCCTTGCTCAGTTGCAAAGCCACAGTCTCTAGTTTTAAACTAAGAATGTTATTTTTCAGAGGTATACCATGGTCACAAGAATCTGAGCAAGACATTTTGGATGAATGACTGTATGTCTCTCACCAGCACTGGGAAAATAACTCAAACCATATGCTGTGATGACAGTTCCATATCATTTATCTTTGTTAGTTAACTTTATCATTAAAATTTGAGTTAGAAAATAATTTTGTTGCTTTGTTGTATCTTACAGGGAAATTGTATTGTTATCATTGCAAAATAGCCTCAATATTATTATTGTATTATAGGGAGGTAGCATTTTTCCTAGATCTTTCTTGATTTAATTCAAGTCTGTTTTATACATGGGAAAACGCAAATACATACCTGCTAAATGTCAAAAGAAAGTTCATACCAAGTCCATGATTGGATCTAGAATGCAATTGACTCCAGAGGGCAAAGTCATGTTTTTTTTTTTTACCTTCTTGTCAATATTCTATGATTCAAAGTCATCTTAGCAGCAACAGATTGACAGAGCAACTGTGAACTATTGAAAATATAATTGAGGTCTGTCTGGAATCTTTTTCTACATTTAAATGCTTATACTATAGGACTTTGCAGTGATCCTCTTCATCATGGAGTAGTTTTGGTGGGTTTGTCTGAGCTTTGGGGGTTTTATTTACTGTTGTTTCTAAAGGCTCATAGGATTTAGAGCTATAAAGAATCTCAGGGGTCATTTAGTCTAACTCCCTTACTTTTCTAATAAGGAAATTGAGACCCAGGAAGGTTAATCAATGTGTTCAAGATTATTATTGGACTTGGTAATTGACAGGGGTGGCATTTTTACTCAGCTCCTCTCACCCCACAGACAGTGTTTTACTTTTTTATAAAGTTTCAGTGGATATATCCGTACAAATATTGATATTGACCTGGTATAAGAGAAAGAGAGTTTTCCTCTAGAGTCAGGGGACCTGAATTCAAATTCCATCACTAATGGTTATTATCTGTGTGACTTTGGGCAAGTTATGTAAGCTCCCTGGGACCAAGGTTTCTCATTTGTAAAATGGTCTGGATTATTTCACCTCTGAGTTCCCTTCCAGATCTATATCTATGATATAGAAAGGCAAGCATGTTAAGAAACGTAAGATTATATGCCATTTAGGATATATATGTACAATATATATGTATACATACATGTATGCATGTCTATATATGCATATATACATACAAATATAACACATGCACACATACATATACGTATATATGTGTGTGTGTGTGTGTGTGTGTGTGTGTGTGTGTGTGTGTATGAAGAAATTTATATATTGTATTGGGAAGCACTCTAATGATGTATCATTACCAAAAAATGTGGCTAAGTCAAGCTTATGCACAAAATTTCTTTTTTTTTCCTTTTTAGTCCGGAAGGATATAGTTCGTATCCTGTCTGACCTTGATGTGGAAGTGAAAGATATAACTGACTGTTATGATGCTAAGTGTTTCCTTCAGCTCCTGTCCACTGAAGATCTTTTTGAAAAGACTAGTAAGGAATTCCCTATGGCAGTTGAAGTGATAGAAGGACCTCAAGGGAATCCACTGGCCAGTGGCTTATTGCAACCTGGAAAAACCATTGTCATCCATAAAAAATACCAGGCATCAAGGATCTTAGCTTCAGAGATCAGAAGTGATTCTCCCAAAAGGCATTTCTTGATTCCAACTAGCTATAAAGGTAAATTCAAGCGGAGACCTCGGGAATTCCCTACTGCCTATGACCTGGAGATAGTAAAGAGTGATAAAGAGCAGCTCCATGTGGTAGCCACTAAAGGCTTTGATTCCCCTTATGAGGAGTTGTCATCTGTGTCTGTGGGGGACCAGTTTTTAGTTCAGCGCTCACAGACCAGTGAAGTTTTGTGTAAGGGGATCAAAAAGGAAGTGGGTGTTCTGGCCTGTGAAAAAATCCTCAAAAAGGCCTATGAGCCTGTTCTTTTACCTCTGTACATGGAAGGCGGCTTCATAGAAGTGATTCACGACAAGAAGCAGTACCAGCTTTCCAAGCTGTGTGCTCAGTTTCGCTTGCCTTTCAATGTCAAGGTCTCTGTGAGGGACCTTTCTATTGAAGATGATATTTTGGCTGCCACACCTGGCCTGCAACTGGAGGAAGAGATCACAGATTCTTATTTGCTCATCAGTGACCTCACTAACCCTACTGAGAGCTGGGAGATTCCTGTCAGCCGCTTGGGCATGGCTGTCCAATTGGTTAGCAGTACTATTGATGTCGTTGATTCATTTCCAGTCCGAACCATTGTAGAAGAGATCAGTCAAGAACAGTATTACATGATGAGGAGGTATGAAAACCTAGCCTTACACCCACCACCTCGCCCTCCCAAAAAACCCTTCACAATGGAAAGGAAACCAGATTTTCTTGCTCCTACCAAGCTAAATATCATGGATCCACCAAAGTCTCCCAAGGTAGGCCTTTTTTTCCTTTAACTTATCCCTTGAAGCTTATACTGGAGGAGACTTCATTGCTTGTCTTTATTGAATTTATATTTTGCTTACTTGCCTTTCCTTCTTGCCATATTTGAAATGAGACTTTACGAGTCACATTAGAGGAATGAGCCCCTATAGAGCATAAGCTGTTACAGTCATGTATTTAGACACTTAAAACACGGGATGTTGTGTGAGATTTCTGCTGAATTAGGAGTAACAGGGATGGCATTTGTATATAAGGACTCAAATTGCCTTTTCAATGGAGGTTTTGGTAATTATGAGTGTTTTATAAGGTATCTTAACAGCAAATCAATTTCATTCTAGAAGCAGTGAGTGTTTTCATCTAGGTAGTGAGGTTTTAATACTTTATCTAGGAAATGAGCACACAATAAACTCCATTGCTTTTGGGGTAGCTAGTAGCATAAGCAATAACACTTGTCTTCATTTTGTTTTATGTTAGGAAAGATGGAAAATGGCTTGGCAAAACTATGTGCAGAAATGGGAACAACATCTGCCCACATTCTGTCTATCTTAGCCAGAGCTGTTATCATTCCCTTTTCCATTCACAAGCAAAATCAATAAAATTGCAGACAGTTTGGAATCCGTAGAGTCAATAGTGCCATCAGCAACTGAAAGGTTTTCTACTGGAGCAACTTCATTTTTCCCTCAGCTAGTTACCCTTTGGTTGCTTCATGGATGCTGGCTGAAAAGAATTTAACCTTTAGTTTATCATGAGAGAGATTGGTGCTCACTTTTAGTCTGTAGAGGTGTAGAAAAGGTAGAGAGGTTTTGTCTGGCTGATGTTGTAGAAACAGATTAGCATGACAAAGACATGGGGGTGTTTCTTGGATGTATCATTTCTTGGATGATAGCCTCCAGTTTTAAATATCTGGATACTGAAATAAATTTAAACTCAGTTTTCAAGATTATATTCTGATTATATGTAGGAAAGATCTAGAATGGATTTATAAACTCCCCTTCTGTGAAAACTGAACCTGTGGGAATTTTCTGTGTTTAAGACTGTTAGGTGAATTCCTAGCTGGGTAACAGTTTTATTCCAAAGAGTGCTGATTAAGGGAGGGTTCTAAAGCCTGCAGAGCTCTGTCCTTGATCCCTGAATTGTTCAACATTTTTGTCAATGACTTGGCTGAAGGCATAGAATGAAAGCATGCAAATCAGATTCATAGATGGCACAAAGCTGAGAGAGAATTATAGGATGGATGATCGAATTGGGATACAAGATGACTTCAGTAAGTTAGAATGATGGGCCAAAATCAACAGTAATTTATCAGTAATAAATATGATGGCCTACTTTTCAATTTAAAAAAATTGTTATATGAACACAAGAGGGAAGTATCTTGATAGCAGTTCACGTAAAAAACCCCTGCAAATTTAAAAGGACTGATGAATTTTAAAAAACTAAGACCTGTGATTTCATTGGTGTAAGGATTTCCCACTGGAGAAATTCCCTTTCCCAATGCAGAACTTTGCTTAATTTTGTAATCTATACTCTTAGGATGATACCTGTGGAGGCTGAGTGATTGGTCCAAGGTGATATAGAAACTATGTGTGAGAGGTAGGACTTAAACCTAGGTCCTCCTGACTCTGAAGTTGCCTCTCTATTTACTATTCTTCTTTTAAAATGGATAGATACTACCTTAAAATTTTTCTTATGTAGAAATAGGTTTGTCCAGGTTAAAGGAGATAATTTCCACTATCCTGGGTGCTGACCAAACCATATCTGAAGTCATAATAAAGAAATGAATAAAAGCAACCAAGATGACTAGCATTTATAAAGTGCGTTAAGGTTTGCAAAATGCTTTACAGATATTACTTTATTTTATCCTTACAGTAACTCTGGGAGGCAGAGTTTTATGACTGAGGAAACAGACAGGCAAAGGTTAAGTGACTTGTCCAGGATCACACTGAATTAAGTGTCTGAAGATAGATTAAATTCACATCTTCTAGGCTCCGTATCTAGTGCTCTATTCATTGTATCACCCAGGTGCCTCTGACTAATATGTTTAGTTCTTTTTTTCTTTTTTTTGAACCACATAATTTTTTACTTTATCAACAATTTATTCTTAATTTATGATACTTCATTTTTGTTTTTGTTTACAAACCAAATCATCCACTAACTTCTGTGAAAGACAATATATCTTGCAGCCTTGTTGAGAGAAAAAAATTTTCTCAATATTTTTTTTCTTCTAAAACCTCAACAATTCTTATTCTAAGCATAATACTTTAGGAGAGACTTTGACAAGGTAGGGGGTAGAAGGTAGGGGAGTAATACAGCTGTAACTAATTCTTTTTCTCACTTAGGGTGAAAATAGTTAAGAAAGTGGAGAGGAATCATAGAGGGCAGAATAACCATGAGTACAAATGTAGGAGGAGAGGGGTCCAGTGGTCACTTCTGTGAAGTTTGAGAGAGAAGGTGAACTTAAGATTAGAACGCCATAGCAACAGGATGGGGATGGAAATTCATGTGAAAGGAGATTGGTCACACTGATGAGGAAATTCAGACCCTTTTCATGCTCCCACACCCAAGTACCTGAAGCACCTTTTGCTGCACATTTTTATTGCTCAGGATGGCAAGAAATCTTAAAATTGTATCACAGGAAAGCAAGGAATATTAGAAAAAGAAGGGATTTTAGAGGTCATCTAGCCTACCACTTTCATTTTATGAGTGTGGGAATTGAGGCTCAGAGAGATAAAGTGACTTGCTAGAGGTAATACTGTAAATGGAAGATGTTATAATGGGGATTTATTTTGTGTCTGAATTGGAGTAAATTTCTCTTTAAATTCCTTCAGACTCTCAATTTCTGTGATTTGGCGAAGGGAAATAAACCAGATCCTCTGACTTTATAAGTCCAGTACACTTCCTATTGTAAGCTCAACAGTTAAGTATGCTGAGGAAACTTAGTTTGCACGGGATAAGATTTAGGGACACATAGTAACTGTCTTCACATATTTGGAAGGTTATGACCCTTTGGCAGAATTTAGGTGTTTTCACCAGAGCACTGAACTAGGAATAAAAAGTCAAAGGTACAAGGAATCAGATTTTTGTTCAATATGAAGGCAGAATTTCCATACAATTCTTAGAATTTAAGTTGCCCAGCAATTGAATAAGCTGTCTTCGGGGAATGTATACTTTATGAATTATGAGTGGCAGGCTTGTTGATAAGTTTCCTTTTAGAGGAATTTACTAGTTGGAAAATCAACTGCTGCATATTTTTAACAGTAATATTTAGAAAATCTGAAATCTTTAAAAAAATTCCTCCCTAACATACATACATGTTCAGGTACACACACACACACACACACACACACACACACACACGTTTGTGTTTGACTCTATTGGAATTATAATGCCACTTGCTTTCAACATAATGGAAAGGACCATTCTAATGTGCTATCTGTCCCCAGAGGAAGCCATTTACAGAAAACACTTAGGATTTTGGATCATGTTGTGAATGCAGTTTTAAGTATGGAGATTTTTTCCCTCTCTAAAGATAGTCAGCTTTTAAGGTTTCAAACTCACTTTAAAATGCCTCATTACCCACTGAGAAGAGAGTTTCAGATGCTTCATTAATAGAAGTTTACTTTTACCTTCCCAATGGGTCATTAACCTTATTAGATCATTTCTTGTGTTATTAAGTTATTGGGCAGATATATGGGAAGTCTGAGTGTACAAGTATCTAAAAGATACTGAGTTCTGGCCAAATCTTTACCCTACATTATATATGTTATCTTATTCAGTACTTCACAATTCATGGAATCACAGCATTGTAAGAAACTTTAAAGATTATTGAAATGTTACTCTACAATATCTCTGGCAATTTGCTCAGTCTTCCTTTGTGTGAAGATGTTCGATAAGGGAGAAACTAAGACACTTCCCAAAGCAGCTCTAAGTGTACAGGACAGCAGCAAATAAACAAAAAGAAAAGAAAGATTCTTTTATATTCATAAAATAGATGAACTTCATAATATTTTGGTCATGGTTTTGGATAAAGCTTCAGACTTTGTCTACCATCCACAATTTTCATTTAAATCACAGTTTCCTATTTTAAAAAATTATTAAAGAAAATTAGTTTTATCATTCACTTAAACTATAGCTTGTGATAGTTTCCTGTTGTATTTTGAAGATAAATTGAAGCTGAAAGATCAAAATTTAAGTTAGGAAAAGAGGGAAGGAAGGAAAGAAGGAAGGAAATAAGTATTTACTAAGTACCTACTATGTGTCAGGCATTGTGCTAAGTGCTTTATAAACATTATCTCATTTGATTCTCACAACAATTTTGGAAAATAGGGTCTGTTATTGTCCCTCCTTCCCTCTCTCTCTCTCCCTCCCTTCCTTCCTCCTTTCCTTCCTGCCTTCCTTCATTCCTGATTTAGATGTTGGTCTTTAAACTTTATTCAATTGTTTCTTGAAATATTAACTTTTCACCACTTCCCTTTACTTGAACACCTATAACTATTATATCTTTAAGCATTGATTCTTGGAAATTTGTCTTTTTATTTATTGGGGAGATATTTTTTCAGATAAAGAAAATCTGCATAATTTCTATTACCTTGATCATTTTTTCCATCAAACTAAGTTTAATTGATTTTTTTTTATGACTAGTTGTTCACTTGCCACATTTTCTTTCCTTTGATGCCAATGTTTTTTGTAATAATGGTTTTTCTCTCTCCCTTTTCATAAATAAAACATCAGTATTTGGTCCCCTCAAATTGTAATTCTAGAAAAGAAGCCAACCCATTGAGAGCATTATAGATATTCTGAGACTACTTTGCATATCTTAATGAGAACTTTAATATTTTGAACACACCTTTTTGCAAAAGAAGCTATCTTTTTATAAACTAAAAGTTAACCTTGAATTTCAGATGTTAAGATCATGAATGAATTATTAAAAGAGGACTTGAAGATAAAAGATTACTTCGAATAGGTAATCACCGTATTGCTCCTCTCCTATGTTGTCATACCATCTCATTCTTACATTTGAATCAATTCATCTTCTTAAGCCAAATTATAAGATTTTCATAGATTGAGAACAGGCAGATATTTTTTTCTATGTAAAACATCTTATAGCTGATGGATGTTGATATTGAATAGTATGCTTAGAAATGCAGGTAGTAGTTAATATATTTATTTATCAAAATAGCTAATTATTGAGTTGTATTGTTCTCTACAGTTCACAGGGATAGGGGATCTAGCCCCATTTGATCTGACTATCCATGCTGGCTATCATATTTTAACTCTTGACTTTTCAGCAAAATTCATTGAGAAAATTTAGGAACCTCTATTTCTTTTATTTGCTTCTAAATTTTTTGCAATGTGACTTTTAGTTGCATTACTCACCTGAAATTACCCTCTCTAAAGTTACCAATGATATCTTCATTGCCAAATCTAATGGTTTTTTTTGTCAGTCTTCATCCTTCCTGATTTCTCTGTAGCATTTGTTGCTGATCACTTTTTCTTCTTAGATACTCTCTTTTCCCTAGGTTTTCATGATATTGATCTCTCTTCATTCCATTTCTACCCACCTGATCACTCTTCTGTCTCTTTCCTAGTTCTTTATTCATTACCGCTCTCCCCCCACAACCTCTCAGTGTCTCCTTGGCCTTGGCCCTCATCTCTTTTCCCTTTATGCTATCTCAGCTGCCATTGGTTTAAATATGATTTCTATGATTCCTAGATCTGTATATCTGGTTCTGGTATCTCTGCTGAGCTATAATCTCAAATCACCAACTGCCTTTTAGACACTTCAAACTCGATGTCACATAAGCATATCAAGCTCAACATGTCCAAAATAGAACCTTCCCAACTTCCTTATTATCATTGAGAGCACCATCAACTTTCTAGTGGCCCAGGCTCACAATTTGTGTAATCCTTGGCTTCTCACTTACCTCATATATCCAATTCATTGCCAAATCTCAAAGTTACTAACTTCATGACATATCTAGTATACATCTCTTTCCCTCTCTTCTTATCACTTATCATCTGTACTATTTCAATGTTATTCCAGATGTATTCTTTGCCTCAAGTTTCTTGTCACACTAAAGGATCCCCTTCTCACCTACCACAATGATTTTCCCAAAATGTAGGTCTGACCATGTCAACTCCATGCTGAAAGAGTCTCAGTGGTTCCCTGTAACCTCCACAATCAATCACATATCAAGACTTTTATTTGGCATTTTAAAACTCTTATAATTGGGTTCCCTCTTTATTTCCAGCTCTTTTGTACTTTACTGCCCTCTGTGACCTCTGCAATCCAGTTACACTGGCCTAGTTTATGTTCTTTAAACAAGACATTCTATTTCTTATTTCTATGCCTTGTCACTGGCTGTTCCTCATACTTGAAATGCTCTGCCTCTTCCCCACCCCCACCCCATGATTTTCCTGACTTCCTTTAAGAGTCAACTCAAATTCCACCTTCTGCAGAAGCCCTTTATTGGTCCCTCAGTAATATACACTAGCATCTACAAGGTGCAAAACATTTGCGAAAAAAACTAGAAATAACAATCATGTTTAGCAAATACCTGACATAATTTCACTGTATTACTGAACATGTGTTTGGTGCGTGTGAACATGTCTCAGTCTGTCCTGCTATGTTGCATATAAACTAGGGATTTCACCCAGAACACAAGAAGAATCCAAATACTGATTTCTCATTACCCATCCTCAAGCAAAACATTCTTTATAATTGCTTTACAGTGTATAATTTATATTATAATAAATAAAATATTTAGTATTGATGGGTGATAAGCAAATTACATTTATATTTTTGAATTCACCATCAAGATATTAATACAACATCAAAAAAGTGAATTGTTAGGACATGCCTAGACCCAAACCATCTGTCTGCTACTTCAATCATCATTCCTCCTCTACCTCAAGGTCAAGGATTGTCTTTTGCCTTTCTTTTTATCTCCTTCAATTAGTACAATGTCTGGTACTTAGTTGGCACTTAATAAATACTCAATGACTGACTAAGGGCAAACAAAATAAGCTTGTTTTTACTTTGTTCTTTCCTCAGTTGTCTTTCAAAATGATCCTCTTCCCCTCCTAGAATTCTCTTCTAAATATCTCTAGTTCCTTGAAATTATTTTCAAAAGATTTAGTCTCCAGCCCCCTCAACAAGGAGGGCTGCTTCTTTTTTTCTGATCTAGATCCACATAAGGTAATTCCTAACGTGGCATAATACTGAAATGAATACAATATTCTAGATGTGACCCTAGGGCAAAGCACAGTAGGATGATATAACTTCTTATGTTCTAGATACTGTGCCTTTCATAATGAAGCCTAAAATCAACTTATGTTTTTTTTTGGTTCCTATATCATATGACTGGTTTTTATTATACTCATACCACACTAAAACTTCCAGATCTTTATTCACATGAGACATTTTCTACTCATACTTTGCCCATCCAGTTCTTCTAGAGTAGATTTAAAAAAATGCAAAAGACTTCATAATTATCATTTTAAAATTTCATCTTATTTGATTTAATCCATCAGTGTAGCCTCTTTTTGAATCTGGAGTATGTAAGTTGATTTTTTTCTTCCAGGTCTGTATCAGCTATCAATTTCATAAGCACATCATCTATGCCTTCATCCACATTACTGATGAAAATGTCAGTAACATGGTGTCAAATATAGAGCAGAGAACTCCTTATTAAATGGTGCCTACTCATCCAAGTCACATTTTTTGGGTCTGGTACTTTAACCAGTTCTGAATCCAGCTAACTGTTCTATCATCTAGTCCATGTTTCTCCATCTTGTCCACAAAGATCATAGCAGAGACTATCAACTACTCTTCTGAAACTGAATTGTACCATGCCTACTGTCATCTCCTGGTCAACCAGTTCAGCAGTCCTGTCAAAAAAAGAAAAAAAATTCTAGTTTGCCTGTTTCAATTAAACTATATTGGCTCTTTGCTACCCTTTCCAGGTGCTCATAAACCATCTCTTTAATAATAAATAAATGTAATAGTAATAAGAACCAGAAGAATACCAATATGTTTTAGATTTTGGTAAGAGTTCATCAACCTGATGGTCAATCCTTTGTAGGATCCATATTTTCCTTTTTTTTTGAAAATTGGGATAAATGTTCTTTGGTACCTCTTCCACTTTCCATGACTTTAAAGATCAGTGATAGTAGTTTGGTCATTATGTCTTCATTTAGAAGCTCTTTTTGAAGTGTAGGAGATATTTTATCTAAAACTTGTAACTTATATTCACTGGAAACAGGTAGAGACTTCCTTAAGGTTACTTCAATTATTTTGGGTTTCAAGAGTAATCATTTTTGTTGTATCCTTTTCAATGTAAAGATCATTCTTCTTGGTGCAAAAAGAAGCAAGATAAGGGCTAAGTCATTTTGTTCTCTTTTGGTTATCTGTTATGATCAGTTCTTTTCTCCAGAACTGAGGTCTTATCTCTTCCTTCATCTCCCTTTAGCCTCAACAGAACTACACCCTCCTGGTTTTGTTATTCTCCACCAGCTTCATCTCATTCTGAATTTTAGCCTCCTAAAACTATTCTTTCAGGATCATGTTGTGTCTTTGCATTCATCCTATTATTTCCTGCCTTTGCATCCATATTTTATATGTCTCTTTCTTTTTTAAGGTAGTTGATGAAATACTTCTGGGCTCCTTATATCTTCCCTTTCAAGTCAGAATCATTTGTTTATTAATTTAGAAAGTTATAGAAATTTAACTGAACCATAATTGGAGCAGAGTGACTATAGATTTCCCAAGGAGTCCATGTCTGGGAGAGGGAGGATAGGCATACTTTCCTCCTTTGTTGACCCTCTCTGGCTCTACGTAGCCCCTAAGTGCTGTACCCCACTAGAGGCAATCTTCCCTCACTACCATGTCTCCTGCCTGTTTATTCCTTTTACATTTTGATCCTTCTGTGGGTGAAGATTATTGGCCATGGTAGAGGGGCTGGAGATGGACTCTTTTGTGGGATGGGACAGTAATTTTCCTGGTATGACTGCACTTGCTCAGAGCAAACTATCCTTTGTAAACTTCTCCCCAGTCTCCACTTAACTAAATTTGCTCTGGATGCCAGAATTCCTAGGTATGGAACTAAAAATGAGAACCTATGTGAAGAGGTTAAAGAACAGTTATCATAGAAGGGTGAGAACAGATTTCATTTTTATTCTAAATCTTTTGAGGGATTAAATTACCATAAGATAATAACTCACCAATATTAATCTTTGAAAATGATTGAATAAAAAATGCAAATATACTAGGGCTGAAGTAGGAGATATTTAGGCTAGGTTTTCCCCAAGTTTAGTTTTAGTTTTTCATATTCAATAAGGATCATACTCAATTGATCTGAGTTTATTGTCAGTATGGATACAAAATCTCACTATGTAAGAGTCCCAAGCAACCAGCCCAAACTAGAACTTTTGGTTCAGTAGAAAGAGCACCAAGTTTGACTTCAAAAGACTCAGGTGTTTATCTCAGCTCTGTCTCCTGCTAACTGTGTTAATGTCAGAGGAGTCACATAACCTCTCTGTGCCTCCATTCCTTCATCTGTAAAATAAGAAATTTGACTAGATCAACCTTCAAGTCCCTTCCAGTTCTCACTCTGTGATCTTTTGATTTGTGGTACTATAATTCTTAGTGACCAGTTCAAGATTATAATCTGTAGGGTTTTGCAAGGGTTCAAATCCAGGGAAGGAAACCCTAGGTATTTTCAGATAGTTCAATCAAGAAAGGATAAATATAGGGGCCTGAAGAATTCCTTTGGTGTCAGGGGCTGTGCTTAATGAATAATTCAGTTATTCCCTCTACAGAAAAAAAAAATGCAGTACAACCAGACTATATTAACTATAAGGAAAAAATATGTTTCTAATAATGATAGTTGGTTGTCCATCTAAAAGCTCATGAAATCTGCTCCTGTGAAATTTTTGCAGAACAAGATAGATATTTGTCTATTTGAGGAGAGGAAAAGAAGGGTATTGCATGATGCTGTCTGGAAATTAGAATGTGGATTAAATCAGGGAATCTCCAAGCCCAGCTCCAAGGCTCACTTGGCTGCTTTTAGCTCTCCTTTGTTCAGATGAATATGTAATCAGATATGCAAGTCTTTGTGAGGAGAAACAATGAGTTTGATGGTAGTGGTACAAATAAATGAGTGCTACAAAATTTAAAACAGATACCTAGTGTGAATTTGAGAATACCAGCTGACCCAGCAAAATCCCTTCTAGGATGATGTAACGAACAGTAAGTACACTCAGAATCTGGATGTTTATTAATTCTACTTCTCACTAGCAACATTTTAAAGAGATAAATGGGAGTTAATTCAAGAAGCATTTATTAAGTGCCTACTGTGCACCAGGAAATATGTTAAGAGCTAGGGATATAAAGAAAGCCCCCCCTCCCCCAAATAAAACCCAACAAACAAACAACCATTTCTTTTCTCAAGGAGCTCTAATGGGGAAGACAATATGGAAAGAACTATGTATGAAGAAGATATATACAAAATTAATTGGAGATAATCCCAGAGGGTAGGCAATAGCATTAAGGATGACTGAAAAATGCTTTGTGCAGGAAAAAGGATTTCAGCTGAGACTAGAAGAAAGTCAAGAAAGCCAGGAGGTAGAGATGAGGAGGGAGAGATGATGAGAATTCCTGAAACTGGAGTATGTTTTGCCAGAAAACAAAAAAGAAAAATAGTGTCACTGAATCTCAGAGCACACATAAGGAAATAAGGATTAAGAAGGTAGGGTGGGGGGGCAGGCTTTAAAAGTAAAGGATTTTATATCTGATCCTGAAGTTGTATTGATTATATATTATATACACTAGTAACAAGAAGAAACAAATACGCATTCATGTTTTTGTTTGGTAATTTTCCTTTGTGTCTGACTCTTTGTAACTCCATTTGGGGTTTTCTTAGCCAAGATGGTGAAGTGATTTGCCTTTTTCATCTCCAGCTCATTTTACTGATGAGGAAACTAAGTCAAACAGATTTAATTGACTTACCTAGGATTGCACAGCTAGTAAGTGCCTCAGACTGGATTTGAACACAGATCTTCCTGATTCCAGGCAGGGCATTCTCTTCACTGCACCACCTAGCTGCCCAAAAGCATTTATATTGCTCCTAATATGCCAGACACAGTAAACTCTAGAGATGAAGTAGGAATGATTTAGGCCAGCTTTTCCCCAAGTTTAATTTTAGTTTTTCAGGGTATAAAGAGGGGTCATACTCAATTGATCTGAGTTTATTGATAGTATGAATATAAAATCTCACTGTCACCCAGAGTCTCAGTGATGACTTGGGTTCTAAGAAACAAAGTAGACTATTCCATTTGATCCTTACAACAGGCCTGAGACACAGGTAATATTCATTATTCTTGCTATTTTATAGTTGAGGAAACTGAGGCAAACAGAAGTTATGTGACATGTCCAGGGTCACATAACTAAAAAGTATTTGAGGTCAAATTTGAACTCAGGTCCTTAACTCCAGGCACAGTGCCTTCCCCATCTATTATATTTGAAACTGGAATTTATTGATTAGGAGTATGACATGGTTAGGTCTGTGCTTTAAGAAAGCCAATATGACATTTGTTCGGAGTCAGGGAGAAAGCAGAATGACTCAAGCTGCATTCCAGAAATGATTTTTGGCCTATTATAGACTGCTAGTAGGTGAGTCTATGTCAGAATCCCTTTCCACTAGTTTGACAAACATATACTCACCATAGGGGCTTGGATTGTCAAAAATATATATGACTTTGACTGCTAAGTGCCGCACCAGAGAAATGCAACTCCTGCACTTTGATGAAACAGCCTATAATCAGATAGGGGAAGCAAATGTGGGATTGGAAGAGAGGGTATTTCAGTCTCTTCAGGGATTTCAATTGAGACCTGAAAACTGGCATATGAGAAACATTGCCTAGCCACTTCAAACCCCAGGGTACAGTTTGTCACCTGAGTTTCCAAATATTGATCAGACAAGAACCCACGAAGGAACGACTAAGGCATAGAGTTAAGGAGACAGTTGTTCGGTGTTGAGTAGGGGGGAGGGATGTGAAACACTTGTGGAACCCAAGTTAGAGAAAGAGCTGAAAAGGGAGATGATGGTTTTCTTTTAGGGTCTGAAAGAGTTAGCTCTGCAGCTGCTGCTGATGTTAGGGAATCACTTCTGATTGTTTGTGACAGCAGAAGTAGCTGATAAGTGCCAAAGACAGAAATCCACAGTCTCCCAGGCATTGTCCAGACCTTTGGAGCATAACACTGTACCCACCAGACTGGCATTTACAGGCTTTTAATCATGAATGCCCTGTCATCTCTGGCAGTGGTTTTGTTAATGAGCTGCTGAATGAGTCATCCTTGTGTCTGAATGTGTAGCAGGTCTGGGATTTGAATAAGGTCTGATGTCTGCCCCAAGCTTTAGGATCTTCTCTTTACTTAACATTGAAGCCTGCACTTTTCATCTTCCCTGTGAATGCAGGAAAATATACTCTTACATGAGCAAGTGTCACCAAAGTATTTCTATTTTCCAGGGGCAGATGAAGATTCATGATTTGGGGTTCTCATAGTACATAAGGAGTAAAATGATCTCAACAAATAAGTCCTTTTAAGAAATACCAGGATCATTGAATTAAGAGTTGGCTTGGACCCCAGAAGTAATTTCGTTAAAGTCAACAAGAATTGTTAAAGAGCTTACAAAGTTTCAGGCACTGTGCTAAGCACTGGAGATACAAATTCAAGCAAAAAGACAGTATCTGCCCTCAAAGAGCTTAATGAGAAAAATCAAAGGTTAAAGGTAGATGAAAAGAAGGAAATAGGAGGTACTCCTGGCATCATGGTGGTGAAGTCTAGAGAAGGAAGCACGGCTCATTCAGGGATTTCCTCAACATGGAAGTTTTGGGAGAAACCCACAAATGGGAGGAGGCAGGGCTGGAGGGGTGGATGAAGGAACTTAGAACTACACATATTATGACACTCCCTTCATTTTGTTGTCCCATAGGAATACAGTACAGGGACTTGATCTGTGATTGCATCAGTAGGGGAACTCTGGCATGAGGAAACTTCCTCTACCAAAATGGATAGAGTCTTTCTCTGAAACTTAAACTCTCAGAGATTGCTTAGAGAACTAAGGGGTTAAGTGACTTGCTCTGCCTTACACAGTCAGTATGTATCAGAATTAGGATCTAAGGTAAACTACCCTATCACTACTCCTCTTTCCCCTCAAATCTCATACCTGCTATAATATCTTGAATTTATATAGTATAAGGAAATCTCAAAAGTCTTAGTACAGGCTATAAGCTTTAGTAACTTAAACCTGCACTGAGACTTTTGGGACATGCTGCTCTTTAAAGTTTTAGAGAATACATTTTTCCTGTAGTAACCCTGTAGAGTCAGGGAGTGTAATTATCATAACCCTCATGAATTCACGCAACAAGCATTTATTACTCAGGTTCTATGCGCCTGGCACTTGACTAGATGCTGGGGATGCAAAGAAAAAAAATGAAATTATTCCTGCCTTCCTGCTACCCAAGGAGTATGCATTCCATATTATTTCCTTTTACAGATGAAGAAACATAGGCTCAGAGAGGATGAGATTTGCTCACAGTCATGGATATGTGACGATAGAAAAAAGTGTCAATCTCAAGTTTCCTGAATGGAAGTCCAATATACCCTCACAGGCCAGTTAGGTGAGGCAGTGGATACAGCACAGGACCTAGAGTCAGGAAGACATGAATTCAAACCCACCCTCAGCCACTTACTAGCTGTTTGACCCTGGGCAATTCACTTAACCCTGTTTACCTCAGTTTCCTCACTCGTAAAATGAGCTGGTGAAGAAAATGGCAAGCCACTGAAGTATCTTTGCCAAGAAAACTCCAAATGGGGTCATAAAGGGTCGATACAATTGAAGTGACTGAACAACAAACCACAACAACATCTTTCATGAGGTTGTTGTCCTTCATTCTCAAAGAGGAACAAAATGACATCACCATGATAAAGTGAAGTTTCATTGTGAACATCTGTGGCTGATCAGACCAATAAGAGCTTGGAATGCTGTACCACAGATTGGTCACAGAGAGTCCACATGAACATTTAGGGTGGATGCTCCAAATTTGCACATCCTACGTTTCCTTTATTCTGTTTCAATTCTGCTTTGCTCATAGAACACAGCACCCTTTCTGATGTGGGCATGCCATGCTGAGAGGTCCTGTGCCAGTGTCTCCCATATCACACTATCAAATTCAAAGTTCTTAAGAGATACCTTGAGAGTGTCCTTGTATCACATCTTCTGACAACCATGTGATTGCCTGCTCTATATGAGTTCTCCATAAAATAGTCTTTTTTTAAAATTTTAAATAAATTTATTTAACTTTTTACATTCATTTTCACAAGATTTTGGGTTCCAGAATTTTCTCCCCATTTGTGCCCTCCCCCCTCCCCAATACGCTGGACATTCTAATTGCCCATATCACCAATCTGCCCTCTCT
>CM053770.1:407021929-407041068 GCA_028658325.1 Potorous gilbertii
CCTTGTGACTTCTCCTTGCTGTTTACTTTTTCATGCTTCTTATTCTTGTGTTTGAAAGTCAAATTTTCTTTTCAGCTCTGGTCTTTTCATCAAGAATGCTTGAAAGTCCTCAGTTTCATTGAAAGACCATATTTTCCCCTGAAGTATTAAAATAGTCTTTTTGACAAGCATACATTTTGCATTTGAACAACTTGGTCAGCCCATCAGAGTTGCTCTCTGAAGCAGAGTTTGAATGCTTGACTGTTCAGCTAGAGCAAAGACTTCAGCATCTGGTACCTTATATTGCCAAGTGATCCTCAGAATCTTCCTAAGACAGTTCAGATGGAAGTGATTTCGTTTCCTGGCATGGCACTGGTAGATTGTCCATGTTTCACAGGCATGCAACAATGAGTTCAGCACAATAGCTCTGTAGACCTGCAGTTTGGTAGTCAGTCTAATACCTCTTCTCTCCCTCTTCTATATGACAGACCTTTCTTGATCTCCAGCCTCTTCTCTCCTTGGCTTCTTGGGCCTCCTCCATCTTCAAAAGACCTGGTATTAACTTTATATCTCTTTTGTATATTGTTATATGTGCACATATCTTGTTTTTCCTTTGAGGACAGGACCTGCTTTATTTTTATCCTTGTACCTTTAGTGCCTGGCATAGTATCCATCTCATAGAAGGTGCTTAATAAAGACTTATTTCTTCCTTGCTTGATTTTCACTATAGCTATGCCCTTGAATCATTAAAAAAGGAGAGTTTATATTATTATTCAGAATGTTCAATTTAATAGGTCAGGGAAGTGTGTAATTGATTTTAGAATTGTTTTCATCCTAAATAAAAGCTTTGATGCTCAAGGAGTAAAATTTAGAAGTGTACTTTGTTTTTAAATGTGTTTGTTTTTTGAGACTGCATCTCCTTATCCAGACTGGAAGTGTAGGAGCTATATTCAGGCCTGATTTCATTGCTGATCAGCATCAGAGCTTTGACACGCTCTGTTTCTGATTTCAGCAAATTTAGGGAGCCTCTGACCCCCCTATCCACTCCCTGGGGTTCACTGTGTTGGGGCTAGATTTAGTACAATCACTGAATCAGCTTTGTGAACTGAAGATCTGCACTCCTGAGCTCAAGCCATCCACTAGCTTCAACTTCCTCAGTAGGAGAAATGACAAGTGTGTACCATCACACTTAGTGGTAACTTTCAGTTATCTGAGAAACTCTATCTGATGACTTTTCCAAGTCTTTACATAATAGAGTCTGTGTTCAAACCTAGGGCTTCTTAGTTCCAGTACAGTACTCCATCTACACAGTGTTCTTTCTACCTGTTTTGGGGAGAGGGTTATTGTACACAGGCAACAGATCAGGGAAAGGAGAAAATGACATCTTTTTAAAAATGATATATTTGTGTTTATGTTGCCTTCATTTTCAAATACATATTCTCTTCCTTCCCTACCTATAGATCAATACACTGTAGGAAAGAAAATAGAGCAATGAAAAAGAAAAGTAGTTTAATAAACTAAATACCACGTTAAATGAACAATAGTCATTGCGTTTCTGCACTAGAACGTCCCATCTCTGCAAAGAAGGAAAGGAGGAGTATTTTCTCATCTATTCTTCATGTCAACCAAGATCATTACAATAGCACAGCATTCATTTTCTATTTTTAAATATTTTTCTGTTGATACAATTGTAGTTATTATGTATATTATTTTCCAGGTTCTATTTTCTTTACTTTGTATCTGGTCATATGCCTTTCCGTATTTCATTTTGTCCTTCATATTTAGTGTTTCTTACAACAAAGTAATATTCCATTAATGTACAACAGTTTATTGAGCCACTTCAAAATTGATGGGGAATTATTTTTTTTCTAATTCTTCACTACTATAAGAGGTAATGCCAGTCATTAGACAAAAATATTAGGTAGTGTTGAGTCACTATTAATTATTTCCCCAGAATACTATGTGATGAAGTAAAATGACAAGACTTTAGGGAAAACTTCCTGAGTATAATAGTAAGGAAATATTGGTTGATATTGTCAAAGGGATATTTGTTTGTTCATTTTCTCTGGAGATTTAAAGAACACAGTGCATTGCTATCTCTGTGAACTGATTAGAGTACTGACTGCAAACAATTGTATGAACCCTTTCCACTTGTCCCTTTATACATCCATGGGGATACAACCTTAGATGCTGAGGAGCAGTTCTCGATCACATGCTCTGACCTTTTAGAGGGAATGAAGACTTTGGATATTTTTCACACCATCACAAGGGAACCAAGATTCCCAAAGACCAACAAATATTTCACAAGTATATCTGTGTGTGTAGAAGTAAGTGTCTGAGAAAGACAGTGTTCAAAACTTGTAGATGTGATTTTTCCTCTTTTCTCAGTGAGGTTCTAAAATGACCATGTGGAATATGGAAATATGAGAAATTTAAGAGAGTAAGAGAGTGACTTTTCCTGTGTCATGTAGACTCACATCTAAGTGGGCAAAATTTTTCTCTGTCCCCTAATTAAACAGTCTTTAGAAGAATTTATAATTTCTGTCTCAGAAGACAGAGGATGCTATCAGGAATAATTTAAACATATTGCTTCCTTACAACAGAGGGCTGGATTTGATAAAAAGCCAAAATTTTTCAGTCTACATAGTCATTCATATGTGTACATACTCTTTCTTTGAACTTTTTATCTGCAGTTACATTTCTCAAATTTAAAAAGAGAAAAGAGGGATGGGGAGAGGAGAGAGGAGAGAAGTTCCAGGTTTTTCATAATTTAGAGGTATTTTTCATTGATGCCAGACCTGCTTTGAATAGAAAATGAAAATATTTTTGTTTCTCAGGCCCAAATAAATTTTCTAAATTATTATTAAAATAGAAAAAGAGCTTAAGATGACTAAGAAAGTGCAAAGATAGGTTTTCAAAATTTGCATTTTTCCCCAAATCTAGAAAATAGAAAAAGCCGAAAAAGGAAGTACATTAAAACAATGGAGAGGAGGGAGGTAGACGGTGATAGAGAATTGTCTATATAAAAAGATCAGTGGTCCTCTCTCTAAATGCTCTAAAGAATCTCACAGGGAAAAAAATGTGACTCATAGGTTATACATTATTTGAACAAAATCTTTCTAACACCACCATTTCTTCATTGCACTTTTATTATACATCATCTTCACTGTCCAGAGTCTTAGTAGGGCATGATCACAGAGCTGTAGCAAGTCTTTATACAGCGTTTTATATTCTAGTTGTACCTTTGCCAGACGATGTAATTTTCTTCAAGATATGATGTGGGAGAGCTTGTCATTTCTGACACTTAACCATGAACCAAATGGCAGAGCTAACTTTGGACTTTATGGGGAGAAGAAGTGCAGAGAATCCTCTTGACTATCTACCAGATGAAAAATGTTTGCTATGCAAAGGACAAAAGAAATATGACAGATGCTTCACTTTCCGTATCTTCCTAGGTCTGGTTTAATTTACTTTATTATTACAATAGGCCCTAAAACAAAGAGTAGTGATTATAAAAATAGGCTGTTATCTGGTAACTAAAAACAACTGGCTGCTCTCTCATTGCTACAACAATGGGAAGGAAGTTACTATAGCTACCACCTTTAAGAAGACATTTTAATTTACTTAAAAACATACTGCTATTTTTATTTGTTAATATAATGTAACTTACACATAAAAAGAAACAACCATGATACAGACATACAAAAAGAGGCCATAGACAATAGGAATATACATTTTAGCAGCAATCTGATAGGAACCATGGTTGTAATTATATCCAAATATTTTCTGTTCCTTCTATGTAGTTGATACTCTTCTGGGCTCTGGCTTCATCAGATTTAAACTATCTAACAAGTCATTCAAAAAGTATTTGTTAAACACTTCCTATGTGTCAGGCACAGTGCTAAATGTTGGGGATACAAACAGAGGCAAAAGATCATCCCTGCCTCAAAGCATATAATCTACAGGGGGATGGGTGAGACCACACAGAAAAACCAATCTGAAAGGGGAGAAAGAAGAACAGGAAGGAACTAGGGCCTGGGATAGGAGCCTGGGGTAGGAGGAACCTATCACATAGAAGGTGGTCCACTAGCATTTTTTAAGTGCCTACTATGTAAGGAGAGCTATGATTACCTCTGGGAATACAAAGAAGAATAAAAACCCCAGCTTAATCTAATAAACGTTTGTGATTAATTGATAACAATTGGGTGGGTAAAAAGAAAACCAGAAAAGAATAATCCTTGATTGAGAGACAGAGTCAAGTAAGGATATGACAGATAATAAGACTTTATTTGCAAACTGAACATAAAGAAGTCCTTGAAGAGTTTCTTTGGAATACACATATATGTAGAAAGGAATTACCCTCCACATAGTCTTTTAGGAGAAAAGAGAGGTGTAAATGTGTATCTGTGGGTGTTATGTCTCCACAGTCAGTATAGAAAGTTAATCATGGGCTACCGGATCAGTTGTTTTCCTCCTCCTCAACTACTTTTTGAAATTACAGGATATAAGTAAATGGCAAAAAAATGGGACAATGAGATATAAACCTTGAACAGCTTATTTGCATTGAAAAGAAACGATGAAACAAGGCTTCATTACGTGCCTATTAGGTGCCAGACATTGTGTTAAACGCTTTATAAATATCATGTCATTTGATTCTAATTTATAGTTGAGGAAACAGAGGAAGACATAGGTTGAATAATGTGCCCAGAGCCAAACCTTTCCTCACCCTGAAGCACTTAGCTACAGGTTTCCCTGTCTGACTCCAAGATTCATAACCTGAAAGGCTTCCTTGTCTTCCACTCCAGATTTGAGATTTTTTAGCTTTCCTGGCCCTAATGCCCATAGACTTTTTACTGTCTGTCTTACAATCTGGACATTAGTGAAAGCCATTGACTTACTCTAGTTGCTTCTTGGATTTCTTGATCATTGCTTAGTCTCCTTCTCTTTTTGTATTCTTGCTAGAGGAATCAATTGTATCAGAGTTAGATCTATTTCAGTTCACCCCACCATCTTAAGGATCCAATGAAATAATTGTAGAACATGGATGGTAATATAAAGATTTTCCTGGGATTAGCAGAAAGTTGTCCTAAATAAGACTCAGCCCTTAGCGAAGAAAACTTTAGGACCTTTAACTCTAAGGCATACCCAGAGAAATCAAGATTTTTCAAATCAAAACCATTAGAGAACAGTCTGAGGAAACAGAAAGATTATGTTGTAACTTGTAAAAGGAAGCCTATAGATTTGATTCATGGTTGGGGCATTACAGTTAAGAGCCAAAACTCAGGTAAGTCAAGAAAGATTTTAGGTAAAGTAGTTTTACTTAAGTTTTGAGGAAAAACACAAACAGAAGTTGTTTAGAACAAAATTTAATGAAAGAAGTATCTTATTGTAACTAGATGTTTCTTTTTATTTAACTCTTACTACAGCTGTTACAGTCATTAGTAAATGATACACTTTAGCTATTTTAAAAAATATTTTTTTAAGTTTTTAAAAGTGTAATTATGTTATTTTCTTTGCCTTAGTTAACTAAGTCTATGGGGAAGCTAGTTTCACCCCCACCCCTACCTCGACTTGTTGCCTACTATCAAGTATCAGTGCTCATCTCAGTGCCTGGCACATAGTAGGCACTTAATAAATGCTTTTGATTGATTATTGACTGATTAGTTTATATGAACTACAAGAGTAGTATGTAGAAGGGAAAAAAATATTAGCCCAAGGAATTAGCTTTGCAAATCAGATCTATGAAGTTCTCCACTAGATACTCTTCTTTCAATTCCATTAATTTAAAAATTAGCGCTTTTGTGATTCCCCAATGCAGATTTTCTAATTCCTAATGAAAATCTATTCCCATGACATCAATGCTATTGCCTTTTCTGGTAATTCTCAAATTTATATCTCCAGATTGCATCCTTTCCTTGAACCCCAAACCTGGAATTTCATTTGGCTGTTACCTGAAGAGTCTGCTTGCGAATTAAACTCATATACCCAAGAGTTAATGTATTATCTCTACCCACAAATTGGCTTTTCATTTTAGATTACCTATATCTACTAGAATTATCATTCTCATAGTCACTCATGTTGCAAAGTTAGTGGAAGTGAGATATAAAGTTGGCCATGTAGTATAAAGAACAACATGCTAGGTTAGGTGGCAACAGATGTGGATTGGCATTTTAACTCTCTCTCACTGACTATATGATCCACATCAAGTTTTTTTAAATTTCTCTAGACCTTAGTTTCTTAATCTAAAAAAATAGAATTAATCATGAAGTAACACTTGTACCATCTGCCTCATGGAATTGTTATGAAGAAAGCATTTTGGATATTATAAAATGCATTGTGAAATATTATCATTATATTTTCACTTATTCCTCAACCCCCACTTTAAATCATTAACAAAGTCTTGTCAATTTGACCTAGACCTTTTTTGTATCTATCTCCTAATTTACATTACCCTTACCATTATAGTGTGAAACCTCCCTGAATTCTATCTGGTCCACTGAGATTGCCTGTGAAATGATCCATTTTATCCTATCTCTGATCTATTTTCTAAATCACTGGCAGACTTAGCATTGGACTTGGAATCAGGAGAGCTGGTTTCTAATCCTGCCTCAGAAATATATCTATATATAGATTTTGTATGCATATATGTGTGTATATAGATATACACATATACATGCATATATGTATGCATGTATGTATGTATGTGTGTATGTACGTATTATATCTGAAACATGTTTATTGAGAAACATTTTGGAGGATCATCTCATCCATCACGTGATCCAGGGTGACAATTATTGATTGGGACCCCCAGGGACTTCCAACTGAGGGCATCGTCTTCCATGCCCTTAATGTTTCTGGCTTCTAGTTTGCTATTGACAAGACCAGTATAGGCCAAAAATAGGGGGAAGGAAGTCACTGAAAAAACAACTCAGAGAGGGAAGTTCTTATGCCTTACATACAGCAGAAATCTTATCTATAGTCTATCATCATCATCTTCTTCATCTTCTCCTCCTTTTCTCCTTTTTTTCTTTTTTCTTCTAAAAGACAAGGGCTATGGTGTTCCTAATTGTTTTTCTGTTTCAGAAACTAAGGGGGTCCTGAGTCTGCCTCAGACAGTTACTATGTGAACATGGGCAAGTCACTTAATCTTTTATATAATCAATTTCCTCATCTGTAAAATTGGGCAATGATATTGGTGCTATCTGTCATGCTGGATTATTTCAAAGAAAATGCTCAATAAACTTTAAGCACTTAAAGTCAATATTATTATTCCTTATTTGTATATTAAATTGTTGCTGAAATGACCAATTCTATTCTAAACATAAGTTCTATAGCAAAGAATGCATAATTTTGTATGTCATTTCTTAAAAAAAATAAAGAATGATATGTTTCATGCTGTGGAACTTCCTGATTGTGAGAGGGAATATATATATATATACATATATCTTTAAACAGCTCTAAATTGCATTGCAAGTGAAAAGTACTTCTTTTGCATGACAGTGATTGGAACATTATTTTGACTAATATGACTTGTCAGGTTGGTGTTAGAAAAGAAAACCTCACAAAAGCTGGTGATGAAATTTCTCTCATTTGCAAAATAATGAGACACCATTTTCAGAAACTTTTCACTTAAAATTCAGAGACACATCATCTTCTATAACTATGTTCAAGTACATTTGGTAAAAGCTGACCTTCCTTTTAAAGCTGAAGACTGATCTTCTTACTCTGTCATTCATGTATGCAAGGCCCCCATACACAATGATAGATAGAAACCAAGTTGCTAGCATTCTTTGTAGGTGGTTTTTAATTCTGTCAGCTATTTTAGTAGTTGCTAACAGGAAATACAACTTGAGTCAAATATTTGACTGAAGAAGCTTCTACTTCACTGCTTAACTAAAGGTTGTACTTACCATCTTTATGGAAATAAAACTGAGCCTTCTGAATCAACTAGCTGTAATTTATTTACCAAGGTTGTGTGCACTAAATCACACCAAATAATCCAGGTTTCTCCAGGTAGCCTACAAGATGGGCCACTTATGCATTTCAGGGAATTCTTTAATTTTAGTAATCATTGAAAGCATTCCAGAAAGAAGTTGGGTTTCTGGTTCACCATCGTCAATTTATTGGCCATATCATTTGAAATTATAATACAAAGGATTAATATTCATTTATTCATATTATGGCTTTTCCCTTCTCTTCACATAGATATTTCTAAATGAATATGGAATTCTTTCTATTATTTTCCTCCAGGTTAGAAATAATAGCCATGATGTCATGACATGGTATCATGAAGAATCACTGGTGTTTAAGAGTAAAAAAATTCTGTCTCTGCCTCTGTGATTTTTTTTAAGTCGCATGATAGGAAGGTTTATTTTGTGCCACTGTGAAATATGGAAGATATTAATGCATTTCTTTGTAATGCTATGAAGAAATACATGTTATTTCATCAGGAGAAAGTTCTTCAGAGACATTTCAAGGTGAAGTTCTTGAATATATTAAAGACAGCTGTAGTCCATTAATTCTGGTTCATTTCATTCCCTTGCAAACACCAATGGTGAAATAAAGTAAGATCCTTAGCATAAATTTACAACATTTTCAGGTGAGCAGAAGAGGAATTTGAACAGATCACAGTGAAATGTCCGAGCACTCTGGGCCAGAAAGAAGCATCATAGGGTAGAACCACAGGAATTATGGAAGGTTTTTGTTGTTGTTATTTTAGTTGGGTGGAATACTGGTTACTATTACATGTAAATGAAAATCATAATAGTTTATTTCTTCACAATTCTTGCTTTGGGGATAATTAAGGAAAGAGATCACTTAATTGTCATCATGGCATTAAAAATATTAGAGAAATAAAAAGTATTTAAAGCAACAACAGGTGGAACCAAGATGTGAGAGTTGAGGTAGGAACTCACAAAAACTCTCCCAAATTCCCCCCAAACAACATTTAAAAGTACTTCAAATAATTTTCTATAGCAACAGAGGAAATAAAAGGTTGGTGTGAAGCAATTTTCTAGCCCAAGAAAACTTAGGTCCCTCAATGAAGGTCAGTCACACCAGGGTGAGGATTGGGCAGGCAGTGATGCAGGCCCACCATGGCAATGCCAGCAGCAGGGCATGGAAGCATCTGCAGCAGCAGCTTCAGGGGCTCCAGCCCACAGAAGTTGAGGGCTGGATAACTGGTCAGAAAGAGATGACAGGCTACCATTTACTGGCACTAGGTTCAGGATCATATTGTATTTCTATGCATACTCTCAGGGCAAAGAGGAGCACTGGCACTTGTGACTGTAAGGGTGAAGGGCTCTAGTCACAGTTCCAGGGTGGAGAGGAGTGCTACTGGCAGCTCATAAGAGAGTAGGGACCCTGGTCTTAGTTCCCAATTAGAAAGCAACAGTAGTGTTTGCATTTGCAAGAGAGTAGGGAACTTGGCCACAGTTCCAAGATCAGAGGAGCTCTAGAACTTGCAGCTTCAGAGGAACAAGGTCCCTTCCTAGGTAAAGACCAGAGCACACACCAAGCAGGTGGTGATGATAGTTCTCCTCAAGTCATACTACCCTTAAAACACCAAAAACTTCAGATCCCCAGAACTAGCTTTGGAAACAAGCTTGTGGGAGCCCTTTTCATCCTGGAGGCAGAGCCCAACTTTAACATAAAATCAAGAAACAGAAGCCAAGAAAAATGAGCAAATAACACGAAAACAACCTAACCATCAAAAGTTACTATGGTGACAGGGAAAATTGACACAATGTCAAAATAGCTACAATCAAAGCCTCAAAGAAAAAAATGAGTTAGATATGAACTCAACAATAATTCCTGGGAGAGATCAAAAAGGATTTTCAAAATCAAATACCTCTTTTAAGAGAGGTAGAGGGAAAATGAAGAAAAAAAGAAATACAAGAAGATTGTGAAAAGAGTGTCAATAGCTTGGTAAAAGAGATGCACACAAATAATGAAGAAAAACCTTTATAAAAAGAATTGGCAAATGGTAAAGGGGCACAAAAATCCACTGAAGAAAAAAATCTTTACAAAGCAGAATTGTTCAAGTTAAAAAAAGATACAAAAATTCACTGAAGAAAAGGAGTCCTTAAAAAGTAGAATTGACCAAATGGAAAAAGAGGTGCAAAAGCTAAATGAAGAAAATAATTCCTTAAAATTAATATTTGGCAAGTGCAGACTAATGTCTCCACAAAACATCAAGAAATAATAAATCAAACTCAAAAGAATGAAAAAAAGAAAAGAAAATGTGATATATTTCCTTAGAAAAACAACTGACCTTGAAAATAGATTGAGGAAAGAAAATTTAAGAATTATTGAACTGCTTGAAAACCATGATAAAAAGAAGAACCTCGACATCATACTTCAATCAATTAGCATGGAAAACTGCCCCAATATCCTGGAATTAGAGAGTTAATCAAAATTGAAAAAATCCATTAATTATGTCCTGAAAGAAATGCCAAAATAAAAATTTCCTGGAATATTATAAGCAAATACCAAAGCTCCCAGATCAAGGAGAAAATATTTTAAAAAGCCAAAAAAGAAACAATTCAAATACCACAGAGTCATCGTCAAGATTACCCAAGATTTATCAGTTTCATTTTAATGAAGTGGAGGACATGGAATATGATTCTGGAAGGTAAAGGAGCTAAGATTACAACCAAGAATAACCTACCCAGCAAAATTGAATATAATCCTTCAGGGGAAAAATATATACTTAATGAAATAGAAGACCTTACCTTTCCCCACTCAGAAATAGATAAATCTAATCATAAAATAATGCGATGAATAGAATTTTAGAAAAGTCAGATGTGATAGACCTCTGGAGGAAATTGAATGGGAACAGAATGGAGTATACCTTTTTCTCAGCTTTTTATGGCACCTACACAAAAACTGACCATGTATTAGGGCATACAAACCTCACAACCAAATTCAGAAAAGCAGAAATATTAAATTCATTCTCTTCAGATCATTATGTGATAAAAATTGCATTTGATAAAGGGCAATGGAAACAGATTAAAATTAATTGGAGCAGTCAGAAATTAAAAATGGCCACAGAGTGTGTGCTGTTCCTGTGTCTGGGTAATATTTGTTATTCACCTATAGCAGAAGCAGTTTTTAGGAAACTTGTAGCTGAGCAAAATATTTCAGGTAAGTGGAGGATAGACAGTGCAGCAACATCTACAAATGAAATCGGAAACTCCCTTGATTATTGAGGGCAGGCTTACAAGAAGAAACATGGCATTACCATGAATCATATTGCCAGGCAGTTTACCAAAGATTTCCTGACCTTTATTTATATACTATGTATGGATGAAAGCAATTTGAGAGATTTGAATAGAAAAGTTAATCAAGTTAAAAACTGCAAAGCTAAAATTGAACTTCTTGGAAGCTATGATCTACAGAAAACTTATTATTGAAGATTCGTATTATGGAAATGATTCTGACTTTGAGGTTGTGTATGAGCAATGTATGAGGTGCTGCAAAGCATTTTTGGAAAAGTCTTATTAAGGCTCATACTCATTGCTAAAGGACAACAGTGATTGATATCGACTTAAAAATGATGTATGTATATCAATGGATGTGTTATTAAAGGGTAATAACGTCCTACATTTTGAGACCATCATTGTTTCTTCAATTTATTTGATGTTCACATATGTTCTAATTTTAAAAGGTAATGAAAATCAGTCAAAAATTTTGAAACAAGGATATTTGATTGAATCAATTGTAATTGTGAAACTAGCTAGAACTTCCAGTCTATGCCTCGCATTTGAAAAAATGAATTATATAGTGGAACAAACTAAAATTTACAGGTGAAAATTAATATACCTCAATAACACAATCATTTATTAAAAGCATTTGATAGAGTTTTACTCTGCTACAGCTTCATTTATGTCTAATTGGGATCTTTAACAGGTAAAGAAAACATTTACCTTTATACCCTAGAAGACAATAGAAAATAATTGAGATCATTGTGAGTAAAGAAAAATTTGTTTTAGTGTTTTAGCAGCAATTTGATAACAATAATTCAATGAAGAAGGAATATTCTTTCTGTTCATCTTTTACCATCTTTTAACATTTTGACTGTCTATTAAAATAATCATATCCCTTGCCATGAGAGTTTGTAATGTGAATTTTATACAGTTATTCTTTACAGTGAGAGAATAAGGGGAAGTCATTTATGTAATTATTCTTTTGGACCTGATCAATCTCTTGATCTTTATACAGGGAATCCCAAAAATGTTAATATAATTTTAAGTCATTGAAGTTTTTAGGACATCTTGTATACAAGGACTTTGTTTTAAAGAAAAGTCAATTTATTTTTCCTTTGACTTCTGTTGTCTTTCTCAAATTTTAGGTTTATAACAAATGAACAACATTTTACTATTTTATATCATGCAGACTTTTCTTTTATCAGTTTGAGATAAGTTATTTTGCTTTCAACATCACCTGAAACTTCAGTGAACATTTGGGATCAAAATGAGCAGTAATTACAATATAATACAATATGATTAAAATATAGTACCTAGAAAAATTTGAAGAGTATTAATAGATTTTCACTCATAAATGTTTAGCAGATTTGCAGGTTATGTGAAAAGATTGTGCTCTTTAATTCATGTGGACACCACAAAATTTAATTGTTTTAAAAATAAGCAGAAATTTGCAAAAAGAAAAAAAATTAATTGGAAAACAAATAGTCTATTTCTAAAGAATGAGTGAGTCAAAAACAAATAAAAACAATCAATAATTTCATTAAAGAGCATGACAACAATTAGAAACCATACAAAAATTTATAGGATATAGAGAAAGCAGTACTTAAGGGAAAATTTAAATTACAACATCTCACACCACATACAAAGACAAGGTCAAAATGGATACATGATTTAGATGTAAAGGGTGATATATAAGCAATTTAGGGCAGCATGAAAACATTTACCTATAAAATTTATGGATAAGGAAAGAATTGATGACCAAGCAATTGATAGAGAGTGCTACAGGATGTAAAATGTATAATTTTGATGGCATCAAATCATAAAGTTTTTGAAAAAAAAAAAACAAGATTAGAGAAAACGCTGGGAAAATTTTTTACAGCAAATGTCTCTGGTAAAAAGCCTCATTTATCAAACATTTGGAGAGCTGAGTCAAATTTATAAGAATGAGTCATTCTCCAATTTATAAATGGTCAAATGGTGTGAACAGGCAGTTTTCAGAAGAAATCAAAGCTATCAGAGCATTTGAAAAAATACTCTAAATCACTATTGATTAGAGAAATGCAAATTAAAACAATTCTGAACTACCCCTTCACATCTATCAGATTGACTAATATGACAGAAAAGGAAAATGATAAATGTTGGAAGGGATGTGGAAAAACTAAAGCACTTTTAGTGGAGTTGTAATCCAACCTTTCTAGAGAGCAATTTGAGACTATGCCAAAAGGGCTATAAAACTTTGCCTACCCTTTGACCAAACAATACCTCTACTAGATCTGTATCCCAAAGAGATTTTTTTAAAGGAAAAGAACCTGCTTATACAAAAATATTTATAGCAGCTCTGTTTGTGGTATCAAAGAATTGGAAATTGATGGGATGCACATCAATTGGGGAATGGCTGAACAAGTTGTGCTATATGATTGTGATGTATTATTTTACCAAAAGATATCAGCAGGATGGTTTCAGAAAAACCTGGGAAGACATGTATGACCTGATATAAAGAGAAGTGAGCAGAACCAGGAGAACATTGTGCACAGTAACCAATAATTTATGCAGATAATCTGTGAATGACTTAGCTATTCTCAGTAATACAATGATCTGAGACAACTCTGAAGAACTTATGATGAAAAATGCTATCCACCTCCAAAGAAGACCTGATGTAGTCTGAATGCAAATTGAAGCATCCTTTTTAAACTTTATTTATATTTTGTTATTTATGTCTGTTTTCTTTTACAACGTGGCTAATATGGAAATAAGTTTTGCTTGACTTCACATGCAAAATCTTTATCAAATTGCTTACCTTCTCAAGAAGGAGGTGAAGGAGGGAAGGTAGAATTCAAAATAAAAATGAACAATGTTAAAAATGTTTATTTACATGTTATTGAAAAAATAAAATGAAATTATATTTTAAAAAAATGTAAAGAAACAACAGAAACAAAACAGCATTGGAAGAAACATAAAGACCTAGAGATGGAGAAATTGTTGACTTGAACTTGGATTCAACCAAGTATCTAAGTATAGATTCATTGTATACATTACTTTGTATTCTGGTTTTTTTGTTTCCTTTAAGTTTCATGAGAGTCACTTCCCTTCTACCATCAGAAAATAAAATTGTGTTCCCAAATACAATTATCTGCATTAATGATTTTTAAAAAAAATCTATTACTGCTTTACCACATTAATAAATTATCTAGATCTGTCAGGAAGGAAGAATGGTAGCAGATTCATCTAAGCTAATTGGGGAAAGATAAAAATGAGGAAACAAAAATAAATTGTTTGAAATAATTCTATAAAATAAAACAAACAATATTATGATATGCAGACATCACCTGATTTTGTATGATTTCAAGATTTTTTTTGTTTATTTTGCTTTTAGCATCTAATTGATATTACAAAATACCTTGGCCAGCTCCAGTTTCTTGCTTGATCATCGAATAAAATTTTTGTAGTTTATGGTTTTTTAATCTATGATGCCTTCAGAAAAAAATTGCAAAAGAAAACATCTAATTTTGAAAAATTAGCACTCACTTGCAATTTAAGACTGTGTTAACACTACAGATTACTATTGGAAGCATTCTTTTGAAATGTATGTGTGTAACCTGGGTTTATCTGGAAAAGCCCAGACAGAGTAACACGAAGATCTCGTTGATCCTCTAAGCTGTAGATGCTTATAGTCTCCTTTAATTGGCTACATAACTAAAACAGGTATCTGTAATAGAAATTTTTTATAATGGTGAGACTGTGATGATTGGCATCTTTTGCCTCAATTTCTGGCTTGTGTTCTTTGCTGTGTATTCCTTTCTGCTAGGACCATAGCAGGAAGATCACAGTTCACCCATCAAGTGGGAACCATGAAGGTCAGGAAGAACCTGCTTCCTCTATTCTCTCTTTTGCTCTGAGCATGTGGCAACCTTGGAGTCAGGAACACAGGCAAGGAGAGAGTACAGTTTGCCAGGCAGGCAGGCAGGAAAGATAAAAGAAACCATGGTGCCTAGAGCTAGAGTTAGATGTGACAGGAGTTTAGACATAGAACTGGGACTGTGTGGTCTAGAGTAACCAGCTAAACCATTAATTTAATTCACTTTCCTTATCCAGAGACTGAGGTGGTGCAGGGAGTAGGAAGATTATGCCTCTCATATATTGGAAATAAGTCCATATGTTTGTGGTTATTCATTCTGAAATACATATTTCTTTCTAAAAGCTAATCTGAATGTTATTGGTTAAATGAAACTATGGTATAGAGGAACTACCTTACACTTGGGAAAACATAATTTAGAGGCTGGAACTATTTTCAGAGAGCCTAGACACACACACACACATACCCCAACTAACCAACCAATCCTAGAATCCTGAGTAGTGGGGAGCGAAATGCAATCTGACCTTCCTGGAAATTAGTGCCAGGACAATATAATTATATTAAAATATATACCTATTGGACACACACACATACACACCCATACATGAAGGGGAACAGAGACAGAGAGAGACAGACAGAGGAAAAAAAGCTACATTGAAAGTTAATATTTGCAGACTTATAGTTCATAAAATTGTTTAAAATAAAGACTATAAGCTCCCTGTGAGTAGGGATTGTTTCATTTTTTGACTTTCCATCGCCAGTTCCAACCACAGAGACTAGCACACAGCTGATGCTTAATAAATGCTTGTTCATTAACCACATGAAATAATATCTTTAAAATGCCTGACTGACAGTAGGAATTGTATAAATGGTCTTATATGATCATCATTGTCATCATTAATTGATTTATTTACTCGCTTCAATTTATATTTATATCATAAAAGTAGAAAAAGTGTCTTGTAAAATAATTTACAATTAGTTATCATTGAAATTATGTTTCAGCCTCAAACAATTAAGTCAGGGGAGAACTTATTTCTGTAATATTTATCCCTAGGGAACTGTGTTGTGAGGGACAACATTACCAGAACAGTGGAAGCTGGAGTTAGAGCTTCTTTTTTTGTTAGTCTTTGCAGTGTCTAGTCTTTCTCATCAGTCCTCTAAAACTTTACTCTGATTCCTAAGAATGGCTCAGCAAAGGTCTGTGTATCCGTCAAATGAGCACCATCTTAGTCAAGTCTGAAAAGGCTGATCACTGACACCAGGCAAGAATATTTTTTTACTCTTCTTTTGTTTTAAAGTATGCAACAACTTGAGTTATCTGCTATGGCACAGAGGAGTTATGATCTGCACTTATGGAAAGAATACCCACACTGATGACATTCTGTATACCCTAAATTTTTTAATAAGTTGAAAATTCATTTTTTTGTTAATTGAAGTTAAAAAGTATAGGAGTATACCCTAAATTTTTTAATAAGTTGAAAATTCATTTTTTTGTTAATTGAAGTTAAAAAGTATAGGATTACATCTAAATCTGGTGTAAGCCTATGGTTGTTGCAATCTAACCTTATTATCTAAATAGTTAGGAGCCCCCTTTAGTATGGATTCTTCCAGTTCCAAACAGACCCTATAGATGCTTGCAACTCTTGCAACAGAGGATCCTAAACTCTTTTAGTTATAGTGTTCTTGTTAACAATATTTCTGAACTTCTTTGCTGTTCTTACCTGTTTCCCCAACATAGCAAATCTAATTAGTTGTCCATCTATTATGGACCTATATTAAGGATCCATAGCCAACCCATATCTAGGATTGACTTTTGCTGGTCCACAAAAGATCCAGGAAGAGTTACTTTACTTGTAGATTCTCCTTTCCACACACTCTACTATAAACTGGCTTTCCTCTAGCCAGGAGAGAGAAGAAAGGTGGAAAAAAGCATTCATGAGATATCAATTTCCTTCCTCCTTTGTTTGCAGAAGTTCCTGTAATAGTTAGTTGCCTCCCAATAAGTACAGAGCTTGTCTCCTTTAGGAGGGCCACTAGCAATTTTCTTTCCCCTCCTGTTTTCCATGGGGAATATGCATTTTCTGACTCTTTTTTTTGTCAGACTTTCTAGCTTTTAGCAAAATCCTACCCTGGTTTTTTTTTTTCTGACTGAAGTTGTTGATGTCATAGTTTTCAATGTAACCAAACTTTAGAATGGTTTAAAACTTACTCTATACCTAACATTATACTACATACAAATATAGCAATGCTGTTTTCCCCATAACTGCCAAAATTGTGATATTTTTTACCTTGAGTGACCAGAATTTAATCTACCCCCTTATCAAACCTGTGTGAATAAGACCTAGTTGATAGGGATTAAAATTTTAAAAAAAGGAGAAGAAGCCAAGAATTGTGGTTTGTTATATAGTTGGAAATAAATTTACCCTCATTTAGCTAAGAACAGGAGACCGCTCTAATCATAGATTTGACATTGTGACTATGTTGGATTAAAAAATGTGCCTGTTCAACCAGCTACATGTTATAATTGGTCCCATATTCAAAAGTAGATTTCTCATTGTCTGTCTGACTACAGGAAATATAGTTAATAGAAGCACATGTCAGTCTGACTGTAGCTTTTCTATAACGGCCCCAGCCAGGCCACTTTGAGAACATTTTATTTCCCATTATGAAACTGAAATCTTGAGTGATTGTTAAAAGGTAATCAGTCTTCTGTAGAGTAGCCCCTGAAAGGCAAGCAGCCACTCAGTCTTGATTGGCAACATGGACTTTCTCATAGAATATTTAAAAAGAATGAGTTTTGCTAGGAAGAATCAGGGGAAATGCATTCCAACACAAATCATGCATCGAATGCTGATAGCTCTAGGTAGAAATGATTACTAACTCCTTCAATATCATTCCAAAATTGGAACCTATTTTAAAAAAGACATCTATGAGTCAGGGAATGGGATGGGGTTTGTCAGCGTATCTATCCAAAGCTCTTTGTGCTTGGATAAGATGTTGCACATTATGTTTTTGGGTCATATGACCAAAAGACAGATGAATTTCAATGGTGTTCTATGTATGTGTTAAGTTTTGAAGCTGATTTGTTCTTTATGATGAAAAAAATCATAAGCTATTATAAATAAATCACAAAAAAGGAGCACTTACAGCTTTTCTTTGTGTAGGAAAAATGATGCTCTTGTGTACCAACATTGAGGTATGTTCTTTGAGCTGTATTCTCAGATAGCAGAGACAGATTTGCATTCTACATATGGGCATTCTTACTTGGTCCTCCTTTTGTTCAAAGCACACGTTTGAGAGATAATTGGCTTATTTAAAAATGCATTCATTGACTATACAAGCAGAAAAGATAATTAGTCCTTTCTGGAAACACATCCATGACCACAACATTCTTAACACTAAGTGCCAACCAGCTGATGCAGTAGGGAACTGGATATTAATCTAGAATAGACTTTGGCATTATCACTGTGTGATCTTTAGAAAATTTAATACTGTATTGCAGTAACAGAATTCACAGGGTCATGGATTTAGATCTAGAAGAGACCTCAGAGGTCATCTATTCCAAATGCTTAGTTTTAGAAAAGAATGCAGCATCACATTGTTGGAAGGGATCTCAGACGCAATCTAATACAAATGAAACCTAAGCAAGAAAACACTCTTCAGTATCCCCAATGAATGATAGTCCAGACTTCATTTCAAATCCTCTAGTGAGTAGAGTCATTATCTCATAAAACAGTCCATTCACCTTTTGAGTTACCTAACTAGAAGTAATATTTTCCTTACACTTGGATCATTTTTCCTAGTCCAGCTCTGTGGGACCAAACAGAACAAGCTCAAATGATCTTCTTTTTGACAGTGGCAGCTTTTAAAATTTCATATCATGACCACCTTACCCACCCAACTTATCTCTTTTTTTGCTTGAAAGTCCTCAATTTAATTGAAAGACCAGTTTTTCCCCTGAAGTATTATAATCAGTTTTGCTGGGTAGGTGATTCTTGGTTTTAGACCTAGTTCCTTTGACTTCTGGAATATCCTATTCCTTGCCCTTTGATCCCTTAATGTCGAAGCTGCTAGATCTTGTGTTATCCTGATTGTATTTC
>CM053770.1:407041568-407068785 GCA_028658325.1 Potorous gilbertii
AAGTCCTTCATTACGAAATCAAGAAATTAGAACAGATAAATAGTAAGATCTTTTCCAATTCTAAATAGTAGGATGCTGAACAAGTCCTTCAAATATTGACAACAGTTGTCATATCGGCCTCCCCTTTTAGTCATCTCTTCTCTAAACCAAATAATTCTAGTTCTTTCCTCTCTTCCTTTCATGATATGTTTCCATGGTTGTATCAGTGCAAACTGATGTTGTATCAGTTGTGGTTGTATTGGATCTCCAATTCTCCATGACTTTTAAAGTTTACCATCTGTGGTTCTGAGATTATATCTACAATATCCTTCAGTATTCTGGAATTAAATTTTAAGGCAGACTTGAGTCAGCTAAGTGTTCTCTTGCCACCTTTTTCATCTTTTGGGGGCTTCGGTTCCCTTCACACAGATGTTTATTCTACTATTTTTGATATGAACACAATTCTTCTTTTTGGAAAAGAGAGAAAATAGGAAATATATAGGTGTATATTTTTTGTTCAACAATTTACATTATACTACCTACCCCAAATAAGGGGATAATTGCTTCATTCCTTCTTGTTTATCTAAAAAAAGCTTTTAAAATTATTTTTGTTATCTTTAGCCTTCTTTTCTTGAGGCTGAGCTTAATCACAGGCAGTTTTTATCCTTCTAGATGTTCCCTTTGGTAGAGGAGGAAGAAAGCACCAAAAAATAACGACTTTCAGAATAATGGTCAATGACATTTCTATGTCACTTTACAATTATAAATGTTTTCCCAAACTTTTCCATTTTTTAATCCTCAAAATAACACAAGTATAATCATCTTCATCTTGCAGATGGAGAAATTGACACTCAAATAGTAAATATCAGGGGTGAAATTTAAATCCAGATCTCTACTGAGTTTGAGTCCAATACTTTCTCCACTATTTTATACTTTTACAGTGTAACCTGTTCATACACAAATGTCCTCTCGGTGATTCTATTGCTCTGAAAATCTTGGAACACTCAATCTCTGGAAAATCGCAATTGCAATTTCTCTAGAGGATTTCATGAGTGGCAAAATTAGGTTAAAGTATATTTCCAATAGTAATGTATTCACAGGAAGTAGTATAAAAGATAGGGAAATGTTGGACTGGAAGAAGAAGCAAGGGATAACAGATAGACCGTCCTCATACTATACTAACTAGAGTATTCAAAATGTAAAGAAGAATCAAAGCATATTTATCAAGTGCCAGGCACAAGTCCAAAGAATTAAGCACACATCTTGTACATGGGCATGTCTTTTATGCAGGAACTGTGGGACATGAATTGCATAGGATGAGAAGCTGTGATTTGTGATCTGAGCAGAGAAAGTATACCCATTTTATTGAGATCATAGATAAATACAGTGAAATATACAAAAGAGATGGTTTTTAGTGCAAACATGAAGGCAGCTGGTTCAAGGAAAGAACAAAAGGTTAATTCTCAAGCAACAACAGGTTCTTCAAATCATTTAACTTGAGGTTGATAAACTCAGTTCTAAGGTATCTTCAGGTCACCTATCAGTCCTTTTAGCTATACAAGAGCATCTAATAATTAATTATTTATGATTTCAAAATGGACAGAAAGAGGGAGAAGACAATTCCAAACAAGAGAGGAGTTCCCAACAGTGATTTTTCCACAAATGTTTTTCCGGTATAAAGTATATGAACCTCTTACCATGCTTTAGGCTTCATAAATTTCCTGTCAGGGTAGTTATAGATTTTTCTCCAGCTTAGTAAGAATATTTTTTGATAGAAAGCTGGACTGGAGTCTTGAAATTCACACACCACCTCTTGTACTACCTGTGCCATGTGTTTTTTTTTGGGGGGGGGGGAGTTTCAGTTTTCTTATTTTTATGAAATTATTATGGACATAATATCTGCAGTACCGGTACCCTACAAGTTTCCTAAGAGACTCAAGCAAGATAATGAAATTACTTAAAAACATTTAAAGTGTAATATAAATGAAAGTTATTTTCATTATCATTTCTGGTTTTGAAAACAGATTCCAGGCTTAAAAAGTATTTCTATTCTACTTGACAAAGTAGGTAAAGCCCTTTAACTTCCTCTTTTTGTAAAATTGTTGGATCATTCCATTGACTTTACTCCTACACAATTGCTAGGAAGATTTATTTTCCCACTTAGATCTCCTGTATACCAAACTGTCTCAGATCTCCAAATTTTCCTTTGCAGCACCTTAAGATCTTAAGGAGACTCTTTGGGCATTTACTTGAATTATCTAGGTATCAAGGAAAGTCTTTTAGCCAATGTAGCACCTGAAAATGGTCTCAAAAAAAGAAAACATGTGAGTCTAAAATCTCTTGATAATTTCTTGTTTGAAAACTCTGATTAGAGTTTTCAAGTTTAAGATCATGACTGTAAACTGATTTCCAATTCTGGCCTCTCCTCCCACATTTCAAGATTTGATTAAACAACTTATCCCCATTCAATATTGCAGTGTCTTCTCCCTACAGCCCCCTAAAAGTATAGGACTACAAACTCTGGGAGGATCTTTCTCCTTTAATTCATGGAGGCAATAAATTCATTTTCTTATTCCTTCTTTTTCCTAAGATCCTTTTATAACTTAACCTATATCAAGTGCTGCAGTTTCTCTCAACCTCCAGTTCCTTGTTTTTAAATAAATCACTTCTTACGTCTTTTTCAATACTTTCATTTGCAGAGTTCACTTTTTTATCATTTCTTCAATGCTTACCCACTCAAAAATGATTTTATAAAACCCATCTCCATTTTTGAATTGCTCTATGAATTTTACTTGCCAGGCATAGCAGTTACATTTCACTTCTCCTTTTCTATTGATTCATCAGCTTCATTCATAGATGCTGAGTTCTAGATTCTTCTTACATTTTCATTTGAAATTCATGGGGCGTTTGCCCATGAACACATCCACTTAGTCTCAATTTTTTTTTTATGAACAACTTATATCTTTTAGTTTCTCCTCATTTCACCTTCTTCAAATTCATCTCAATTTAAGAAAGGCAAATATATTCAAAATATCCTAGCTATCACTCCCATCATGTCTCCTGCTTTCATTATTATTAAGTATGGTTCATTCTCTAGGTCCTTTAGTGAGAGTACCAACCCGTGACCCAGATTTTAGGAGTTGGTGACTGTTCAAAAATAATGTAATTGTATTCAACACCTAACAAAGTGAACATGAGTTTTTCATGCTAGCTCCCAAATATAAAGAAGGAAGGAACCTCAAAAGTTATCTAATCTGATCCTTTTATTTTTCCTCTGAAGATCAGAGAGTTTAATTTATTCATAATCAGTGTAAGTAACAGCAGAATAGTAAATAATCTAATTTAGCTCATCTGTCTTCAAGTCCAGTGTTTTTTCCACTGTACCAAAGAGTCCTACTATCTTTCAAATGAGATAAAGTGATCTAATATTTGTGAAGAATTTAACAGTTCCAGGCACATAGTAGATATTTAATAAATGTTTCTTTCCACTTCTATTCTTATTTCATTTGAGTTGTGAAAACTGTAAAATTAACATGATTTTTAGCCCTCCACCTTTACACAGTGGAGGACAGTTAATGGGTCATTCCTTGGCAATGTTAAAGACTGGTAGTAAAAAACAATGGGTTGGATTGGTCAGATGTCTACAAATTCAAGCAATTGTATTAATTATATGACAAGTACCATACTAAGTCATGGGGCAGATATAAAATTAAATAAGACACAATTCTTACCCTCATCCAAGTCAAGTAACTAGACAGTCAACAGGCATTTACTAAGTGCCTACTATGTGCCAGGAACTGTGGGATATAAAGAAAGGCAAAGGGGAAAGAGAGGAATACAGTTTGACTACAACATAAAACATATATGAGAGAATGACTGATCTAGAAAGGTAAATGTCAATCTATCTGTGGAGGGCCTGGATTGCCAAACAAAAGAATTTGGACTTTACTTAGTAGGCAAGAGAGGGTCGTATAAAGTTTAGTGACATCAATCAATCATTCAATCAATCCATAAGCATTTATTAAGTATATCTCATGTATCAGATGCTAGGTAATTAATGAAAGGATTACTGCCCTCAACAGTTTATATTCTAGGACATGACCAAATGTATGAATGTGGATAATTAATCTCATTGAGGTTTGACGAATGGATTGAAGGGGGTGGCAAAGAGAGAAAAGGAGGGAAAGCCTCTTAGAAAGCTTATTAGTAGTGAGCAATGATGAAGGCTTATACTAGAATAATGGCAATGAAAGTAATAAAAAGGGGTGGGGGATATGATGGGTATTTCAGAGAATGAAAAGTGTAACCTCTTTTATTTACTGTTTGGCATGTGTATAAAAAATGAGTTTGCAGCATAAAGAGATGGGTCAGAGATTAGAGATACAGATTGAATTACCCATTTTTTCTAAAATCCATCAGGGTAAGTCACAATGCTACTTTAATGCTATTGGGGGGAAAACATGAGTATTGATACTTTCTGCACCTATCAGAAGAAAGAAACAAAGAAAGGTATGTTTTGGTGCCACAAAATTGGGGGGAGAGGGAAGAGTAAGAGAGGGATCCCTCAAAATTGTTCTTTCTGCAAATATATCATTTTGCAAATGTAATTCTGGAAATGGCATTTCAAGTGTGGCAAGGTAGAATGAAAAGGCATTTGTTAAGCACATATCATGTACGAATTCCTGCGCCAATGTCTGGGAATACAAACATGAAAATTAAGACAATCCCTACTCTTATGAAATGAACTATCTAATTGGAGGAAATGAAGCATAAAAGAAAGTTCAATTGCAGGGTAGATGAGAAGCACGGAAGTCCTAAGTTCTCATCACTGCAGTAGATGGCAAGGTTCAAAGGTCTTGGGTCATAAACCATAAAGTAAACTTGTTACATGGATAAGGAATCATCCTTATCCATGATCTCAAAGGACCTAGGAATAGCTATGGAATCAGTTCTCAAAATACTTTCTTAAGTGTTACACAAATTAATGAAATTACTTAGGTTTTTTCTTAGTCTTTAATGACACATGGATCCAATGCAAAGAAATTGTTTTTTGTGAACCATTTTGGCAATTTTTATGCCATCTAAATTATCTGGAATAGGAGACATAATGGTCTAGTTGAGAGAAGGTTGACCTTGAAGTCAATAAGACCTCTTATTACCCCAGGTAACTCTCTAAAATTATAAATTTCAAGGAAGTTGTTGATTCATACAGGTGAACAATTTCCACACTGGGAGTTAGTTCCTATGAAATCATAGGTCTGATCAAAAAATAAGAAACTGAAGTAACATAGTGACCTAACATCAGTTACTTATTTAGTATAAATACTAATTAAGGTAAATATACCTGAGATTCCACTGTCCTCCATTAATTTATATTTTAGTTCATATTTACTATTTTTAGCTAGCTCATAAATTTCCATCTAACTCAGTTCTCCATCTATTTTAGCCCACAATAGGGGGAAACTATGAGAGTTCCTATGGTCTCCTCTGTTCCCCAAGTTACTCTAAATGAGGTCTGCCATGCACTCCATTTTCCTTGAATTTAGAAGACAAAATAAATTGTAATACAAACTATCCTCTGTACATACCCCACATTTTCACACCATTTCTGACATCTGGATTTTAGTTCATTTAGTTGAAGCCTTACTCATCTTTCAGAGTCCACCTCATATGCCACCTCCTCCACTTTATTCCTCCAGCCTTTACTGACATTCCGCTTAATTTGAACTCGTATCACCTTGTACATTCATCATGTTTTAATGTGAACAATAATTACTCTTGTACATACTTTATCTCCTCTACTGGAATGTCAGTCCCTTGAGGGTAGAGGTCACATATTATTCATTTTTGTATCTTTCCTAGGGCATATTCTTGATTGAATGCCATTGAACAAAGTGTTGAAGCCTTCAGCCTCCCTGGTTCTCAGAGAAAGTATAGACACTTTCACATTTTCCTCATGAATCTAATTTCATTTGCAACCCATGGTTTGAGGAGGTAGATGTAATAAAGAAATAAATTAACTGGAGATGCAGTGTAGCATAATGCTGAACTTGCAATTAACAAGACCTAGATCCAAATCCTGTGTCTGATATTTACTGGTTGTGTGATCATGGACAAGTCACTTAAATTCTCTGAACCCCACTTTTCTCTGTAAAATGAGCTGAATAGTCTTTAAAGTCACTTGACTCCCTAGAGCCACAATCATAAGAACAAATAACAGAGAATGAAAATACAATACTATTAAGATTTTAAAGGACAGTAGAGGGGTAGGAGGATAGAAGAGAGAGGAGAAAAATACTCCCCTAGCTTCAAGCTAGATTAAGTATAGAATCAGATTCATATCTTATATTGTCACAATATCTACATTACTAGAGAATTGATGTCCTGAATTATTACACTGTAAGACCTTGAATCAAAGGAATATTGGAATATGCTTCTAATCCTGTATTTACTAAAGCAGGAAAATAGATTGTTTATTTTATTAATATTTTGAATAAGACATAAGAGGTCATATCCCATCAGGTGGTGAGCTAGATTACTTGACCTTTAAGAATCCTTCTAATTCAACTATTCTATCACTGTCAACCCTCAATTGGTCAAATTACCTCATTCTTTGACCACTGTAGGCAAAATTTTCCTGTAATTTCAGAATCCTCTCATGTTAAATAATAAGCTCTTGTATGAAATCTTGTTTTTATCTGAGGTGAATTCATACTTTCCTAAAATATAACCCTTTTCAAATAGATTTCTTATCCATTCTAGCTGAATAATTGTAGGTATGTAACATTCTTGACACTCTTACAGTTAAAAACCTCTAGAAAATGTTCTCACCAATTATTTTACATTTTTCAAATTTTTTCAATAATATTCAAGAAATCATCAACAACCTTATGCAAGAGCAAAGTAAGAACGGTCATTTTAAAAGTACCAACAGGCTTCTTTTCCCCAAAGAATCTATCCTTTTCAGAAAACAGATCCTGATGCTCAGTTATTAGAGAGTTATTCCTTTCAGATAAACAATTCTCTTTTAACTGACTCCTTGAAATGGTAACTAATAGTGTCACTTGTGTCATCAGAATATTTTCTTTGAGGACAAGAATGAAGACCAGGATGAAAACATCAGAAGTCTTGAAGATAGATAGAAGACACTGATTTGGGAAAGCTACATGTAAAAATACACTAAAAAGTATCAATGAAACTTGGTACATACTGTACACATGGTGATATGCTAAGTGCTGCAGAAGATTAAAAAGACGAGTAAGTCACATTCTGGTTTTAAAAGGGCCTATATGTTCATTGGGGACAGTCAGGTGGCACAGTGGATAGAATATCAGACCTGAAGTCAAGAGGACTCAACTTCCTAAGTTCAAATCTGACCTCAGACCTGGAAAGACTTATATGATCTGATGCTGAGGGAAAGGAGCAGAACCAGGAGAACTTTGTGCACAGCAACAACCACAGTGTGAGAGAGCTTTTTCTGGTAGATGTGCATCTTCGTAGCAATGCAAGGACATTAAAAAAAAATTCCTAATGGTCTTCTAAGGCAAAATGCCTTCCACATTCAGAGAAAGAATGATGGAATTCAATCACAGAATGTAGCAGATCATTTTGTGTGTGTGTGCATATGTGTGTGTGCATGTGTGTGTGTGTATTATGTTTTGGTTAGTTATATGATTTCTCCCATTTATTTTAGTTCTGCTACATAGCATGACTATAATGAATATGTATTCAATAGGAACGAATGTATAGATCCTATATAGAATTGTATGCCATCTTGGGGAGGGAAGGGGGTGGGGGGGGGGCATTTAAGGGGAAAAATATCTGGCCTCAGACACTTACTAGTCATGTGACCCTGAGCAAGTAACTTAACTCTGTTTGCCTCAGTTGCTCATCTATAAAATGAGCTTGAAAAGGAAATGGCAAACCACTCTAGTATCTTTGCTAAGAAAACCTTAAACAGGGTCACGAAGAGACAAACATGATCCAAATGACTGAGCAACAACAATACATTGAGGGATAAGTACAAAAATAATTCTGAAAAAAAATAGGTACAAAAAAATGGATAAGTACCATATTTAGTGAATAAAGAGACAGGAAAGACCTGAGTCCCAAACTGGGTGAATCACTTAACCTCCCTGAGCGTTAGTTTCCTAACCTGCAAAATAGGAGTAATTATACCTGTACTATCTACCTTACATGACTACACAAATCAAATGAGATAAGGTAAGCAAAATACCACAAAATCACAAATCTTTTAGTGTGTATAAACATCACTTGTTAAGGGCCATACTATACTTCATCCAAAGTAAGAGAAAGGAGAGAATGTATCTCGTTGCAAGAGATCAAGAAAGGTTTCAGTAAAGATATACTATTTCAGTTAGGTCTTGAAGGATAAGTAGAATTTCACAAGTGGGATGGAGTTGAATTATGAAGGGTTAAGCATTCTAGGTAGGGAGATGAACCAAAACCTTTGTTAGGATAGTGGAAGATTTTGTTCAGGAAACAATATACAATCTAGTTTGGTCAGAACACTGAGATATGTGAGAATTTAGAAATAATCAATCAAGAAACCTATATTAAGTGTCTTCTGTGTTTTAGGAACTGTTCTCCTTGAGAATGTAAGTATCTTGAGTATAAGGATTGTTTCATTTTTACATTAAATATTCTCAGCATTTAGCCCAGTGACTGTAGAGGATGTTTAAAAACAAGCATTTGTATAGTCTAGTAAGAACTGAAAAATACTTTAGAAATACAAGGTTGTGCCTCAAAAGTCCGCACTAAGACTTTCAGGTAGGGGTGTGCTGATAAGGTTTTTAACACCTGGCTCTCCAGGAAAAAAATGTAATCAAGATACACTTTTAGGTTTGATCAGCATCATTCATATTTTCTCCAATTTCTGAGGTGTAAACACTCAAGCTGGAAGTTTTCAACTGACTACAGAGAACTAGTTCTAGTTGGTTCCTTCACACTCCTGGTTTTGGAACACTCTGTATCCTAGTAACAGTTCCTTGAAGTATGTGCTATTGTTATTCTAGTTTTAAAGACTTAGAAATTGAGACAGACTGAGGTAAAGGTGACTTGCCCAGGGTCACACATCTAGTAAGTGACTAAGGTCAGACTTAGAGTCAGATCTTACTGACCTCAGGTCCAGAGCTCTATCTGCTGTGCCACCTAGATGCCAAAATATATTTATTGATTAAATTGACTTATTAACTGTGTGAGTTGCTGGGAATAAAAAAGCAAAATGAAACAGCCCATGTCCTCAAGGAGATTATGTTCTACCCTGAAAATAACATACAAGAAAAATATATACAAAGTAAATTCTAGGTTGGGAAGCCAGGTGACACAGTAGATAGAGTGCTGGGTCTGGAGTCAGGAAGGCTCATCTTCATGAGTTCAAATCAGACATTTACTAGCTGTGTGATCCTTGGCAAGTCACTTTACCCAGTTTGCCTCAGTTTCTCACCTGTGAAAAATAAGCTGGAGAAGGATATGGCAAACTACTCCAGTGTCTCTGCCAAGAAAATCCCAAATGGGTCATGAAGAGTCAACCACAATTGAACAGCAACAAATTTTAGGTAATTTTGTTGGAGGGGACATGATAGTAGTTGAGTGTGTGGAGAATTTGGAAAAGTCTTGTCTTATATAGAGAGGGTACCTATACATAAGGTAAGGTACCTTATATCGGTAAGGTACTACAGCTCAGTTCTGAAGGAAGTCAGAGTTTCTAAGAGGCAGAGATGAGGAGAGAGTACATTCTAGGCATGGAGGCAGCTTAAGCAAAACCATATGGGGTCAGATTATGGAGTGAGATAAAGAGCAAACTAAAAAAATTTCCTCACCTAGTTAAATATAATCTTTAGCCTCATCTCAATCTTTGGATTTCTCACTTGTCCTTCTAGAACAACTCAACTCAAATGATACCTCCTCCAGGAGGCCTTCTGTAGTGAGGAGAAGAGAGGCTGGTGACATTGACAGCCCTTCCTCACTCAAAAACAAAGTCAAGTGCAAGTCATTTCATCATTTCTCTGATGGAATGGTCTTCTTCGGCAACAAAGGATGAACACAGCAATGACAACAAATTAAAAATTATCTTTCTCACTTAATACCTCAAAACAGTATTCTGTACTTCTTTTTTCAACTTATCTAGATCTACTTTATATTGTGTCCCCTCCTACTTTATATTCTGACCCCTCTACCAGACTGTAATCAATGAACACATAGAGCCATTTCTTATATATCTGTTTATCTTTTCCCATGCATACTTTGAACTGGTTTTTTTGTTTTGTTTTAATTCACTTCTAAAGTATAGTTCATCCTAGAGACTGCTTAGAAGCACCCATGTACATTGTGTCCAACTTCATAGGACATTAGCCTCAGCAAATACTTACATTTCATCACTGCTTGTATTTCATAGATAGGTGTGAGACTAAGGAAACCATCAAAATCCTTAGGCAGTGGATAAATGGAGTTCCACTTATTGGAAATATCTGTAAATTTCACAATCCGTTTCCTGTTCTTTGGAATCTTCCACTCTGCAATCTCTTTTAGGGTGTACATATGTTCATCTTCACACTCATAGAACTCTCCTTCTTGTGACAATGGTATGGTAAATGAATGATTCTGATTGTCCCTTACCACTCCACAGTTCACCATCATTTCCCCGTTGATCTCTTCAATAGAGTTGAGCATAATGGATTCACCAGAGCAGATGGTGAGATTCCCCAAGTTCATATCCTTCTGATGATAGAAGCAAGGGTGACTTAGCCGGTTTGGGCCAATATAAACTGCTCTTGTAATGTCACCCATCGTATGATATGGTTCTCTATCAGCCATAATCTTGAAAAGACCTAAGAATAGAGAACAATGAATTAAAGAAATATCATACCAAGGAAATGCATGCAAAAATAATAGTAGATGGAGAAAACTCATAAAGTGGATCCAATAAACTCTAGAACATACATTTTAAATGGATTATCTGTCTATAATAACTCCTGGAGTAGAAGTGAGGATAAAATGAGATCACATGTGCACACCATTTTGCAAACCTTGCAGTGCTGTGTAAATGCTTGGTATTATTGCTAGTTATTACTTAATAGCTCTTTTAATAATCTTTTGTTACACATCTTCCCTTGTTGGGGAATATCAGTAATTGGAATAATTTCCTCACTTTCCTTTTCTATGTCACCTCTACTACACCGTTTCTTTACTAAACAAAATGTAATTTATTATGACAAATTCCCAAAGGTATCCCATGTTTAATATTCCCCTATTCTTTCATTTTTATTGCTATTAGTTTTGCAGTTGTCTGAGAAATTTGCTTAATGTTCACTGTTTATAAACTATTAAGTAAATAAAAATGTTAAAGTGGTCAGTCATACTGCTAATATGAGGATGATTAACACTAATACTTTTTTGCCAATGTTCTTTAATCCAGTTTACCAAAAAAATTCAACCTAGCATCACACATATTTTATTGACAATTTAAAATTCAAATCAAGTTAAAAATATTTATGTATGAACTGATCTCTATCCTCTGTACAGTAATCGCCATCCTCCAGACAATAAGCCATGGTCTCTATTTTAAGCAAATTAAAGAGAGGTAGTGGGGATGGGGGATGGTCTAAAACTACAGGTGAGAAGATTTCTGTTAGATACAAGGATGCACTTTTGGATGATGTGAGTAATTCAATGTGCTAACATAATTACAGAAGTATGTTGTGGGATCTCTTGGTTACGTCTTTAAGTACCAGATAAAGTCGCAACTTCTAAGACAAGGGTCTTGAAGGCAGCAGATGGACTATACAATATAAACTTTTTTTAAGCCTTTTAATTCCAACTGAGGATTTTTTTAATCTGTGTGAAAGGTTTTGCTTTAGAGGAGTAATGGGATCCTTAAACAATAGGAGGAACAAACATTTACTGTATAAATTTTCTTATTTTTTAGGATTAGAATCAAAGGAATAAAAATAGCAATTCACTTAGGATTCTCTTTGTATTCTCTACTAGAAGGGTAAATGGACTGATATATGTGTGGGGGGTGGGGCAGTGTTTTGATGCTTTTTAAAATTATACCTTTTGTTTAGGCTTTTTTATTATTATGTCACAATTTCTAAATATCCCCCTTTCCCTTATGATCCTATGAGTATTTCCTTATCATCAAGAGATAATCCACTGTCAAAGAGACTACCTACCAGTTTACATAGTATCCCATCTTTCTATGCCCCCAAATATTCAAGAAAATGAGAGAGGCACATTTCCTCATCTCTTTGACCATCATTAGTATCAACATTTACACAGAAAAGTATATTACTTTTCACTTATATTGTTAATTATACTTTGTATATTATTTTCCTGAGGCCAAAATGGAATTCATGAAGATGAGTTTTCCTAACTCCAGACCCAGCACTCTGTCCACTGTACCATGTAGCTGCCCCCTGTAATATTCCATAACAGTCATATAATTTCAAATTTATTTAGCTATAAACAGATACATCTATACTTGGGGGGTATCTGTTTGTTTTATTTTGATACCATAAAGAAGCATTGCTATGAAGATTCTGGTATACATTAAACATAAATAAGGAAATATTAAAAGAATTAGTTGTCCTTGATGAATCAGAGTCACCTAGTTGACATGAAATATTATCTTTGAGATCTGAAAACCTGGCATAGATGATAGCTGAGCTGCTGTTAGTGATACATGAAGCAGTCTACTGGGCCACTGAATGAAGAGCTGGCCTTTGAATCAGGAAACTATTGTGTTACCCTGGATCAGTAACTTAATTTCTGTTTGTCTCAGTTTCTTCATCTGCAGAATGCAGATATTAATGACCTGTACCTCCTCGATTGTTGTGAGAATCAAACGAAAGAACAATTGTAAAACACTTAGCACAGTCCTTGGCACGCAGCAAGAGTTATATAAATGTTAGCTATTTTTATTTTACTTGAAAACAAGGGAAATTAGGAGAGACCACAAGAATGGAGAAGGGCAAGTAGTGTCCATATTTTCAAAAGAAAAAAAGGAAAGTGAAATTTCAGTGGGTCTGACTGTGGCTGATCAGACCAATACAAGCTTGGAATGCTCTACCACAGGTTGGGCACAGATAGTCCGTATGAATATTTGGGGGGGATATCCCAAATGTGCGCGTCCTACATTTACTTGGTGCTGTCTCAATTCTGCTTTGCTCAAAGAGCACAGCACCTTTTCTTATGTGGGCACACCATGCTGAATGATCCTGTGCCAGTGTCTCCCACGCTGTACAGTCAAATCCAAAGTTCTTGAGAGAGACCTTGAGAGTGTCCTTGTATCATTTCTTCTGGCCACCATGTTATTGCCTGCCTCATGCAAGTTCTCCATAAAGTAGTCTTTCTAGCAAGCATACATTTTGCATTCAAACTATGTGGCGAGCCCACAGTAGTTGAATTCTCTGAAGCATAGTTTGAATATTTGGCAGGTTAGCTAGAGCAAGGACTTCAGTGTCTGGTACCTTATCCTGCCAGGTGATCTTCAGAATCTTCCTAAGAGGGTTCAAGTGGAAGCAACTCAGTTTCCTGGCATGGTGCTAGTAGATTGCCCATATTTCACAAGCATATTACAATAAGGTCAGCACAACAGCTCTGTAGACCTTCAATTTGGTAGTCAGTCTAATACCTCTTCTCTCCCAAACCTTTTTTCAGAGCCTCACCAACACTGAGCTAGCTTTGGCAATGCCTGAATCAATCTCATTGTCAATATGTACATCCCTGGAAAGTACACTACCAAGGTAAATGAACTTATCTACAGCATTCAAAACTTCCCCCTTTATTGTAACTAATGGTTCCATGTATGGATGGTGTGGTGGTGGCTGATGGAGCATCTGTATTTTCTTGGTGTTAACTGTTATGCCAAAATTAGCACAGGCAGCAGAGAATTGATCCATACATTGTTGCATCTCAGCTTTAGAGGCTGCATTGAGGGTACAGTCATCTGCAAACAGAAAATCATGCACTAACACTCCCTCCATTTTGATCTTGGCTTGTAACCTTTTCAAATTGAAGAACTTACCATCAGTACAGTAGTTGACCTTGATGCCATGTTCATCCTCACTGAAAACAATTGACAACATGGCTGAAAACATCATGCTAAAAAGCATGGGAGCAAGCACACATCCCTGTTTCATTCCATTGGTGACTGGGAAGGCACAAGAGCTTGGATCATTATCCAGAACCCATGCAAACATGCCATCATGAAACAGACATACAATATTGATGAACTTCTCCAGGCAACCAAATTTTGACATAATTTTCCATAAGCCTTCATGACTAACAGTGTCACAGGCTTTTGTCAGATCTATAAATATTGCGTACGAACCTCTGTTCTCCTCCTGGAATTTCTCCTGTAGTTGTCAGACAGCAAACACCATATCAACTGTTCCTCAGCCCTTTCTGAAGCCACACTGGCTCTCAGGTTTATTCCCATCTTCCAGGTGAAGGATCAGCCTATTAAGGAGGAAGCTAACAAGAATTTTTCCAGCAATGACTTAGAGAGAGATCCTCCTGTGATTGTTGCAGGGCAATCTATTCCCTTTACCCTTGGATAATGGAGGCATTCTTGAACTCCTGGGGGATAACCTCCTCTTGCCATATAACCTGGAAAATTTCAGTCAGCTTTTGTATGAGCAATGGTCCCCCTCCCTTGTAAATCTCAGCTGGAATAGAATCAGCACCAGGTGCTTTGCCACATGAAAGGAGCCTAATGGCCTCAAAACCTCTTCTTCAGTTGGAAGTTCAGCTAAGGAGGGATTGACTTCAACCTGAGATAATCAGTCAATGGCCTCAGCACTGATTGATGATGGTCTGTTGAGAAGACTATGGAAGTATTCAGCCCATCTCTCTAGAATCATATCCTTATCACTAATCAATGTGGCTCCATCAGCACTGAGTAGTTGTGATGCACCATCAGATATTTGTTCATAAATAGCTTTCAGGGAATCATAAAAGCACTTTGGATTGTTACTATCAGCATAAAACTGAATTTTATCTGCCTTCTTACTGAAGCAGGAATCCTGCATCTTTCTAAGCTTTGCTTGTACTTTGCTTTTGATGGAATTAAATGCTGCCATCTTAGAGGTAGGTAAATTGTCCTGCTTGTAAATCCTGTGGAGTTCTCATTTTGCATTTAGCAGCTTCTGAATTTCCCCATCACTTTCATCGAACCAGTCTTGGTGTTTGTGAGTGTTCTGACCCAGATGAGCAAATGCAGTGCTGTAAACCAAATCCCTGAGAGCTGCCAACTCCTTTTCTGCTGCACTGTTGCCAACTGTGTGTTGGCTCAACTTTCTCTCCAAGTCAGCAGCAAACTGTTCATGCTCAGAGAAGAGCTCTAACTTGCTGACATTAATTCTTCTGGTAGTCATTTTGCCTTGGGGGCGGTGCTTTTGATGAATGTGAATATTTAGCTTGGAAAAGATAAGTCTATGATCAGTCCAGCACTCGGCACCACGCCCTGCCTTTGTCACTCTCACATCTTATCTGTCTCTTCTCCTTACAATCACATAGTCTATTAGATGCCAATGTTTGCTGCAAGGATGCATCCATGAAATTTTATTGTGTTTAGGTAAATGGAAGACAGTTTTGGTGATGAGAAAGTCACATGATGCACAAGTCTTCAGCAGTAAATAACCATTGCTGTTGCTGTTTCCAACTCTATTCCTCCCTAGGACTCCTTGCCAAGTCTGGTAGTCTGAGCCTACTCTAGCATTAGAGTTATCCAGAATTATAAGCTTGTCCTCTTTTGGCACATTGACAATAAGGGTCTCTAGGTCTTCATAAAATTTTTCTTTGACTTAATCAGGGTTTGTCATGGTAGGAACATAGGCACTGATGATGGTGGCATGGCATTTTCCTGCAAGTGGCAACTGCATTGTCAAGAGTCTGTCATTCACTCCTTTTGGTAGGCATACTAGCTTGCTGATTAGATAAGTTTTGATTGCAAAACTCACATCAGCTTCATAGAACTTCCTTCACTGTGCTCACTCCAGAAAAAGGTGTATCCAGCTTCATCTTGAGTAAGTTGGCCTTCATTTTTCAACCTTGTTTCACTCAGGGCTGCTATTTGGATGTGATATCTGTTGAGTTCTCTTGAAACAAGAGCATTTCTTTCAGATCTACTGGATTTTGTCTTGTCTATTAGTATGTACACATTCCATGTATCAATGGTGAGTGGAATCATCTTTGCAGATGTTTTTGTATATTTTTGTGTGTTTTAACCATGTAGTGGGATTCCCTGCCTGCCACAGTAATCAGGCCAGGGTTGGGTAAGCATGCAGTGTTTAGGGCAACTTTTCTAGCCCCCTTCCTCACACTAGGAGGTGAGCAGTGCAATCCTTAAAAGGCTGTTTAGACACCAAGGGGCCTGCTGAGTCCTACTGCTGTTTCCAGTGAGGAACGACCCTATGGCCTGGGCTGCCTGTGTGCAGTGTCATGACTACAACTCACAATTTATCCACAGCTGCTACTTCATCACTTGCCTGTTGCCACAGGACTTTGAGACATAATAGTGAAATGGTACGGGTAATGTCTTTTGATTCATGCGTAAATTGAATTTAAGTGAGGCAGAGTTGCACAAAGTCATCAGCCTCACTCTTTCCTCCAGAGTCTTCAGAGTCCAGTGGCAGGACAGAGTCAAGATGACTGGTGATGGCTCAGGATGCAGTGGATGACCCTGGTGTCTTGGGTGTCTACACATTCCACATTGTTTGCTTCATCTGCCTTCATGGCCGTTGGAACAAATGATTCTCATCCACCCATTCCACCAGATGAAGTCTTCACATGCTTGGGGTAGACACCCCCTAATTCATCAATGGGTTTGAGAACCCTTAGTTACTCTCAACCTGGTTTGGCCCATCTGCTGAAACAGTTTACTGGGGTGTGGACACTGCAAATGCAGCTTCTTGGAGCCACAGGTGAGAGGTGGAACAGGTAGACACCAAAGGTGGAAAGAGCCCCAAAAAGGACTTAGCAGCCATCACATCAAAAGTACTGGTCCTCCCTGAACACACCCTACACACCATGAGAGAAGACAAAGACAAGCAGAATAATCAATAATACTTGTGGGAAAATAAAGTACAGAATGATCAACATTAGTAGATTAATTCAGATTTAAGAGACTAGACTCAAAGAATAGTTATAAAAGGTTCATTGTCAATGTGGCAAAAAAAAATCTCTAGTAGAGAACATCAAAAATCTAGTAAAAAGTAGCCCTGTGCTATTTTTTAGCCATGACTTTAATTTTAAAAGTTCATGAAATTTGTAGATGACACAAAGTTTGGAAAGATAACTAATGCATTAGATGATTGAGTCAGGATTGCAAAAGATTTTAACAGGCCAGAAGATTGAACTAAATCCAATAATATGAAGTTTTAAAAAGAAAAACATAAAGTCCTACACTTGGCCACCAAAAAATAAAATTAACTTCACATATTCAATTCAATTCAACAAACATATAAGTACCTACTATGCACCAGGTACTTTTTGAAGTGCTGGGGAAACAAAGAAGAAAGAGAAAGTCCCTGCCTCAAGGATGTTATAGCTTAGTGAGGAATGACACACAAAAGGAAGGTAAAAAAGGGAGAAGGGTCATCAGAGGGTATCTATCAGGGGTATGATGTTCTGTGGAGGGGAAATGAAACAGAAGTGCTGATGAAAAATTGAGTTACCTGCAAAGTTCTGAGCCCTCTATAATGGAAGGCTGTGGAACGAGTTTATTGCTCGTCCTTTATCCAGCTCTCAGATCATAGGGGAGAGATAACTGAGAAAGTTCAGAAGGTGATAAGTACCAAAAATTAAGTACAGTCCGCATCATGGTGAGATTTCAAGTGATCAGATTATCCTGGAGGAGGCCTGATGTTCCATGGAGTGGAAACCAAGCAGAGCTGCTGATAGAAAATGGGTAATCATACCTACCGAAGAGATTAACTAGCAGTTGTTCTAAAATAAAATAAAATGAAAAGATCTAAGGATTTTTAATGGCTACAAGCCCAAGATGATTATTCAGTGGATTGTGACAGCCAAAAATACAATGTAATAATGCAATCTTGGCTACATTAAGAGGGTCACAGCTTTCAGCAATTAGGGAGGTGATATCCCCATTGTACTCAGCCCTCATTGGGCTAGAGCACCTAGAGCACTATGTTCAGTTTAAGGCAGCATAGCTTAATGAGAATACTAGTAAATTGGAGAGTGTCCAAAAGAGGACAAGCAGAATTCTGAAGGGACTTAAGTTTGTGTCCTACCAGGATTAGTTTGAGAGACTGGGTGAGTTTTTAGCCCAAAGAAGAGTAGACTCATAGAAGATAGAATATCTGTACTCAAGCTGACAAGATTAGTCCCCTTCTCTTTGGGCCCCAGAGGTTAGAACCAAGAATAATGTGTGGCAGTTGCAAAGAGGCAAATTTAGGAATGATATCCAGAAAAAAATTTCCTAACAGTTAGAACTGTCCAAAGTAGAATGGGCTGCTTTGGAAGGTGGTGGTTTCTCTCTCCTCAGGAGTCTTTACATGGCATGGCTGACCACTTGTTAGGTAGGCTGTAGTGTGGCCTGCTTTTATATATGGGTTGAACTAGACAACAGCTGCTATCCATTATACTTCTCAAATGTTTTTGTTACGATTCTCCCATCTTTCTGTCTTTAATTCTTTTAGGTATATGCTGATTGTTTTTTAAATAATATTTCCCTCAATTACATGTAAAAATAATTTGAACAATTTATTTGTAATTTTAAATTCCCAATTCTCTCCTTCCTCCCTCTGTCCCTGCCTCCCTCTATGAAAGGGCAATGACTCCGATATGAGTTATACATATACAATCATGTAAAACATATTTCTGTATTCATTATTTTCTGAAAGAAAACTGAAGCTGAGGGAGAGAGAGAGAGAGAGAGAGGAGAGAAAGAAGAAGAAGAAAAAGAAGAGAAGGAAGGAAGAAGGAAAGAAAGAATGAAAGAAAGAAAGAGAAAGGAGGAAGGAAAGAGAAAAAGAATGAAAAGGAGGGAGGGAGAAAGGGAGAGGAGAAAAATAGTATGCCTCAGTCTGTATTCAGACTTCATCAGTTCTTTCTCCGGAGGCAAATAGCATTTTTCATCATGAGTCCTTTGAGATTGTCTTAGACCATTGTATTAATGAAAATAGCCAAGTCATTCACAGTTGCTCATTGTACAATATTGCTGTTACTGTATACAATGTCCTCCTGATCCTGCCTACTTGCCTGTGCATCAGTTCATGTAAGTCTTTCCAAGTTTTTCTGAAATGATCCTGCTCATCATTTCTTATAGAATAGTGTTCTGTTACAATCATATACCAAACTCTCATTTCTGTATGCGAGAAAATTTACTTTTCAAAGCCTACAATAGTTAGTCTCTTAAATACAATTCAGCAATTCTTGTAATAGTTGCCAAAGATCTATTTTAAAATAATATATATCAGGAAGGGATTAAAAACTTGCATAACTTGATTGATGATATGTAGAAGTCCCTCTGTGAATAGATTCATGTTTTCAGGTAGGTGGGTTGGTTATGCTAAAGTAATTAGAAACCTCAGGATATTGCAAAGTGGTATGACAAAGAAAAAGATCTAGCTGAGATACCTTATTCCCTTAGCAGCATCATTATCTCAGAATAATTGCACCCTTTGGCGTTTTCTCCCTAGAAATTCAACATTACAAAAAAAAAATGTTTCTGTGGTTCTATGTATTTTCCCTTAGTGTATGATTATGTGAACAGCTGAAAAAATTAAGTGGGAGAATATAGCAGAAATGGTTGATTAACCTATCACTTCATGAGTTATAGAAACCAAAATATTCCTTCCTAATAAAAAGCCACCAAGTGCCATATAACCTAGGGTAATCTTCCCCCACATCCTACTATGACTAAAATGAAAATCTATTTCCACCATGATTGCAGGCAAACTTTTAAAAAAATGCCCAGTTAGGCCTAATAGTGCTAAATCTGACATCAATTTTGCTTCCATTTTTTTTTTGCAAAGAATGGGCAAAAATCTATATATTATTTTAACCATAAAATGTTCACTGGAAATTATTAAACAATTTCTTATCTTCACAAAATAATATTCTAACCTCAGAAAAACAATAGGTATTAATTACTAGTTTTGTAGGTTGTGGTATTTTTAGGTGGAAAAGGTATCTTCTGAATTACCATAGTCATCAAAGAGTCTCATTCATTATATAAAAAATAGTGACTAAAGAGAGAAAATACCTTACAAGTTTTGAAAATTACTCCGAAGGTGAATTGCTATCCTAACTCATTGATTTCTTTAATAATTCGGATGTTCCATGACCCTCTTTCAGAGCAAGAATTTATTATTTTATCCCTTCATTCACAAATCTTGGTCTATTTTGTCTCTTACCCTCTTTTTCTCTTTCTCATTTAATTCCACACTCTTTTGTGTGACTTGCATCTTATTTTCTGGGTACTGATCTTCTTAACCCTTTGCAAATTTTTCATATCACCTTTGTGATATAGTGAAATATATTTGATGCTGGAGTAAAAATTTTTATGTTACTCCTGACACTGACTATATGACCTTGGGCAAATATATTTAACCTCAGTTTCCTCAGCTGTAAAATGAGGGCAATATTGTAGGTGGTCTCTAAGATATCTTCTAACTCCAGAATATATAGATATATGTAGACAGATACACACACACACACACACACACAAATATATATATATATATATATATATATACATATATATATATATACACACACACTTACATAAGTACACATATATCTCTTTATTTTTTACTAATAACTGGTGATATTATGTATTTTATTTTATGCATATTGAAAACGTTATGAGAAGGGCTACATAGGTTTTGTCAAATTGCTAAAGGGATCTATAGATCAAAAAAAGTCAAGAATCCAGAATCTTGAAGAAAGTAAGGAACTCAACTTGGCACATGTAAGATAATTCTGACCTAATGAAAGTCACAGCAGAATATAATATAATGGAACTTAAGGAATGGTGAAGAAGATGTCTAAGTTTCCCTGACCAGGGTATAAAAATTTTGTGACAATGAGACAGTTCAAGCCAGCAAATCTCTGCATTCATGCCAAACTTCCATTTTAAATGACACCTCTTCCATAAGCTATTATTAGGACTTTTCCTGATTCCCAGAAATGATATTTTCTTCCTTGGACCTCACATGATACTTTATTTTCTCCCTCTCTAAAACATTTGTTATGTATTTAACTGTGTACTATGATAATTAGGGTGCCATTCTTAACTCCCTCCATTGTTGTTTAGTTGTGTCTGACAATGAATTTGGAGTTTTCTTGGCAAAAATACTGGAGTGATTTACCATTTCCTTCTTCAGCTCATTTTAGAGATAAGGAAACTGAGGCAATCAATGTTAAGTGACTTGCCCAAGGTCACACAGCTGGTAAGTGTCTGAACTCATGAAGATGAATATGAATCTTCTTGATTCCTGGCTCAGAACTCTATCTATTGCACCACCTAGTTTCCCCCTCCTATTCTTCCACTAGACTATAAGTTCTAAGAGGACAGAGACTATATTTTATCTAAACTTTGTATCCTCTCTACATAGGAAACACTAAATGTATATTACTATGTGGAGTTGTACTGAACTGAAATCACTCCATTTCAAAGGAAAGACTTTGGGGAAATTTAAAGATGATATTAAAGTATATGAAAGATTCTTATGGAGAGAGAAATGATGAGCTATCTACCTTCAAAGGCAAAAGGAGAAAATGAGTTAAGAGAGCACCATGAAAAATCTACCACAAATTGTATAGGATTGTTTCCCAATAGGAAAAATTGTTAAAAATTAAAAGAACTGACTCAGGGAGGCTGTGAAGTTGTAAATACATATTCAAAATTAGGTTAGAATCATACCTGTATGAAATAGTTTAAATTGGATCTGCATGGAGGTAAAGAAATAGATTCAATACCTAAAGGTTTTCTGTGGTTTCTCTCTTCTTCCTCCTCTCCTTCCTTCCTTCCTTCCTTCCTTTTTTTCTTACTTTGTTTTTTTCTCCATGGAACAATAACTCTCTGAAACTTCCACCAAAGTATTTTTTTAAAATAAAAAAAAATTTAAAATGCATTCCCTTGAGAGCAAGGTGACATGTGTAGTACTTAAAACACCATGGATACTTAATAAATGTTTTTATTAGTGATGATAACATGAATTCTTGCTTTTTTGCCTAAGAGGCCTGCTTGAATAATAATTTATCCATAAAACAATCATCTCCAGTGATTTCTATTTAAACACCTTTCTCCTCAAAAAAAAAGTAGAGACAAGAAATAAGCACAAGATTATGACATGCCTAGAAGATATTGTGAACTGTGAACCCCAGTGAGGTCACTTGAGCTCCCTGTAACTTTTCTCTACATTCAAGTAGAATAGCATACTTGTACCCATCTGAGGATACTACCCTGCTCAAACACGAGGGAAGGAGAGTTATCTCCAAAAGGCTCTAGGGACCTCCTGAGGTTTTGTATCTCAATAGAGGGAACATAACAGAAGAAGTAGGATGTCAAATACTGCCCCGAGTGGACTATTGGTTTGGGGAATTCCCAGGAGAGGAGCACATCACAACAGCTAACCTCTCCAGCTCCTGGCATGCTGAACTATTCCAGGGATTAAATTAAAAACAGAAGACCACCTGAGTGATTCAAAATCCATGGAGAAGAGAATCTAGGTTAGATTCAGCCCCCCAGTATTTCCACAGAATCTACATGATTTACATGAGCTTCCTGGATTCCTGTCATGTGCCCTAAAATAAGAGGGCATGGGGGAGGGGGAAATGACCCAACCTTCCACTTCTTCTGACTCCCTGAGCCATGTGTGGCTTCGTATTTCACTATCAAAATTCCATATCTATAATAAGCAGATTATAGAGCAAACAGAAAGTGTCAGCACATTTGAGATGTGAATGTTGATTTACTCAGTCTCTTTCTGCTCAGCTGCTACAGCTCCTTCAAAGGAAAGAAACCACAAAATGCAAAGGCACTTCCCAGAGCTTCTGTTATTCATGGCTCTGAAAGGGGTTTTTTGAAACCAATTTAGGGAGGCCTCCACACTCCCCCTTATTTAAACGGTCTTAATTTTGCTAATGGGACGTCAGCACAAAGAGTTGGGGAGCCATGTGGAGCTGATTGCTTTGCTCCAGTATTGATGCTGCCTGCGAATTAAGCCTACCTAAGTAGCCACCTGTTTATGCTTACGATTATGGAAAGACCCATATGTTTCTCACTCTACACATGGGAGGTAAATATTGAAAAAATTATTCTGGTGTGAAGGGTGAACAGTAGCAATTTTTCTTTTGCTGTCAACATATGCTGTGGTGTTTCCCCCTAATGTGGCGCCTTGCCTGACATATTTGCTGATGTTTACCATGCAGAGTTCCCCCCCAAAATCTGTTACCCATGGTTATGCAAGACAATTAAAATCCATTCACATTAAATTCAAATTAGAAAACCATATCATTTTCCAACATAAGCATAATAAAGTTTCCCTTTGAAGCTGAGATTTTAAATAGATTTTGATTTGAATGCTGAACAAAGACGAACATCTCCACTATTACCTTTGTCAACACAAAAAGCTCCTATCCTTTTTCTTCCTTGGTCTTGAGAGGCAGTCCAGAACCTTGCACTTAGTTGGATGGGCCCTACAAAAGGATTGAAGCCTAAGGTGCTCAGACTGTTGGATTTGGAGTCAGGAAGACCTGAGTTCAAATCTTGCCTCTGACACTTACTATGTGAGCCTACGTAAACTCAGAGTCTCAGATAATTGTTGTTGTATTTGTTCAGTTGTTTCAATTATGTCTGACTCTTTGTGACCCCTTTCAGAGTTTTCTTGACAAAAATACAGAAGTGGTTTGCCACTTCCTTCTCCGGTTCATTTTATGGATAAAGAGCAAACAAGGTTAAGTGACTTGCCCAGGACTATACAGCTAGTAAAGGTCTAAAACCAGACTAGAATTAAGGAAGATGTTATAGCTCTATTCACTGCACCACCTAGCTGCCTCCAATTTACAGGCAGCATCAATGTTCAAATAAAACTATCCACTTTACTAAATCTAGTCTGGAATTCAGCTTGGGTGATTCCCACAGAGCTCTGCAGGGAAGGCCGGATTTGGCAAGAAGACTGGCAGATGCGAAGCAGTTAGGAAGATGGAAAGGCATAACAAAAAAAAAAAAACCCAGAGCAATGTGGGTACTGGTGGCAGGCTTTGAAAGTAGCACACAAATGAGTGCCATGGTTTTAGTTTGACTCAGGTTGGGAGGACAGAGAAGGCCTCTATTGCCCAAAAAGGAGAACCAGATCTCCTCCACTCCTGAAAAAAAACATTTCTAGGGCATTGATGAAGAGAATTCTCCCATCAACTCGATAAGCCACAGGCTACCTTTGGAACTTTTGATTACATGTCACAGACAGACATGTATGTATATACATATATGTATGCATGTATTTATATGTGTATGTGTGTATTAATAATACATGTATGAATGACCTGGCCATGCCTCGACAATCCTGGAAGAAGAGTTGCCCCCATGTAGACTGCCCCAAAATGAATTCTTTCCTTTCCCTCCACTCTATAGAATGCAATGTCATAGGAAAAGTCAATCCCTTTGTATTGACCTGTAAAGAGGAGTGAACAGAGCTTTGGAGGGGGGCATTTTCCCATCTTCCTTTCTTCCACGGAGATTCTAGCAGCGCAGAAGAGATGACTAAACCTAGTCAAGAGTTGCTAATGGCTGACTTGGCCCAAAAGCTCGCTGAGTTAGGGGGACGAACATACTGGGCCCTGCATGCCAAGCAGAGAATTCCTCAGTAATGTTTAGTCTTTGTCTTCAGTCTTGAGGAGACCATGGCATAATCTGTTAGTGATATGGCAACTACGAAGAACTACGGTCAGGTGGTGAGGGCTCCGAAGGGGTGCCTCTGTCTGCTCCAAGTTTCAGAGGATGTGAATTGTGCTTCCTAAGCAGAGAAAGGGGATTTCCAGAGCCATCAATCCAGAATACTTTGGCTCCTAGGAGTCAAAGAAAGGAGATTGCTTGGATTGTACGAGCTTCAGGGCTTGCCTCATAATTAACTCCAAATTTAAAACTTCTGGGATCCAGCTGAGAAAGGGAAATTAGCAACAGGAGTCTTAGAGAGAAAAAAGCATCATATGTGAGGTTTTAAATGTTGGGAGGAGCTGCTGCAAGCTCCTATTGTCACAATTAAGATGAGCAAGCATCCTGAATTCCATCCTTTACTTTGAAATATGGGGGAAAAGGATACCTTTCTGGCATTCACAAGAGGATTTCCCTTCCAAGGGAGTCCAAACCATAGGATAGTGCTTTGTATTTGGGGAAAGGATTACATCCCTACCAGCCTAGGAATCAAGAAGATCCTGGGCTCAAGCTCTAGCTTTGACACATAGGAACTCTGAGACCATGGGCAAGTCAGAGAAACCTCTCAGAGTCCTAGGCAACTTTCTATGATGATAAATGAAACTTTTGCCAATTAAATCAAAGGTCCCTACCCTGATGAAATCAAAGGTCCAGATTAGAAAGCAAAAATACATTAACAAATAATTGGCTAAGTGAAAAAATAAAATATTTTAAATTAGCAGATTTGTTTCTATTGACTAATTCCATTCCCCCTCTACACACACACACACACACACACACACACATACATATTTTATTTTATGGGGAGATTTCTAGATGATCACTGAAAAAATAAAATATTTTAAATTAGCAGATTTGTTTCTATTGACTAATTCCATTCCCCCTCTACACACACACACACACACACACACACACACATATACATATTTTATTTTATGGGGAGATTTCTAGATGATCACTGTTACCATCAAATTCTGTGAAAAAAACATATACATATATCTCTATATCTATCCCAAAATACTTAATTTTGAGATGTAATTTATCTTAATATATATTTTAATATATATTAATGTATATTTTTATACATATATATCCCAACCTGAGTCAAACTAAAACCATGGCACTCATTTGTGTGCTACTTTCAAAGCCTGCCACCCATATTGCTCTAGGTTTTGTTTTTTTTGTTATGCCTTTCCATCTTCCTAACTGCTTCACATCTGCCAGTCTTCTTGCCAAATCCGGCCTTTCCTGCAGAGGTTTTATTTTTATTTTTAAGGAAATGAAGATATTTGAAAGTGTCTTTTTAAAGTAAATTCAATATTGTCTTCTATATGCAATTGAGATTCAAACAGAAAAAAGGGTCACGCAAAAAAAAAATGAAGTTAGATATTTTTTTAACAGTCCAGAGGTCTAATTGTAAAGGCTGTAGACACCTAAGAGGTAGATAGTAATACAATGATTAATGTTTGGAAATAACATCGAGTGTATTTCTCATCATTTTTTAACTGTAGTGGCATAAATATCGTTGGTATAATATTAAAACGGAACACTTACCTTCACCTAAATAAATCAATAGGAAAAAAATTTTTAATGCTTTTATATTAAAAGTACACTGCTATTTTATGAATAGGAACAATCATTTGTTCAGCAGATTTTTTTCCCCTTCAGTCAATCCAATGATTGTCTTAAGATAACAACTCTATTAAAGGGAAATATCTCTCTTCAATCAAAATGAATGAAATTTTTTGGGATTGTGTGGAAAATTCATTTATCTGGTAGGTATGTAATTCATAAAAGAAGTAAAATTTCCATATACATTATTTTCCATGAGTCATGTGTAATCCCTATTTCATGATAATATTATAAAACATTATTATTTTATATGAATTTTTCCATTATGCCAAAGCCTGTTAACATTTTGCAATCCCTTAGTGTTATCAGATGTCTTCAGATAATCATAGAATTATAGATTTTAAAAGGGAGAGGGCTTAGTCATTTAGTCTAACACTCTTAGGCCCCAAGTAAAGTGACTTTCCCAAGGTCATATAGTGATTATGTGAGGTAAGACTAGAAACCATGGTATTCTTTTCCATTTCATCATGAGAATGTTGATGTTGACAAACAGCAATAATTACCCCTGATCAGGCTTTCATACATACATATATGTGTGTATACATATGTATATATGCACATCTATAATACGTATATATATATATATATATATATATATATATATATATATATATATATATATATATATATAGTATGTGTGTGTATGCACATGAAACTGACATTTATTTAATACTTTAAAGT
>CM053770.1:407068885-407103163 GCA_028658325.1 Potorous gilbertii
TTTATAAGTAAAAGTCTGAACCTATGTCTTCAGGACTTCAAGATCAGCACTCTTTGATTCAGTATGATTAAATCCATATTACAATTTATCATTGTGAAGAAGAAAAAATTGAATAGTTTTTGTCCTAGAGGAGGACTTTCTCAAGGTTGTTCCTAAACTGTCACAAACAAAACTGACAATAACACTCCATACATGGTCTCATCAGAGCCAATTATCCGGACTAATGTATCTTTACATTCCTAAAACTTTTGTTTCTCTTAAAGCATCCCAGGATAAAATGAGTTCTTTTGATTGCTACAATACCTTGAAGCTTGTAGTTAACTAAAATCTCAAGATCATTTTTTCAGACGAATTGCTATCTAACCATGCATCGTCCATGTTGTACTTTTTCAAGTTAAAGACCTGTGTAAGATTTTACACTTCTCTCTACTGAATTTCATCTTGTTAGATTCAGCCTAATGCTCTGGAGAGTCAATGTTATTTTAGATCCAGAGCACTTCCCTCACAACCTTTATTTTACCTGCAGATTGGATGAATAGTATCTTTCTATCTCCCTTATGGGAATACCCTAGAAATGAGTCTGGTCTAGATTTTAAGAGATTCTCCTCAGAGCCCTAGAGTGGGGAATGTAACGATGCATAGTTTTAGAAAAAAGAATCTCACAATTCTCTTTAGGGGCCAGGCTTTCTCCTTACTGAATCCAGTCTACATGCTCAAATACATAGCTAGACAACCTTCTAGAGAGAGAGTGTGAGCAGTTGTATGTTGTGCTACCAAGTGGCCATCTTGGAAAGAAGATATTCTTTGATCTTATACCCATGACAGCCCCTTTTCTTCCTTTAAAACTGACTACTCTAGCTGTAAGTATATCTTAAATGGCTCCTCCAAGCATCAACTCAAATCATGCAATAATATAAAGCCAACCGGAAAACTCAAAAGAATGTCTTGAGCAACAACCGACCTTGTGAAAATCTTAGCAAATATGTCAGCTATCCTAGCTGCTTTAGCAGGAAACATCTCTTATGGTGGAAAGATAGAAATCTGAACATCTGTTTGAAAACACTGCTAGTTGAAAAGGAAATTGGCCTATATTAGAAAGACACTATATATAAATCCAAACTCTTACCATTAGCACAATAAAATAAAATAGCTTTCATTTGGAAAATGTCTAACAACATAGATGAGGGCATGGAGTTGAGGGAGGGAATGTTCCTTCCAAAACATAAGTCACTCAGTAAAGGAAATTGAAGAGGAAGAAAAAGAAAATTTAAACTTCAAGAATTTCTGTTGTTTTTTTAAATTGCTTGAATTGTCTGGATTTCAAATCAAAATAATCCAGGTTAATATGACATCTTAAAATAAAGATTTCTCAAGTATATGCAAGGCAAAGTTATGAATGAGGATGACAGATCATTTTCCCTAGAGTGGGAACAATTTCTTCATTCCTGTTAGTTGTGTGAATGTGTTAAAAAAATAACAATAGAAAAACACCAACCCTACAGATTCTCCAATGAGGAGAGATAATAAATAGCATGCTCACAAGATACTGTACCTGGAAAATTTAAAGGAAGTTCAAATTTAGGAGAACATTGACCATCTTCATTTTCCTTACAAGTGTCAGCCACGACCTTCTTTATTTTGAAACTGTTCACTTTAATCACTTCTCCCGTTGATAGAGAGCATTCATTTCCAAACATTTCATAAATAGAACCTAAAGGAAAAGAATGAAGATTTATTGTAAAGTGGCTCAGGTCCCACTATCTGTATGAAGAAGAAGTCAATACCTTGGAGATAGTGTATCCCAAAAGACCTAGTGCAGTTTTAAGACATCAAAATTTAAAACTGCACTAAGATTTTTGGGATACCCTGTATCATCATGATCATCAATTTGTTACTTTTAGCAATTGATGAAAACTATTAAAATTGTTTTTAAAAAATAAATTGTTGATGCCTTTTGTGTTTTATACCATAGTAATTTCTCCTTGGGATGGTTAGGTGGCACAGTGATTAGAGTGCTAAGCTTGAAGTTAAGAAGACTGACATTCCTTGAGTTCAAATCAGCCCTCAGATACTTGCTAGCTGGGTGACTCTGGGCAAGTCACTTAACACTGTTTGCCTTAGTTTCCTCACCTATGTGAGTGGGAGAAGGAAACGGCAAACATCTTTGCTAAGAAAACCCCAAAAGACATCATGAAGCATCAGTAAGACTGAAAACAACCGAACAACAGCTCTTTCTTATCTTCACCTGCCCACACAATAAACACCTCTTATAACAAAAGGAAACATTTAAACAGGAAACACTCCTTCTGGTGGAAGGGTTGAAATCTGTACATCTGTTTTTAAACATTGCTAGTTGAAAAGGAAATTGGTCTAAGCTAGAAAGACACTATGTATCAATCCAACCTCTTACTATTACCATAATCAAAACCATATCCATAGTTTCCCACTTCTCTGCTAAAAAGGAGACGTGTTTCATTATCAGCTCTTATGGTCCAGAACTATTCAAAATTAGTAGACTTGCACTGATTTATTGCTATTGCTTACATTACTATATTCATTATATATGTTATTCTCTGGCTTCTCATTTCTTCATAATTCATCACTCATGCATATTTCTCCTTTCATACCTATTGTGTATCACCTTTCCATTACTAAAATGAATTTAATCATGTTTCACAAAAAATACATTCATCTAAAACCTTAATTCATTGCCTAGCCTGCTTCCCACAGCTGCTGCTTCAAATTTTCTCATATTTCCTCAAGCCTCTACCTAGTATTCTCCCCTGAACTCTTTCCATTGATGACTTTGCCTCAAACTTCATGGGACAAAATTAAATCTGTCAAGAGTTCCTTCTCCCTTCCTCATTTTATGTAATGAAGACATCTTCTCCCAATCTCTTCTTTCATTCTGATTTCAGATGAAGGAGACCTCCTTGCCAAAACCAACCCCTTCTCTCTACATAGCACTCCTCACATCCCACTTTTCTCTCTCCCTCTCCCTTATCTTCATTCTTTCTTTATATACCAGCTCTTATTCAGTTTTCTACAAACATACTCATGTCTCCCCCAAACTTAAAAAATCCTCATTTTATGCTCCCAGCCCTGTTAGTTATCATCCTATTTCCCTCCTTCCCACAGTAGCGAAATTCCATGGGAAAGCTATCCACACTAGATAACTCCACTTCTTTTCCTCTTACTCTCTTCTAAACTCTTTATATTTATATCATTCAACTGAAACTGTCCTCTCCAAAAGTATCAATGATTTTTAAACTAAAAAAAACTAAACACCTCTTTTTGATCCCCTTCCTTCTCGACCCTTTGTAACATTTAACAAATGTATTTGTACAACAATTTAAGTTCTGCAAAGCATGTTTCAAATGTCATCTTATTTTATCCTCAAAAAAGAAAAAGAAAAAAAAAACCCGTGATGTAGGTGCTGTTATCATCCACCTTTTATAGACAACAAAACTGGAGCAGATAGAAGTTGAGTGGTTTGCCCAGTCCTCCAATGGCAGGATTTGAACTTGGGTCTTCCTGACTCCAGGTCTAGGAATCTATCTACCAGGCCACCAACCTGCCTAGCATTTGGTATTGTTGCTTACTTTCTCTTTCTAAATACATTCTTCTCACCAGGTTTTTGTGATGCTCACTCCTGGATCTTTTCCTCTCTGTCCAAACTGCTCTTCGTCAATTTTCTTTGATGATTTTTCATCATCTGGTCTCCCTACTTTAAATCTCTTCCCAATTCAATACATCCTTCTTTAAGCAGCCAAGGTGATTTTTCTAAAACTTAGATATCATTATACGACACCATGCTCAAAGAACTCCAATAGTTGCTTATTAACTCCAACATGAAACACAAACTTCTCTGTTCAGTATTAAAGCTGTTTACAGCCTGACCTTTTTCTACTTTTCCAGTCTTTTTACAACTTTCCTTTACAGGGTGTATGAGTTGTTCAAGGAAGACTAATATATCTGGTGTGAGAACTTGTTGAGCCTTTGTCAGACTTCTTTGGTGTCCACCTCCACCCAACTCTCACCAATGGCTCCAAGAAGCTACAACATGTATAGTGATCATACCTTGGTAAAAGTCTTGCCAGATGGGTTAAACCAGGTTAAGGGTAACCAATAGGCCTCAACCCCATTGGTGAGTTAGTGTGATGCCTACCACTAAGCATATGAAGATTTTCCTTGGAGAAATAGACTGATGAGAAAAATTTGTTCTAACAGTCATGAAGGGAGCTGAAGCAGAAACTGTAGAGCATTTATAGCTTGATCATACATTGAAGATGCCAAGATCATCCACTGCACTGGATCGTTATTGTCACCATCATTAAGTTTTGTTTTACCTCTGAACTTCAATGAATGGAAAAATAAGGCTGATGATTCTGCAAATTTATCTAACTTAAATTCAATTCATGTACAAGTTAAGACATCACCTTGTGATGTAACTGGTCCTCTTCAAAATGAAAGAAAAATAGCACAACTTCTGTTCCAGCAACACAAGCCATACTTTATACTTGGAATGGTCTGTCCCATCACTTCTGCCTCTTAGATTCCCTGACTCCCTTCAAGATTCAATTCAAATTCCTGTTTCTTTAGAAAATCATTTCCCTCTCAGAGTGCCTTCTATCAACTCAATATCTTGTATCTATCTACTTGTTTGCATGCTTTTTCTCTCATTAGAATGTGCAGTCCTTGAGAGCAGTGACTATCTTTTTGTCTTTCTTGGTATACTGAGTTTTAGTTCAGTGGCTGACACATCATAAGTACTTAATACTCTAAGTGTTTGTTGCCTTGACCTAGAGGAATAATAACTTCCTGCTCTATTTGGTAAGCAAAGAAAATGCTACTTTTCTACTAGAAACTTTTAATTTGCATTTTTCTCAATACTTTTAGCTTATGATACTGAGATGAGGATGAAAACAAGCCACAGATTGTTGGAATTTATCATATATTCTTGCTACATCAGGTGATTAGGTTCTTGGGACTCAACAATGACCTAAAAACTAGGGGGAGAAAAATCTAAGGATGGAAGGAAAAATGGATCACAGTCCATTATTAGGAAAGGCAGTCTGATGCAACAGAAATCACACTAAGCTAAAGATCAGAAGACCTAGGTACTATTCTTGACTATTTAGAATGTGACCTGGACAAAATCCTATCACTGAACTTCAGTTTCTATCACTAGAAAACAGAAATAATAAAAACCTGTTTCATTTATTTTACTGATATGTTCTATAAGTATTTATGTATGTGTAAGATATTTCATTTAGGAAGCAAACCACTGATTAAATAGATGGTGCCTGTAAAGTTGATTTTATTTCCTACCAGGAGTGGAGAGCCAATAACCCTGAAGCCACATGTAGCCTTCTGGGTCCTTGAGTGCAGCCTTTGACTGAGTCCAAGTTTTACAGAATAAATCCTTTTATTAAGGGAATTTGTTCTGTGACGTTTGGATTTAGTCAAAGGGTCATACTTGAAGACCTAGAGGGCTACATGTGGCATTGAGGTCACAGGTTCCCCACCTCGTTGCATGGCTTAAAATATAGAAATGATGATGACCTCTTTAGCAGGTGTACAGTATACATTATGAGGGCTAGGAAATATGCATTTGCCTCCTGTGTTTAAACTGAAAAGAATGGTGAATAGAGAAACTTATCCATGTCTTATGAGGCAACTAAGTGGCTGGGTGGATAGAGTGTTGAACCTGGAGCTAGAAAGACTTGAGTTCAACTCTAGCTTGATCTGAATCATTTCAAACAACTGATCTTGTGGAAAATTCACTTAACCTCTGTCTGCTTCAGTTTCCTCATCTGTAAAATAAGGAAAATCATAGCACCCACCTCCCAGGGCTTTTGTGAGGATAAAATGAGATTAGGTTTTGTAATATACTTTACAAACCTTTAAGTTTTATACCAACATTAGCTGTTGCTATTATTATTTTATGATGATGTATCTATTTGCCAAGATAGATACCATCGAAAATATCGAGAATAAGAAGAATCATTGAGTGAATCATAAAAGATTATATTTGAAAAGTGGGCATCAATAAAACCCATAGTCTCAGGCACATATATTTAAAAATTATTGAAGTATAGATAATAAGCAAGGTAAAGTAGAAATCTTAAGGCAAAGGAATGAATCCAACCTTTTCTGGATTATCACTCATATCTGAAGGGTCAGGGGATATAGAACTTTTGACTGAAATATGGTGGCTAAAAGGAACACTATACTTTAAAAAGATAGCAGTGTGGAACTGAATATTAACCAAATGTATTCATTAGTGGAAGAACGGGAACTAATGGAAAGAAAACATCATGGAGAGCATTTGAATGAGAATTACTATAAGGACCACAAAAGTGATATTAATGTAGAAGCATACTACAAACCACCAGGGCAGAAGAATTATCTATACTTCATGAAACAGAAATAAAAACTAGCATAAAGGTAAGTTACAGAAACAGCAACTTCAATTATCTGGATATTTTCTATATCTGTATGTGTACGTGTGTGTGTGTGTCTGTCTCTCTGTCTCTATTTCTAGCTCTATCTCTATCTCTGTCTCTGTCAAAAGCAAATGAGTTAATATATTGTTTACTTGCTTTAATGATAATTTCATTTGTGAAACTGAAGAAAACAAAGGTGAATTATTCTTCTGGATATGATTCTAACAAGGAGGCATGGATTTCTAGGGTAAAAAAGATGGAAATCCATCTTCAAATTCATGAGAAAGAAGAATACTGGGGGGAAATCTGACATGAATGCTAGATTTAAAGAGGTTTTCAAAAGGCTCAGAAAGAATAGGAGCCCATGACTTAAAATTTTATATAGCAGGTTAGTAGAGGAAAGATGAAAAATTCTTAATAATGAAAATATGAAGACACAAAGAGACATCCTTCTAATAAAGGGGAAAGGCCAACTTATCAGAGATGAGGATGGGAAAACAGCATTCTCCTCAATGTTAACTCAGATTTTTAAAGAGACATTTATAAAAGATGGAAACCAAGGTAGGTCATGGAGATTGAATACAAAAGAACAGTCAGTTCAGGTGGAATAGTGTGAGGAGATTTAAAGCCCAAAGTAAACTATCATGTTTGAAAATTAAAGTAAACTGAGAAGGTCCTGGGCATGATCAATTTACAAATCAGGCTACCAGTGACCAACAAATAAGTTCAATGGTGTCTGGCAATGACCAAAAACCCTGAGTGAGGATTGACAGGATCTTTTAAACCTAGATGTGTCTCCCTTCTGATTGGTCTGACAGTACATCATTTGAACCTCCCTGCAAAGGTAAGATAATCCTAATTGATAAACATTTTAATAAGGAAGTGGGATGAGAATCACTTCAACTCCTCCCTATTCAGAAAATGGAAACAATCCTCAAACAATGGGATTAGACTTCAGATAATGGGAGTAATCTGCAGCGTTTTTGGATGAATCAAGAAGAATTTGGGTTGAGTGGTTAGTGGGTGAGATAGTTCCTTTATCTCAAAGAGAACCAATGACATCAGAGGGGTGGGTGAGTTTAAAAGGTGGACAATACCAGGGTGGAGATACAAATTAAAACAATAGAATTGAGAGTCACACTGACTGCAGACTTCCTGAGTAATTACAAGTAGAGGTAATTGCAAGTCACAGGGCAGCTAGGGGACACAGTGGATAGAATACCAAGTCTGAAATCAGGAAGTATTTACTAGCTATGTAACCCTGGGTAAGATACTTTAACCTTATTTGCCTTGGTTTCTTCATCCGTAAAATGATAAACCAGTTCAGTATCTAACAAGAAAATCCCAAACTGGAAGAGTAGGATACAACTGAAATGAATGGATGACAAAAATTACAAGACAAACACTTGACCTTAAATTTCTCCAGAATGTAGGTAAAGGGTGAAATTACAAGGGTAGACACACACCACATGGGAGAGCATAAATTCTAGGCCAGCTTGACTAAGTCTTAAAAATAGAATTTAAATCAATTTTCAATATTACAGAGCTAAGGATGGTAATAACTAAGAAAATAATATTTGTTTCTTTTAGACTTTGCTTTGGAGTCAAGAAGAAGGTCAATGAAAGATTCTTCTCTTCTCTTCACAGCTATGAAAGTATGTGCCAGTGGTAATGGATAGTAGAGAGGTTTAACTACTTCTGGGTCAAAAATTGAGCACAACTCCCTTATTCTTGTCTTTAGTATTAGCTCACCAATTAAAGGACCTTCTTGCTGTGCTTCCCATCCCAATGACCCTCCACAAGAACATTCTGTGTAAGAACATCTTGTGTTATAATATCCATTCTGGGAGACTTCAAAGGTTCTCTAATTTCAGGAATTAGCTCAGTCATTCAGGTCAAGGTATCTTACTAATCAAATCAGCCAGCTCTTGGAACAGGTTCTCTCAATATCCTTTTGCCTGAAATTTTCCCCTTCCTAGTGATTAAGCCTATATGAGCTTTGACTTTTTCTTCCTTCTGGGAATCTCCACCCCTGTGAGAGGTGATTCCTTGTTGGTGAACTCAAACCCCAAGACAAGTTTGATTCTCTGGGGCCTCATTATTCCTGATTTATTTGGCTTCTAGTTTCTTTAACAGGGGTAATGAATTTCAGGCCAGAAACAAAAGAGGCCGGGTACCAGTTGGACTAGATCGTAGTCCTGTTTTACTCTGACTTGCTCAAAACCACAATCAGAGTACTATGTTCTGAATGGCAAATTTAGGGAAGAAAATAAATTAGAGTGTGTCTAGAGGAGAACTACTAAGATAGGGATGGGGCTAAAGGTGAAACCAGACAAGGATCAGGTGAAGGAACTGAGTTGTTCTTCCTTCATTTTGGAAGAGGATCAAAGATATCACTGGGTGATACCTTGATTTGAGCATGACCTGGATTTAAGTAAGGCAGACATGCACAAAGTCCTCAGTCTCACTCTCTTGCAACCATTGAAGTCCAGTGGCAAGGCAAAAGTCAGTACAACTGTTGATGGCCTGGGATGCAGTGGAAGACCTTAGCATCTTCGATGCTTCATCAAGCTCTAAGCACTCCACAGGGCCCACTTTAGTGCCTTTGTGAGTTCTTCAGAACAAATTGCTCTCATTCACCCATTGCTCCAAGGGAGATCTTCATGTGCTTGGGGTAGACATCTCCTAAATCATGATGGGTTTGAACCCTGTTAATTACTCTCAAACTGGTTTAACCTATGTACCAACTACTAAGGTGTGGCCTCTGTACATGTTGGTTGGTTGGTTGGTTGTTCTCCATCGTTCTTGAAGAGGACCAAAATGATATCAACATGATAAAGTGAAGTTTCAATGTGTCCTCCGGTGGCTGATCAGACCAATACGAGCTCAGAATGCTCTAGCACAGATTAGGCACAGATAGTGTGAATATTTGGGGTGGTTACTCAAATTTGCACATCTTACCTTTCTTTTCTGCTATCTCAATTCTGCTTTGCTTATAGAGCACAGCACCCTTTCTGATGTGGGCACACCATGCTGAGTGATCCTGTGCCAGTGTCTCCCCACATTGCACAGTCAAATCCAAAGTTCTTGAAAGAGACCTTGAGAGTGTCCTTGTATAGCTTCTTCTGATCTCCATGTGATTGCCTGCTCCATGTGAGTTCTCCATAAAATAGTCTTTTTGGCAAGCATACATTTTACATTTGAACAACATGATGAGTCCCTCAGAGTTGCACTCTCTGAGCTAGTGTGAATGCTTGGCAGTTCAGTTCAAGTAAGGACTTCAATGTCTGGTACCTTATCCTATCAGGTGATCCTCAGAATCTTCCTAAGACAGTTGAAATGGAAGCAATTCAGTTTCCTGGAATGGCTCTGGTAGACTGTCCATGTTTCACAGGCATACAGCAACGAGGTCAGCACAACAGCTCTGTAGAACTTCAATTTGGTAGTCAGTCTAATACCTCTTCTCTCCCAAACCTTTTTTTCAGAGCCTCCCAAACACTAACCCAAACCCAGAGCTAACTCTGGCAATGCCTGCATCAACCTCATTGTCAATGTGTACATCCCTGGAAAGTACACTACCAAGATAAGTGAATTTATCCACAGCATTCAAAATTTCTCCATTTGTTGTAACCAATGGTTCCATGTATGGATGATGTGGTGGTGGCTGATGGAGCATCTTGGTGTTAATTATTAGGCCAAAATTAGCACAGGAAGCAGAGGATTGATCCATATCTTGTTGCATCTCAGCTTCAGAGGCTGCATTGGGTGTACAGTCATCTGCAAACAGAAAATCATGCACCAACACTCCCTCCTCTTTGATATTGGCTTGTAACCTTTTCAAATTGAAGAACTTACCATCAGTACAGCAGCTGACCTTGATGCCATGTTCATCCTCATTGAAAGCAATATGAAATTGAAATAATATGGTTGAAAATATCATGCTGAAAAGCATGGGAGCAAGCACACAGTCCTGTTTCACTCCATTGGTGACTGGGAAGGCACGGGAGCATTGTCCATTATCCAGAATCTGGGCAAACATGATATCATGAAATTCACATACAATATTGATGAACTTCTCCAGGCTGTCAAATTTTGACATAATTTTCCATAAGCCTTCATGACTAACAGTTCCAAAGACTTTGGTCAAATGTGTAAGCATTGTGTACAGAACTCTGCTCTGCTCGTGGAATTTTTCCTGTAGTTGTCAGACAGCAAACACCATATCAACAGTTCCTCAGCCCTTTCTGAAGCCACACTGGCTCTTAGGTATATGACCATCTTTCAGGTGAAGGATCAACCTATTAAGGAGGAAGCTAGCAAGAATTTTGCCAGCAATGACCCAACTTTGTGATTGTCACAGGACAATCTATTCCCTTTACCTTTGTAGAGATGGACAATGGAGGCATCCTTGAACTCCTGGGAAATATATGAACTCCATATAACCTGGAAATTTTAATTCAACTTTTTTATGAGCAATGATCCCTCTACCTTGTAAATCTCAGCTGGAATAGAATCAGCACTAGGTGCTTTGCCATATGAAAGGAGCCTAATGGCCCTCAAAACCTCTTCTTCAGTTGGAAGTTCAGCTAAGGGGGAATTGACTTCAACCTGAAATAATCAGTCAATGGCCTCAGCATTGATTGATGATGGTCTGTTGAGAAGACTATGGAAGTGTTCAGCCCATCTCTCTAGGATCATGTCCTTGTCACTAATCAATGGAGCTCCATCAGTACTAAGTAGTTATGAGGCACCATAAGTTTGTGGTCCATAAATAGCTTTCAAGGAATCATAAAAGCACTTTGGATTGTTACTATCAGCATAAAACTCAATTTCTTCTGCCTTCGTACAGAACCAGGAATTCTGCATCTCTCCAAGCTTTGCTTGTACTTTATGTTTGATGAAATTAAATGCTTCCTGCTTAGAGGTGAATGAATTATGTTGCTGGTAAGTCCTATGGAGTTCTCATTTTGCATTTAGCAGCTTCTGAATTTCCCCATCACTTTCATCAAACCAGTCTTAGTGTTTGTGAGTTTCTGACCCAGATGAGCAAATGCAGTGCTGTACACCAAATCTCTGAACTGCCAACTCCTTTTCTGCTCCACTGTTGCCAACTATATGTTGGCTCAACTTTCCCTCCAAGTTGGCAATAAACTGTTCATGTTCAGAGAAGAGCTCTAACTTGTTGACATTAATTCTTCTGGTAGTCATTTTGCCTTGGGGGCGGTGCTTCTGATGAATGCAAATATTTGGCTTGGAAAGGATAAGTCTATGATCAGTCCAGCACTCGGCACCACATATTGCCTTTGTCACTCTCACATCTTCTCTGTCTCTTTTCCTTACAATCACATAAATGCCAGCGTTTGCTGTGAAGGTGCATCCATGACGTTTTATTGCATTTAGGTAAACAGAAAAGTGTTGGTGATGAGAAAGTCATGTGATGCATAAGTCTTCAGCAATAAATAACTATTGCTCTTGCTATTTCCAACTCTGTTCCTTCCTAGGACTCCCTGCCAAGTCTGGTTGTCTGAGCCTACTCTAGCATTAAAGTCATCCAGAATTATAAACGTGTCTTCTTTTGGCACATTTATGATGAGGGTTTCTAGGTTTTCATAAAATTTTTCTTTGATCTCATCAGGTTTTGTTATGATGGGAACATAGGTACTGATGATTGTGGCATGGCATTTTCCTGCAAGTGGCAATGGCATTGTTATGAGCCTGTCATTCACAACTTTTGACAGAAATACTGAGTTGCTAACTAGATTAGTTTTGATTTCAAAACCTACAGCAGTTTCACAGTGCTCCCCTTAACTGTGACCACTCCAGAAAAATGTGTATCCAGCTTCACTTCAGTAATCTGGCTTTCATTTATTTGCCAACCTTGTTTCACTCAGGGCTGCTATTTGGATGTGATATCTATTGAGTTCTCTTGCAACAAGAACAGTTCTTCTTTCAGGTCTATTGGAATTTGTGTTGTCTGTAAGTGTGCACACGTTCCATATGCCGATGTTTGCAGATATTTTTGTACATTTTGTACATTTTTTTGTGTTTTGACCACATAGTGGGATTCCCCACCTGCCACAGTATTCAGGCCAAGGTTGGGTAAGCAGGCAATGTTTAGGGCAACTTTTCTAGCCCCCTTCCTCACATCAGGAGGTGAGCAGTGCAATCCTTAGAAGGCTACTCAGACACCCAGCGGGCTGCCAAGTCCCACTGCAACTTCCAGTGAGAAGCAACCCTATGGCCTGGGTTGCCTGTGTACAGGGTTGTGACTATAGTTCCCAGTGTATCCATACCTGCTGCTTCATCACTTGCTTATCACCACAGGATTTTGAGGGATGGTAGTAAAATAGCATGGGTGATATCTTTTGATTCGTGCTTAATTTGTATTTAAATGAGCCAGAGTTGCACAAAGTCATCAGCCTTACTCTCTCCAAAGGTGGAAAGAGCCCCAGAAAGGGCTCAGCAGACATCACACCAAAGATACTGGTCCTCCCTGAACACGCCCTACATCCCATTGTACATGCTACAGCTTCTTGAAGTCACAGGTGAGAGTTGAGTGCCATGTGGACACCAAAAGCATATAAAAATCCCAGAAAAAGGCTCAGTGAGCTCTCAGAAAAATGACTTGGGGAACATATTTGTTTTCATATATCTGAAAGGCTCTCATATAGAAGAGAAATTAAGACTTGTTTGGCCATGAAGCACAGAAACTAGGCGCAATAGGAGGAAATGTCAGAGAAGCAAATTTAGGCTTCTCATTAGGAAAACTCAATAATTAGAGCTGCCAGAAAGTGACCTCAGGAAGTGATGGGTTACTTCTCAGTGGAGATCATTAAGTAGAGGCTGGATTACCACTTGGTTAAAATCTTAGGGGAAAGGTTCTTGTTAGAATGTAATTTGCTGTGAGAAAAAGCAAAGGGCATGATTTAAGAAAAAACTCAGGAATATTTGTATGTACTGATATGGGAAAATTATCAGAAACAGGAAAAACAATTATTTCTATAATAACACTGGAAAAAATACATTTTGAAGGACTTAAGTATTATCTGTTCGGTGACCACCCACAAATGCAGAGAACCAATGATGAAGCATGGTACCCACCTCCCTAAAGATGCAGAATAAAACCTATTTTTGGACATAAGTAATGTGGGAATTTTCTTTGCTTCACTATATGCATGCTAGTTACAGTGGTCTTATTTTCTTTTTTTCAAATGAACAGGAAGAAGTGGGAGAGAAAATAAATGCTTGTTAGTTGTAAAAACAAGAAAAAAATTAAGATGGACGCTAGACTAGATGAACTATAAATTCTTATTAGATTTTAAGAGTGAATAATCCAGTCTCATGGTGAGCCTGACTCATTCTATCATTAAAAATGCAAAATTCCTGGTTCACTTATTAAAAGGAAATCTTTATGTTCAGGTCTTTCACCCTGATAAAAAATGCAAAACTGAAGTTTATTAAAAAAATTGCCAAGGTAGAAAACACCAAGATAGAAATCACTGAAGATCAGCCCCAAGCATTCAAAGAGCTTTTAAAGACAAATTTCATAATAAGAGTAAGACAATTCTGATAGGCATGTCTTTAAAAGGGGATTTAAAAGGGCTATGGTGTCTCAGCTTTTCCCCAATGGCCACATCATAGGGAAATGAGGCTAGAGATTAGGGGGAAGGGGATGAAAGCTCCTGCGATTATGTCCTAAATAGCAGGTAGGATGAAGGATGGAAAAGTACACTCCACAGACAAGCTAACCTTACCCATTCCCCCCAGTAGATCTATCTTTCCACAATAGACTGATTAACAAGTACCAGGAAGACAAACCAGACTGGAAACAAGGGAGTTGCCACATCCATTTCAATAATTTCTATACCTGGGCTTTGACAGGGTAAGAGTTTCCTTTGAATTATAGGCAACATAAAGGCAGAATATCTTAGATATACCAGAAGATTCAAGTTAGTCAGTAGCCAATAAGCATCTATTGAGCACCTACTATGTGCTAAGGACTGTATTAAGTTGTGGGGATCCAAGACAAATAAAAACAAAGACAGTCCCTGCTCTCATGGAATTGAAGCCGGGAAAGAGAAAGGAGTAAAGGAAAGAATAGGAAAATACCTGGTATGAGGGCATTAAAAGAAATCCAAAGAAGTCCAAAAGCAGAGGATCTGGTGAGAAATTGGGAGAAGATTGTCCTCAGTCTCCTCCTTAAATCAAGGCCCTGGGACTTACGGTCCTGCCCTGCAACCATAGGGTCCCATGGAAGGTCAGAGGGTACTGATTAAATATGAGTACTAGGCAGATTCAACCTCACAGAATAATGAGTTTTCAGAATGGTAAGTTTTCTGGAGAAGCAAGGCATGATGGAGAATTCCAAAGAAGTCCAAAAGCAGTGTAACTGATGAAAATGCTAGACAAAGATTTCAATATTCTTCCTACTGAACCTTTTGACGAGAGCACTAAAGAGTGATCATCTTGGAGTTTTTCCCATATTTACTTTTTATTTTTTGACAAAAGTGCTGACAAATGACCTGATCAGAATTGGAAAAGGGAAGCAAAGTATCTCAATAACCTTTACGTAAAAGTGAACTGACAACACTCTTAGCAGCTAAGTTTCTGTAGAGCTAGGCTCAGAATCAGGACGCTGTTACTGTTCAATCATCTCAATACTCTCTAACACTTCATGACCCCGTTTAGGCTCTTCTTGCAAAGATACCGGAGTGGTTTGCCATGTCCTTCTCCAGCTCATTTTATAGATGAGGAAATTGAAGCCAACAGGGTTGAGTGACTTGCCCAGGGTCATACTTCTAGTAAGTGTCTAAAGCTAGGTTTAAACTCATGAAGAAGAGTCTTTCTGATTTCAAGTCCAGCAATTTATCCACTGCCCCACCTAGCTGCCCAGGAATCCTGAAGACCTGAATTCAAATCTGATACTTCCTAGCTCTACGAGCCTAGGCAGGTCATCTGGCTTCTGCTTGCCTCAATTTCCTCTGGAGATAATAACGATACCTACCTCTAGGGTTGGTCAATGCTATATAAAGGTGACCTGTGATTTTCATCGTATTCCTATACATTTCAAAATTTTAATAAACAAGAAGCTGATATGATTAAATGCTAGAACATTTTGTAGTGTCTGTTGGGTCAATAGAAGAGAGAAGGGAATGCTTATAAGAGCCCCAGCCATTTCCATCCATTGCTCTGGGCTCAATAACCAGACCAACACTTCCATGTCACCCTTGTTCCTAGAAAGGGCACCTTGTGGGAAAATTCCTTTGACTCCCCAGTTACTTCCTTCCCTCGCTGCCATTCCCAGTTATATTTGGTTTCTCTGTATTAGAATACAAACTTCTTAAAGAAAGAGTCTCTCACGCTTGTTGACTGATCAGTTGATTGATTTGTTTAGCATACTGTCTGGTGCATAGAAGAACTTAATAATTTTTTCCCATTCAGTCACAGGGTTCTAGTCTCCCCTTCACACAGACAAGTAGATTTATTGATCCACTTAGGTGCACAGAGGAGACCAGTTTTCCCACAAGATGAAGAAGGATGACATTGAGGAAGTTAGAGAAATCTAAATATTGAGCTGAAGAGTTGACATAACTATCCCAGGCAATTCTGCCTCCCCTCCTTTGTACTACCCTTACACTAAATTCTAGAAAATTTCTAGGCATAGAGAAGTCATGTTCTAGGGCATAGAGTTTTATGTGGAGAGAGGAAAAGGATAATCCTTATGATTATAAGGAGAAACAGAAGGTGGAATTCTCTTTTTTAAAAACTTTCTTATTCTTTATATATTGAATGTTTATGTCTATTGATGATTAAGTTAAAAAAATTAAAAAAATAATAATACCTACCTTCCTGGAATTTACAAAGTAGGAAGGAGATAAGACACAAACCAGATAACTTTAATGCACAATATTGTATAGTGCATAAGAGAGGTATACATTTATATGTGAAGATTCCAAGAAAAGGTACATCACTAAGCAAGTAATTACACCAAGGAAGTCTTCACAGAGAAGGAGGCATTTGAGTTGGACTTTAAAGGCTGAGAAGCATTCACTAGGCAAAGTGGGTGAAAATAGACCATTTTAGGTATAAGAAATAGCATGAGCACAGCGGTAGAAAAGTACATTGTATGCTCAAGATACAGAGAGCTTTAATATGGAGAGAATAAATGGGAGCAATACTAAATAAGGCTAAGAAAGAAGGTTACTGCCAATTGTGCAGGATCTGGAATCCAAAGCAAAAGATACTAAACTTCTCTCATTAGGCAGAAGAGTGACCAGAGCTGTGTATAGGAAAGCTTATCCTGACAATGTTAAGAAGGGTGGACTGGAAGCAGAGAAAAAAATAAAAACAGGAGCAGACATATTAGAAAGCTATCACCATAGGCTGGGCAGGTAAGTGCTGAGGACCTCCACTAGAATACTGTAGTGGCACTGTCAACAAAGAGAAGGAAGAGAAATATTACAGATGTGAAATCTACAGTATTCCTAATGCTGACTCCAAATGTGATATCATAGGTTCACAGACCAAGACTGTTGTGTTTGTCCTTCGTTCTCAAAGAGGACGTGGACATCAAGATGATGATACAACTTACAGGGAGGAAGCGCTGTGCAAGGTCACCAACCTAACTTTCTCCTCCAGAGCCATCCGAGTCCAGTGGCCAGACCACTGGAGGACCACTAGAGTCCAGTGGCCAGACCATATCAAGACCACTAAAGACAGCCCAGGATGCAATGGGAGACTCTGGCCTTGTCAGGCTAAGGTCTTATCAGATTCTCACTTCGAGTGAGATACACCCATTCAATGAAGAGTCTTCTTTAAGTAGTTAGTCAAGGGATGACCTCTTTAATAAAAAAAAAAAAATCAAACTGGGAGGGGAAGACTCTCAGGGTTCCTGGGTAAAAGAGAAATAGCTACTATTTAGTATTTAGTGATTAGAAGAAGAATGTTTAGAAATGACATGTCTTCAGGAGAAGCTGAGGTTTCTGGGAGGATGAGAAGATGAAAAGAATATAAAAGTCAGGTGGGAGTTTACTAATGAAGGAGGTGAAAGAGGCCTGTTTTCCTGAGAAACACATGGTCGCACCATACCATGACTCCCTTCCACAACAATACCAGGGAGGGTCCAGGGCAGCATTGTCTTTGGGGATGACGTTCCATTCTGCCCATGATAATGGCAGTTAGGAAAGTTAGGTGGCACAGTGGGTAGAGTGCCAGGCATGGAGTCAGGAAAACCCATTTTTCAGAGTTCAAATCTGTCCTCATACACTCGCTGTGTGATCCTGGGAGAGTCATGTAATCCCACTTGCTTCAGTTTCCTCATCTGTAAAATGAGCTGGACAAGGAAATGGCAAATCACTTTAGGATCATTGCCAAGAAAACCCCAAATGGGGCCATAGAGTGCAACTGAAAAAGGACTTAAGAGCAGTAACAATGGTGGCTTCTGGGAGAGCCATGTGGTGAAGAGACTTTCAATTTCAATCCCTGGGAAAGACCAGGTAAGGAAAACAATGAGCTCTCCTCTACAAGCCTTCCCTTTCCCTTTTAAAGCCTTTCCAATTCCTCTATTACAGATAAAACTTCTCTTAAGTGTTCATCTGAATCATAGAAAAACCTATTTGGACCTGGAAGGTGCAATAGAGGACAACTAGTCCAACTCACCTCATTTTACAGATAAAGCAACTGAGGGCCAGAGAACGTAAATGACTTGTTAAAGGTGGCACAAGTGTAGGATGATCCCAAGGCAGGAAATGAATTCAACTTCTCCGATTTTTGGTTTATTTAGTCATGGATCCTCTAAGGAGGCTTTTGAACCTCCTCGCCAGGAGGCTAGGCCCCAGGTCTAAGGGTATCATCTATTTTTATGACATTTGAAAAGCCACATGCAATTTTATATGTATTATAGTACTATGGGAGCCAAAATGTGCCTGGAATACATATACACATAGAAACATCAGAATCTTTTTTTCTTTTAATGGCTTCCTCTTAACCCCAAGGAATACATCACAAACATGCAAAACCTAAATCTATTAAGTCTTTACAGACTGATTCTTTCCAAAGCAAGGCATATGTTTGCAGCACAATGCCAAACATCAGAGAAAGCTGGAATAAGGCTGCCTGTGTTCAGTGATCAAACAATGCCCCTGAAGGCTGTAATTAAAGAGCTATGTGCCTTTGAAATCACCTTTTTGGGATTGCTATTTTGCTCAATAAAAAAACTACATTTGTGTCCTTTTATAAGCCCATCTTTAGTTTGAAAATCCACATAAGCAGTGCTGAGATCATATCAGAGCATCCAAAAGCCTTTGGTTAATGTATTTTTCCTCCATCTTTCCTACCATGTTAAATATGTATGCCAGGACAAACACTACTACTGTTTTGATATTCTTTTCTCTGGTTTTATTTTCAGACAGTGGGAATAACTTTGGCTTTACATAAAGAGAAGGGACCCTCATTACCAATATGGAATGTGTTGTCCATGGTCAATTAACACAGCTAGGGCTTGGTAAATTAAAGGTTTCATTCATGAACTCTATCCCACTTAAATCAGTTAGTGTGAACTGATGGGTTAGCGGTCGTCATGAAAATTTATGCCAAGTGTGGATTGTGTAGTAAAATAATTATATTAATATTAAGAAGGACAGGCCCTATGACTCCACTTGTACGAGGAATACCTGGATGAGGAAATTCCCACTACTGATGCAGGGTGGAACCCCTTCTTCAATTTTTAGTCATACAACTTGGAGCACCTTGACTATGTGACTTGTTCACTGAGATGATGTGATTTGCCCAGAGTCACATAGTCAGTATGTGTCAGAGATGCAATTGAATTTAGGTCTTCCTGCCTTGGAGCTCCATCCTCTATTCAAGCTGTCTGTGATAGTAATAGATGATAATGACAACTTCTATTTATATAGTATTTTAAGGTTTGCAAAGTACTTTGCCTACATGATCTCATTTGAATTCTGCAACTCTTTGAGGTTGGTAATAGAGGCATAATGAACCCCATTTTACAGTTTACTAAACTGAGACAGTTTAAGTGAGTTTCCCAGTGTCACAGTGATCAGAATTGTCAAAAGCAGAATCTAAACCCAAGTCTTACCGATTCCATATCCAGTTCTCTGTTAATTATATTACCCTTATCCAATCTTCATTGTGTAAAGATAATTACAAAAATATGATATTGACTATTATTGTTTTAATTTACCCTGCTCCTCAGTCTTGTATCTTGAGTCACCACATACACTTTTCTTAAGTTCAGTGATGGTAAGATTTCAGCAACTTAGGACCATAGATTTAAAGGTGGCAGGAATCTGAGAGGTGATCTTGTCCAATCCCTTCATTTCACAGATGTGCCCTAGGCAAGATAAGTGACTACCCCAGGGTCACACAGGGAGTAAATATTAGAACTGAGATTTTAGTTGAGGTCTGCTACTTCAGAGGCGCTGCTCTTTGTACCATATAAAGCTGTCTTTCCAGCTTTATAGTGAGGGTAGTTAGTGGGGACCCTTCACTCCCCTACAATGGAACGAGACACTTGAATAGATGGGAGAACTTCCTCCTTCAGAATGGACAGACCCAATTACCAAGAAGGCTCACCCCTGGGCAGGAAGTTCATAAGTGTGAAATTAGATAATCACTGATCACATCCCTAGAGTTGGTGGTTGATAGGGCAGAGAAAGACCATTATAATGGCAATTTCAATTTTCCAGGTGAACTATTAAGAGAATTTTCCAGGGGAATTGGGCACATCAGTTGACTCTAATTATGTTGGACAGATATTTACAAGTATTTGACTACTGTGAATCTCCCATGGAATCGAATTGGTCAGGAATTCCACTAAGGAGAAGAGAAATTCCTTGTACATATGTTTGAAGAATTTATTTAATGCAGATCTAATCTCTCACGTTCAAACCTACCACCCTATATCATACCTTCTCACCTCTCATATGGACTAGTGCATAGGGGAATGGGCATTTACACAGCACCAATTATGTGTTAGGCACCATGCAAGGTATTTTTACAAGTATGCTTATTTGACTGTCACAAAAACCCTATGAGTTAATTAAGTGATCAGTTAATAAACATTAGTTGCTTACTGTGTGCTAGCAAAGTGCCAAGCTCTAGGGATACAAAAAACAGCAAAAGACAGGTCCCAAAGAGCTTACAATCTCATCGAGGAGACAACATTCAATCAAATACATACGAAGCAAGTTATATAAAGATAAAGAGGTAGGTGTCCTCCTTTTATAGTTGAGGAAACAGATTAAGTGACTTCCTCAAGATCTCACAACTAGTGCCTCAGAGGTCAGATTTGATCTCAGATCTTTCTGACTCTATGCTCAAGGCTCTATCTACCCTCCCACCAGCATAGCCAAACTAACTGCTTTTCCAAATAGAGTCTCTCCCCTTTCCAATCTATCCTCTACACAGATGCCAAATTAATATTTCTACAGCACAGATCTGAACATATCACTACTCAAAAAGCTTTAGTATGAACTCTCTCTTTAGATTTTATTAGCCCTTTATAATCTGATTTCAATCTACATTCCCAGACTTTTCCTCTGTATTCCAAACAAACTAGCCTCTTTGCTATTCCTCATACATGTAATTCTATCTCTGGACTCCATGCATGACACGTACCTGGAATAATTTTTCCACACTACCTCGGAATCTTGGGATTCCTAAATCCCTTTCAGCATTAGCTAAAGGATCATCTCTTTCAAGAAGACTTTCTAGATTCCTCTCATTGTTAGTGCCTCTCCCCAAATACACTTTATATTTATGTCATATGTATTCTGCATTTACTTATCTGTGAACATGTTGCATTGTCTCATAGTATAATTCAAATTCCTTGAGGGCAGGGAATGAATAAAAGTCACTTATCAAACATTTATCTTATCCAAAGTATATGGTATTCACTTTTGTATTTATATGCCCAGCAATCTAGGATGATTGCCTTATAGTGTTGTTCAATCATTTCAGTCATGTTTCACTCTTCATGACCCCATTTGGGGTTTTCTTAGCGAAACTATTAGGTGGGTAGTTTGCCATTTCCTTCTTTAGCTCATTTTACAGATGAGGAAACTGAGGCAAATAGGACTAAGTGATTTGCCAGGGTCACAAAGCTAGCATCTGAGGCCAGGTTTTGAACTCAGGAAGATGAGTTTTCTTAACTCCAAGCCTGGCATCTATCCACTGGCCAGTAGGCACTTGATAAATGCTCATGATTGAAAATGAATTGAAATGCATCTGTGCATATGTACAGACAAGAATGTATCTATATTTGTATAATAGGAGCATAGTTTTAGAGTCAAAAAGACTCATTTTATGGATAAAGAAGGAGGGTCAGCAAGGTAAAGAGTGAGTCAAGGTCACAGATTTAGTAAGTGGTAAGCCAGATTTCAAATCCAAGTCTTTCTCATTTCAAGTCCTACATACTTTGCTATGTTGCCTGCCCCTCTTACATTCCCAGCATTTCTCCCCAAGGCAATAGAAAAGGTCACTGAGAATTGTTCTATCCTTGATTAAAACAGTAAAGTTACATCCACTCTTCCCCTCTGTGCCTTGTCCAAAGTACATACCTAATAGATATTTAACTTAATAAATATTGGTTGAATGAGCTGTAAAATATTTCTGGTATAATCATCAAAATGTGGGTTTTTATAAAGCAAATCTTACTTTCTTACTAAAATAATGTTATATTTAGGGGTCCTATTCAGCACTAAATAAAATCACAGAATGAATGGAAAAAAGTAATTTTTAAATATTTAGAAACTGTAAACCTCTACAATCATTTAAAATATTCAAGTAATACAGTCATATAAATACATATCGATGGATAAGCTTCATTGGTTGTCTAACTAAATGTCAAATATGAACACTGGCATTCTTCATCTTTTTTCATGTATAGATGCTTAGTTCAACATCTTTTGAACGCTTATATATCTCTTACAAAAGTCTCTATAATGACCCTGTGCTTGCTTAATGAATTAAACATGAGGAGGAGAGTAGCCTGGATTATATTGAAGTCATTGTATAACTCCTTTATTTATCCCAAACTTCTCCCAGAAATAATGACCAAGCTTTTGAATAACAACATTCTTTTAGGCTTACTGTAGGGCTGTGACTCATGGACAATTGGTACAGAATTAAAAGTGAATATCAGACAGAGGACAATGGGAAAACATATGGTAGGTGTGCACAGATTGAAACATACAAACACATGGGACTTTGTAAAATCAAAGTAAAGGTTGTTATTGGGGAAATTTAAGATTAGAAACAAAATTGGTTGGTCATGTGGCAAGAGTGAGAGATAACAGGTGGATAGTTCAGGTCACCCACTGACCTGCTCATAATGTCAAAAGAAAGTATGGGTATCTTGTGGTTGGACGTAGTCCAGGGTTGCTTAGGAAAGACAGGCATAGATGGGCGAAGCGTTACATCACCAGAGGGGAAAATCCAAATTGATGCGATGATAATGATGATAAGCACTTGCATTTACGTAGTTCTTTAAGGTTGCCAAACTAATTTAGATGTTTTATATTATTTTATTCTTGTAATATAGGTGCTAGTATTCTATTTTTCAAATGAGGAAACTGAGGCCAAGTGAGATTAAATGTATTGCCATAGTCACATAGTTACTAGATATCTGAGGCAGGCTTCCTGACTCTAAATTCAGTGCTCTATCCACTGCACCACCACAAATTCACTTGAGTATTTTGATCATATAATACAGACACTTCAGGTGATTGATGAGGACATGAATGACACTTTCACACAGAACATAAAAAGTAGTGTCAGCAATTAGGAAGTCTTGGGTAAGAAACTAAAATTTATAAGAGCACAGGTTATTTTTTCCTCATTTTTGCTCATTGAGCACAAGGGACACATATGAAAAAAACTGATTTGGGAAATGAACAGAAGGCTAAGAAGGGAGCAACTGAGAATGGGAGCTGGATTTTTGGATCATAGTTTACAATATAGATTTGATAAATTCCTGGCTATTGATGATGTATACTTAAAAAAAAGCAGGTAAAAATATATTTGCCAGGTGTCTTGTAAATCTCATCAAAAGGCATTTAAACTTATAGAAAAGGGGGAAAGAGAAGACTTCCTAATCTATCTATACATATATAATCACACACATTTATACATATATATGTATATGTGAGCTAGCTCAAGGTTTAGAAGGCTCTGAAGGAAAGTATGGGAGAGAAGAGGTATTAGACTGACTACCAAACTGAAGGTCTACAGTGCTATTGTGCTGACCTCATTGTTGTATGCCTATGAAACATGGACAGTCTATCAGCGCCATGCCAGGAAACTGAATCACTTTCATTTGAATTGTCTTGGGAAGATTCTAAAGATCACCTAACAGGATAAGGTACCAGATCCTGAGTCCTTATTGGAAATAAACTGCCAAGCATTCAAACTCTGCTTCAGAGACCTCAACTCTGATGGACTGGCCACATTGCTCAGTTGAAAAATGTACACTTGCCAAAAAGAATATTTTATGGAAAACTCACATAGGGCAAGAGCTCATGTGGTGGTTGGAAGAACTATATAAGAACACTCTCAAGCTCTATCTTAAGAATTTTGGAATTGACTGTGTGAAATGGGAGACACTGTCACAGGACCTCTCAGCATGGTGTGCCCACATCAGAGAAAGTGCTGTGCTCTATGAACAAAGCAGAATTGAAACAGCTGAAGGGAAATGTAGGATGTACAAATTTAGAGAATCCACCTCAAATTTTCCCATGGACTATTTATGTTCTATCAGCTACAGTTGGAAGTACTAAAATGTGACTCTAACATAGTGATGTCATTTTGGTCTTCTGAGAATGAAGGACAATAGTCAACCAATACACACATACACATGTTTATGTATATATATGTATATAAATATACATACAGATATATATACTATATATATATATATATATATCTATATCCCAAGTTAGATACTAAAAAGTGTAGTATATGGAATAATCATGAAATCACAGGCGACAAAATCCAAGAATGGAACTGGTAACAAAGCCAATGGTCTACTGTGTCTATAAATAAATGCCTTAAGGTATAGGCAACAAAGAAGGGGAGATAGTGCACATGTTGCAGATACAGTTTATCTAGGCTTTAGCCAGGTTTTTGATAAAGTATTTCATATTATTTGGGGGGCAAAAAAGGAAATTATTAGACAGTCATAAAGATGAATCAGAACTAGTCAGATGGACATACTTAAAGAGCAGTTATTATTAATGGTTCAATATCAGTATGGTAGGTCTCCAGTGGAGAGAGTTCAGGGAAACAGGAGGCCTTGTGTCATCTAGCATTTGCTCATCAGATTTGCAGACACACAAAGCTTCTAGCTAACACAGTAAATGACCGAGTTAGGATCCAAAAGGATCTTGACAGGGTAGAGCATTGGGCTGAATTTAATCTGATGAAATTCAATAAGGATAAATGGAAGGTCTTGCAGTTGGGTACAAACAAATCAACTTCATAAGTATAAGATGGGGAAGGTATGGTTAGAACATCAGCGGTTATTCTGAAAAATGATGGAGAGCTTTTACTGAACTGCAAAATCCTTATGAGTCAGCAATATAACTTGGCAACCAGAAAAACTAATGTGATTTTAGATTGCATTAAGTAGAGGCAGAGCTTCCTGGAATAGGGAAGTGATAGTCCCACTGTATTCTATCCTCCTTAGATCACATGTGGGAAATTGTGTTTTGTTCTGGACACTGGAGTCTAAAAAAGACAATGATAAGCAGCAAGACTGTTCAGGGGAGCAACCAGGATGATGAAGGGCTTGAGGCCATGCCTTATGACGATCTTTGGAAGAAACTAGAGAAGAAAAACTCATCAGAGATATGATGGTTGTCTTCAAGTATTTGAGGTGCAGTCATGTGGAGTAGGGAAGAGACTTATGTTTTTAATTTGGCTCCACTGCTGTTGTTTGGTCATGACTGACTCTTTGTGACCAATTTGAGTTTTTCTTGGAAAAGATGCAGGAGTGGTTTGCTGTTTTCTTTTCCAGCTCATTTTACAGAGGAGAAAATTGAGACAAACAAGGTTAAGTGACTTTTCCAGGGTCACACCTCTAGGAAGTATTTGAGGCCAGCTTTGAACTCAGGAAGATAAGACTTCCTGACTCCAGACTGGGCACTCTATCCATTGTGCCACTTGGTAGATAGAACTGGACGCAATGGGTAGAAGTTGAATAGGGGTAAATTCAGCCTGGGTGTCAAGAAAAGCACACACACACACACACACACACACACACACACACACACACACATACACACCAATTTCCTAACCATTAGAGTCATCCATAAGTGAAATGAGTTGTTTAGAAATATAATATCGGTTCTTCCTCCTTAGAGTATTTAAACAGATACTGGATTTGTCAGAGATGTTAATGTGGGATTTCTTTGGTGCCTAGATTGGAGTACATGAGTAATGAGGTTCCTTCCAAACACTAGTATGTTGGTAAGTGTTTAGCAGTCAGCTCTCCAGAAAAGTTTAATTTGAAATATTAACATTTCCTCCATCACTTTCTTAAATTTAGACAATAAACAAAACAATAAACCAAGGCCTTATTTGTAACATTTGATAATTTCTGAGGTGCCAATGCTAATACTGAAAATTTAACACAGAGTTTATAAGAGAGAGGTTTGAGCTGCCTCCAGCCCATTCTTGTACCTATTTTTTTTAATGAATTAAGAATTATTGTCATTTTATTCCCCCAGCACATTTTTTCATGAATTACATTTTATTTCATTTTTTTTTGTAGTGGGGAAGGCAAGTTAATTATGGTTAAGTGACTTGCTCAAGGTAACACGAACTATGTCAAGCATCTGAGATCAAATTTGAACTCAGGTCCTCCTGACTCCAGGGCGGCTGCTCTATTGACTGTGCCACCTAGCTGCCCCCTTAAAATTTTATTTTTGAAGTATACTTTTTTTGATTGAAAAATATATTTGATGCTGGAATTCAAATAGTCTTGTTTTTTAATCATATCAAACATCGAATTCTTTTTATCTTTTTTTCAGTTCTACATTCTCTCTCTCTCTCTCCCTCCCCCATCTCTCACTATCCACTGAGAAAGGAAATAATATGATTGTTAATAATACCCACCATACATAAATACAGGAAGTCAAGCAAAACATACTTCTACCTTAGCCATGTTGTGAAGGAAAAAAAGCAAGAAAAATAAAGTGGGAAAAATGCATTTCAATCTACACTCAGAGTTCATCAATTCTCTTTCTGGAGGTAGATAGCATTTTTTATGATTCCTTTGGAAGTGTCACTGATCATTGTGCTGAGCAGAGTGGTTGTCTTTCACAGTTTATTATCATTGCAATATTCCTGTTATTGTATACAATTTCTCCAAGTTCTGCTCACTTTACTTTGCACCAGTTCATACATCTTGCCAGGTTTTTCTGAAACCATTTTCTTTGTCATTTCTTATAGAAAATCATATTAAATCACAATCATAAGGCACAACTTGTTTAGGCATTCCCCCATTACTAGGCATTCTTTCAGTTTCCAATTTGTGGCCACCACATAAAGAGTACTTCTAAATATTTTTGTACAGAACCAGTTTGGTACAGAACCAGTAGTGGTATCATTGAATCAAAGGGTAGGCAGTTTTATAGCCCTTTGGACATAGTTCCAAATTATTTTCTAGACTAGTTGGACTAGTTAGTAGAACCACCAAGAGTGCATTTATGTTTCCATTTTTCCACATTGCCTTCAGCATTATTTTCTAGACTAGTTGGACTAGTTAGTGGAACCACCAAGAGTGCATTCATGTTACCATTTTTCCACATTGCCTTCAGCATTTGTCATTTTCCCTTTCCATCATGTTAGCCAATCTGATAAGTATGAAGGGGTACCTCAGAGTTATTTTAGTTCCATGCATGCAAATCTACTAAACTCTTACTCCTAACCAGAAAAGAACAACCCCAAAAAAGATAAGGTCCTTTCTTACCTGGGAACTTTCCCCACACCCTGCCATCTTGGGTTTTAGGCCTTGGTGCTTCCCCACCCTATCTGGAAATTTCTACAGTCTTGGTCTCTTGGAACATTTTGCCTTCCCATCTCAACTGTCTCTCTGCTATAGTTAGTGTCCTAAAGCTGGGTCTACAAGCATCATCTTGTAGTCATTTCAAATTTATCACATCTTCTGCATCTACCATGTTCTAGAAGAGTGAGAAAGATCTTTAAATTCTTAAATTAGGCTTCCACATGGACCCACTTCTCAGACTTAGGGGCACAAATGAGTGAACACCCCCTCCCTTAGCGCGCACACACACACACACAGCTCCTGCTGCCTTTGAACTTTACCCCATAATTACAAAAATATCAAAATATTCTCAATGCCCTTAAATAAGGCAAGGTCATCACACTGTAGCCTCTCAAATATTCTTGAAGTCCAGGACACATAAACCATATGACAGCTACCGACAAACAAAGACCTTTCCAAAGTAGCATGAAATATGTTTTAAAAAATCCTATCTATATGGGTGATGACATTGATGATTTACAAGTGGATTATAGAACAACTAATACAGTGAAATGGATTCCGATTTATTTTCTAACTGCCAAAGGCTAAAAGCAGATGCACTTCAAATCTAGACACAATCATCATGTTCCTAGCTCAGTAATATGTGGATATTTTCTAATTAGTCATAGCCAGTGGTGTGTTAATAAATGTTTAATAACCAACTTTGGGGGGTGAGGAGGCAGAGAGGATTGTATGCAGACATATTTTAAAGTTTAATATTCATTATTAACATTTTCTCTATCACTTAAGTAGATAATCAACAAAATAAGCTTGGGTCCTAATTTGTAGTGCTTGCTGATTTCTGAGCGTAAATCTTCATACTGAAAATTTAATAACTGTCTCCCCAGATCTAATATCCTCCTTCTTCCAAATATTACATTCTGTACAGTTTGAGTACCACTAAATCTACATAGGATAACAAGTAATTCAGAGGCCATCTTGTCCAACACACTCATTTTACAAATTAAAAACTAAATCCCAGGGAAATTAATTAACTTCCCCAAAGTCACACAGGTAGTGTCACAAGAGATATCTGAACCCAGTTCTTCTGACCCCAAAGCACACATAACATAAGAATACCATTCTACTCTATCACAAATTTAACTTAAATGGTTTAATCATATTTTTTTTTAAAAATTCAATTAATAGATTAGCATGCCTTTTCTGATTTTAGACAGGTTGGAGGAGAAGAATGACATGGATGGTCCAGATTACTTAAACAGACTATTCAGGGATTAAACATGATGGGTTGCTTTCTCTTATTAAGCAAATTCCTTGAAAGTCATTCCACTGAATCTTGAAACTCCTTAAAAATAAGGAAAGTATTCAGCCATATATTTGCTCTTGATACCTTGAAAGGACCATAATTTCATCACTGTGAGTACTTTCCCCTTAGCCAGATCTTTACTCCCTTAAATAATCAACAAGTATTACTTGCTATGTGCCAAGTATCAAGATAAGCATTAAGGATTAAAAAAAAATAGAAAAAGCTAAGAATATTTTCTGCCCTCAAGGAAAATATATTCTAAGGAGGAAAACAATGATATGTTAAAAATCAAATGGTGGACATTATTCTTATGATGAGCTCACCTCATTTAGTTAGGTTGGGTCCCAGATGACACATGTGCATAATCTGTATAGCTTGGCATAAGCTAGCAGAATTTGCCCTAGGCTCTGCTGGTATAGCCTTCAGGACAAAGGGCTACCGCCATACTCAGAAAGACCTCAGGTCAGGACAGTGAGGTTTCCACATGAATGAGACTTCCAGTTAAAATCATTTTGTTTTGTTTTTAAATTAAAGTCCAATATAACTTTTCTTTCTTTCTCCATTTTAAACCTCCTCTGTTCATTTAAAAATCTAGTCCATATTATATTAAATAAATACTACTCTGGTAAAAATGAGTATGATCCAAATGTGATATCTTTCATTGGAAAGCCATAAAAAACATTTATCAGGTCATTAAGGGGATCTAGAATAGGGCTTCAATACTTCTCTCACAAGTTTGATAGGATAGACACAACACAATATCCTGATTTCTCATTGGCTATTTTCTTCTTGTACTTGGATAACAGAATAAATGACATTAAATGACATAAATGAAATTAAGAAAATTCAACAAGTTGGAATGATAGACCAGAACTAACAAAAATTTTAGCAGGGATAAATGTAAAGATCTGCACTTACATTAATTACAAAATCACAAGATTATTCTTTTAGTATATCCAGAAATATCATTAGCTCTATTGATTACCTTAACATATTGCCAACTCAAACCAAGTTTATGATACTCCAAAGACTCCAGATCTTTTTGAGACCAACTATTGTGTCACCACAGCTACTAACTTGTATTTAGAGCAATGATTTTTTTGCCAGAGTTAATTTTATAAAGCGTATATTATGTAATTGATTATGTGAAATGTGCTTGATATCTAGTACTAAATCTAAGACAGTGTAGCAACTATTTCACAAGGAGACAAATACTGCTGGATATAGACATTCAGTAGAAAGAGAACTATTCTGGGATGCTTGGGTATTTGTTCTTCAGTTCCTAATTAAGTGTATGTCCTTGAGTAAGTATCTGGGTTCATTTTCTCTATATATAAATTATGAGGTTTGATGAGAGGCAACAAAGTACATTGCATATGTATTGAATTCAAAATCATTAGACTTTGCTTCAGATATCAGCTCTGTTACTTTATGAATTTAGGCAAGGTATGCATAGAGGGTGATAGTTAAAAAAAAAATCAGAAGAAGAGATATAAGAAAGTACCTTCCTCTTCTCTCCTTCACACTTCTTTACAAAAAGGAGGTCTTTGGGTATGGGTATGGTTGTCCTTGACTGTACCTCTACTCCACTAGGATAAGTTAGACATGGCTAGAAGCAAGTAGAAGCCCCAACTAGCAATTACAAAAGTATCACCCTTTATTACTTCTGCAGATCCTAAGTTCATATCTCATGCAAGAGGTCTTACAGAAAAATTCCTAAGTCCAGAGTTTCTTTGTTTCCCTTAGTGGCTTGCCCTACTGGACGTGTTCTTCAAACATTAGTAGTTAACCCTCTAGTTTTTAAGATCTTATTTTTAAAAAAACTGGCCCATATAATAAACTGTGTAGAATTTAATTGGTGGCCATGGAAGATCTGACTTGAAAAGATTAAAGTCTGTCATTTGAAGCAGTTCTGAATCTCCAGAAATTATGGCTCTCTTCCACCTTATTAAGATTGAAAATTGTAGTTTAGTATGGTAGGGGTGGAGAGAAAAAGAGAATATATATCAAGGAAATAAGAAAAGATAAAACTTTTATCATAAAATTTTAATATCAAATCCTAAGTTATTTTAAAGGTTGAGAACAATTATTGCTAGTTGTAGATTGCATTTTGTCACTCTCTTATTTTTCAGGTTTTTCCTGATCTCCTGAGCCACACTACCTCCCTCCAAAAAAAATTGCCTGCTATTTAGTCTCTATGTATTTTGTACGTACTTACATGCTAAATATCGTTTCAAATTTATGATAGAGAGGTAATTTTGTATGCTTTGGAGATTGAAGTTCTCATGTTCAAATCTTGCCTGCAATCCTTGCCATCTATATGACTTTGATGGAGTCACTTAACCTTTCTGGTCCCCAGTTTCCTTATCTGTAAAATAATCACACAAGTCTATATCAAAGGTCCCTTCTGGCTTTAATTCAAGGATCCAATGATTAGCAAAACACAGAAGGAGGGAAAGTTCAAAAACCTTGACAAATAATAGATTACGACGGAGTAAAGTGGTTGAAAAGCTAGAAAACTAGGAGTTTTTAATCAGAGAGGGAAATTTCAGAGTCTTAGATCTTGGAGGCAGAGTAGTTTGGAGTCATGATGAAGTCTTAAGTCTAAGGTGTAACTAGCTCCTATAGGGGATATAGACTAGAAAAGGTCATCTGACTTGTTCAGTCAGTCATGTCTGACTGTTTGTGACCCCTTTTTGGGTTTTATTGGCAAAGATACTGGAGTGGTTTCTTCTCCAGCTCATTTTATAGATGAGAAAACTGAGGCAGATAGGGCTAAGGGAAATTGTCCAGGGTCTCACAATCAGTAAGTATCTGAGACGTGATTTGAGCTCAGGAAGATGAGTCTTCCTGACTCCAGGCCCAGCATTCTCTCTACTGTACCATCTAGCTGCCCATCTGACTTAGGAGGTTGATTAACTTGGAAGACAGAAGATTAGAAACGGGAATTAGACTGTGCTAAGTGTTGGGGTGAGTCATATGTGACATTCATTGAAAATGGGGAGAGTGTTCTGGAGATCTGTGGGGACAGGTACATTTCCCAAGTAGAGAATGATGGTGGCAGAGGGAGGGTCTGGAAGTACTGGAAAGGGGAAATACTTTTGGACTCTTTTCAGTAGGGGATTGGGCAGATAACAGAAAGGCATGGCTAATATTAGGGAGTGATACATTGCAGAGACCTCTACTGTAGGCAAGGGAAATCCCTGCCTACAGTTATTGCTTTTTTGTACCTTACTAAGTACTTTTGTGTTTCAATTGCTGAAAGGTGAATAGAGAAATAAAAGGTTAAAGACCATGTTTGCCTTTGAAATAAATTTTAATGTACCAGAGTCCAAGCGGGCTTCAGGTTATGTATTTCCTCTGATGTAATTAGTAGGTCCATAGTGTTTGCTGTTATTTGTATAGACTCAACACAAATATGCCCATAATGCTATTTAGGGGGCAGAAAGTCTAAAAATAAAGTGCAGTTAACAACATCATGTATTTATGTTTCTTAATACATTCATTTATTTTTCCCAAATCATATCACATCTCTCAGTCGGGCTTTTTGCCACCACTGCACATCTGCTGTGAATGAGATTTCAATGTCCCTTTCCCCCCAAAATATGAATCAGAAATGTTATTTTTATTATCATAAGATTGAGATTTGGGGATGAAATATGCAATAAAATTGTAGAGTGCTCTGTAAATATTTTTCATTTCTGTAGAAATTGATCATTATCTCGGCCCTCAGGTTTCTCCCTCCATAGAATGAGAAAGTCCTTTTTCAAAATGAGCCAGTAGGCGTCCTAGGAACAAACCTGAGGGCTTGGGACTCTGTCCCTTTGAGTCAGTACTGAGCGCCTGAACATAGAACACTATAGAAAAGTTACAAGTAGATACAAAAGAAGGCAGAACCTCATTTCCGGGCTTTAATCTTACAATCTACCTCAGAGGAGAAAGAAGTGAGCTGTCCAATGAAGATATAAATCAACCAAAGTGCTAGTGCAATTTGAGTATATGGACAATGAAGAAAAACGCAGGAGGAGGAGGGAAGTGGAGGAGAAGGGAGGTGGTAGGGGAGAGAAATGGTCAATTATGGAAGACTTCCAGGAGGTGGCAAATTTTGACCTGGATTTTGAATACAATAAATGATATGGATGAGTAGAGAGGAAGGAAGAAGACCTTCTAGCCAAAAGAAATGGTAATTACAAAGACCTGGAGAAAAATTTGGACAAATATTGGAGGAAAGGGATGGGGTATTAGACAGGCAGGGAGGATTGTAGATTTAGAAGTAGAAGGAATCTTGTAGATCATCTCTAGTTCAGTCCTTTCATTTTATTTGTATCCTTACCCACAAACTGCCAGGGAGAATTCTGATAATTCCTCAGGGAAAAGGGTAGGTTTATGCACTGTCAGTGTTTTGGACCCAGAAGGGATGGCATCTGATAGGTGGAAGGAACTTGTTGTCCCTGATAGAAATAGGGAGAGCAGAAAGAAGAACCTGATCTAAGTAGCTAAAAGATGCTTACACTGCAGGCAGACAGGCCACCAGAGACCCGGTGGCACAAAGTACAGAAGTGAGCCCTCCTGGACCTACAGCTCTCGAAAACCTCCCCTAGGGAGTTATTGAATTCTTCTGTTGAAATATGTGAATGGGGACATTGATGAAGAAACTGAGACAGAAAGAGGAAAGTTTGAATTGCTGAAGGTCAAACAGTGAGGAAGTGTTGTTCAGGCTCATTTTACAGATGAGGAAACTGAGGCAAATGGGGTTAAGTGATTTGCCCAGGGTTACTCAGCTAGTAAATGTCTGAGGCCAGATTTGAACTGGTGAACTTCCTGATTCCAAAACTAGTGCTCTATCCACTGTACCACTTAGTTGCCCACTTAGGGAATGGCAGGTTGGAAATTCAAACCCAGGTCCAGGTCCTCTAACACACACAAAAAATAGTGTTTTTGCCATTGAACTCTAGTTTTCTACTACAGGGGAGAAGGAATCAAATGAAATTCATTCATCCAATAAATTTGTTCTGCCAGGACAGTGGAACTATATGCTACAAACAATGAAAAGCTTACAACGTGGGGGAGAAAGGAATATTGTGGTAAAAGTCATTTGGTCAATATGAATTTGAATAGGATTAGGAAGTGGCAATAAAAAAATACAGTTTTAGGAGATTAGACAATATAGTCATAATCCATTATGAGATAAAGAGTATCATAGCATTAAAAAGGCAACTAAGTATTTTAATGGAAATGATTAAGTTAATGACAATTTTTTTTAAAATTTAATTTAATTTATTTTTTTAATGTTCTACAATCACTACCATACAACTTTGTTCTTAACCCCCCCACACCTACCCCACTCCTCGCCACTCCCTCCCCAAGACGGCATATAATTCTATATAGGATCTACATATACTTTCCTATTGAATACATTTTCACTATAGTCATGCTATGTAGATGAACTAAAATAAATGGAAGAAATCATATAACAAATCAAAACATAATACACA
>CM053770.1:407103663-407174280 GCA_028658325.1 Potorous gilbertii
GTTCTTGTGTTATTACAAAGTTCCAAGTCTACTAGAAAAAACTCTTGCACACTGTGGTCATTGCTGAGCACAAAGTTCTCCTGGTTCTGCTCCTTTCACTCAGCATCACATCATATAAGTCCTTCCAGGCCTCCCTGAAGTCTTCTTGTTCATCATTCCTTACGGTGCAATAGTACTCCATTACATTCATATACCATAATTTATTGTCATTCCCCAATTGATGGGCATCTCCTTAACTTCCAGTTTTTAGCAACTACAAAGAGTGCTGCTATAAATATTTTTGTACATGTGGGACCCTTTCCCATTTTTATAATCTCTTGGGGACACAGTCCTAGTAGCGATATTGCTGGGTCAAAGGGTATGTACATTTCTGTAGCCCTTTGGGCATAGTTCCAAACCGCTCTCCAGAATGGTTGGATGAGCTCACAGCTCCACCAGCAATGAATTAGTGTTCCAACTCTCCCACAATCCTCTCCAACACTTATCATTTTCCTGTTCTGTCATGTTTGCCAATCTTATAGGTGTGATGTGGTACCTCAGAGTTGTTTTGATTTGCATCTCTCTAATCAAAAGTGATTTAGAGCATTTTTTCAATGACTATAGACATCTTTAATTTCTTTCTCTGAAAATTGCCTATTCATATTCTTTAACCATTTATCAATTGGGGAAAATGACATTAATTTCAGAGAGAATAAATAGAACTCCAGGATAAACTGAACCCTGGAATAGAAAATAAAAGAAAGAATCCAAAATAACTTCCAAACTAAGATCCTTGGGAATGAATGATGAGAAAATAGGGATGACTCTTGTAATTGTTGAGGAGATTATTTTATATGACTGCTATTTAACTAAACAAGTATTGATTAAGCTTCTATTTTGTGTTAGGCACTTCAGAAACAAAGACAAAAATCAAGTATCTCTTTCTTTTATGGAGTTTATATTCTACGAGGGCAAAATTGAATGTACTTAGAAAAATATATTTAAAATATGTACTAAATAAATGAGGCAGTTAGGTGGTTCAATGGATAGAATTCTGGGCCTGGAGTCAGAAAGACCTGAGTTCAAATACGGCCTTAGAAATTTACTAGCTGAATGACCCTTGGCAAGTCACAACCTCTGTTTGCCTTAATCCACTGGAGAAGGAAGTGGCAAACCACTCCAGTATCTTTGCCAAGAAAACCTCATGGAGGGTATTAGTGTGCTATGGTTCAAGAGTTGAATGTGACTAAACAACTAAATAAATAGAAAATAATAGAGTGAGGAGGGTCACTAACAAATAAAGCTATCATATGATTACTGGAAGGGACTTTAGAGATCATCTAGTCCAGAAAAGGCTTCTTGCAGGAAGGTGGTACTTGTGTTGAACCCTTAAAGGAGCTGGTAATTCCAAGAAACAGGGAGAACGAAAGACATCTCAGCTATGAGGTTAATCTGTACGCAGCATAAAGATAGAAGATGGAGTATTATGTAGGAGAAATTGCAAGAAGACAAGTTTGTTTAGGGGTTGATATGCTGAAAATGGAAGTTAGAGCCATGTTGTGAAGTTCTTTAGATTCCAACAGGAAGCATTAGTATTTTATCCTGGAGTTGATAAGGGAATCTTTGAAGTTTCTGGAACAGTGGCATAGCATAGTCAGACCTGTGCTTTAGGAGTACCCATTAAAGAACCATGTGGAGGGTGGGTTTAAGAGGGAAGACACTATACACAAATCGAGTAAGAGGTTTTTTCAATAGCTCAGGTGAAATGTGATGCAGGTCTCCATTAGGGTGGTAGACAGTGAGTGGAAAGAAGGGAACTGATGTGAGAGATACTGTGGAAATAGAATGGACAAGGCTTGGGAACTGATTCTATAGGCCTCCATTTTCAATGATATGGTGTGAGTGAGCATGAAAAGCTACCAGTGTAGGTGAACAGAAGGATGGTGGTTGTCAACAGCAGAAAAAGAGAAGTGAGAGGAGGGTTGGCAATAGGAGAAAAGATAACGAGTTCTGTGTTCAATAGGTTTAGTTTGAAGTGCCTGTGGGACATGTGCATCCAGCAAGCAATTGGAAATGTGGGGACTACATCTCAAAAGATTTACTAGGGGAAACAGAGGATAGAGCGCTGAACCTGGAGCTAGGAAGACTGGAGTACAAATCCAGCTTCAAATACTTAGTTGTGTGACCTTGGGCAAGTTACTTGACCTCTCTTTGCCTCAGTTTCCTCACCCTTAAAATGAGAATAATAGCATCTACTTCTCAAGGTAGTTGTAAGATCAAATGAAATATTTGTAAAGCGCTTCTTAGCACAGTGCCTGCTACATGACATGCAGAATATAAATGCTACCTATTTTATTTTTATTTTTATTCTTTTTACTATTAAAAGAGATGAAAGATAGATGTGCAGAGTTGGTATTCATCTCTTATTGAGATGACAATTGAACCCATGGGAGCCAATGTGATCACAAGGACAGAGTGTAAAGAGAGATCACTAAACTATTGTTGATGACAACCATGATGAGATTTCTGTCCATTTGCAAATGAGAAATGCAGTTCTTGGCAAGTTTCAACTGCCAGAAGAAGATACCCAGCAGACAAAACTAGACAGGGAATTGGAGGCCAGAGAACAGATGTAAACATTTGGGAATCATACAGATACACAATAAATAGCAGGAATAAAGTAAACTGATGAACTTCCTAAAGGGATGTGTGTATACATATATGCATATATTTACATATGTTAGACTTATTATAACACATAATATATAGTATTCATAGTACAAAAATGTATTCTCTATACATGTATACAGATGTATTCCAGATTCAGTTTCTGCAGAAAATTTTGCATGATTTTTTTAGTTCCTGTTAATAACTAGGTGACTTGTTGCCAATTATTGAGTTTTACAGATCAGTGAGTATGTAATTTTTAAAAAGACAAGATGATGCTATGAATATTTCTATTTTGTTCTTCAGAAAGACATGAATTTGAAAAGTAACTAGGATGAAGTCTGACAGTAAAAATATAACAATACACGCCACTTAACAACTGGATACTATTCGTATCTAATTTGCGCTGGCAAAAAAGGATCCAAACCCACCCCCCAACTTCTTTTGAATGAGAATAGATTTATGTCATTATGGTTCGTTGCTCCAAATAGGAAAAGTAGGTTTTGTTCTAGATTCAAAATTAATTTTTGCCTTCTTCTCGTTAACTTTTATGATAAAAAAGCTTAGAGTCTGATATGTATTTTAAATCACTAGAGAACAAAGTAAAACCTTGTTATTATATGATAACAATTAAGATACTACCTTCTCTCAAATAAACATCATTCCATTATGGATGACAGAGTTGTCCCAATGGCAGAAGCTGGAAAGTAAAAATTCATTAATAATACTTGGTCATTTTAATAACAGCTCACATTTTTATAAATCTTTAAGGTTTGTAGAGCACTTCAGATTGTTTATGTTACAAGTCACTGTCAATATATGAACCAACTCCTTCTTTTTATGGATGAGGAAACCAAGGTCCAGGAGAAGCCAAGTCATTTGCCCATGGTCATCCAGGCAGCGTTGGCAGTAGAACTTGAACCTAGATCTTCTAACCACAATTCATGCATTCTTTTCACCATTTCAGGTTGCCATTCAACTGTTTTTCAGTTGAACACAGCCATGTGGACAGTAGCAATTCATAATTTCTTTGTGCATAGTTGTTTGAAAGTTGTGTTCCCCATCAGCTCTAGAGTTCTTTGAAAGCAGGAACTGTTTTTTTTCTTTGTATATCAAACACTTACCACAATTCCTGGCACATAAAAAGGGCTTAATAAAGGCTTGGTGACTGACATCAAAAGTCTATTTAATTTGATTAAAAACACAAAGACAAATTTTAACAAAACCTATGCCTTTCTGTCTCTGAAGAGGCAGATACAGATAAAGAAAAGAGAGCATAAATTAGGTAAACTGTTGAACTTCCTAAAGAAATAAGTGTATAGGGATGTGTGTGTATGCGTACATGCATGTGTATACTAAAATGGGGACCACCAACATTCCCCTTGGCATCCACAGGGCCTTTTCCTCTGAGCTGGGTACCCATAGGCACTTCCCTCCTTTTCAGTATTTTTACCTTCTGGGTGGAACTGGAAAGAGGGGAAGCTTTGGTGGGGGCCACATATGTCATAATGACAGGAATTTGAAATTAAATTAGTTGAAGTGGATTGATGCAGTTCCACCTAAAGGGTGTTATTGTTTAATTTTCTTTCTCTTCTCTTTTGGAAAGCCAAAAGAACCTTTTGTTTGAGGAAAACCTCTCGGGGTGATGGGGCAATGCAGCTTGAGAGAGCTTTGGCAGTTTGTTGAAATGGCAGTCTTTACAAACTAAGCAGTCTTGTGAGTGCCTTAAGGAGGGAATTTCAAATTGCGAATCAGATTGATTCCCTGCATTGGTGAGGAGGTTAAACAGTAATAAGAGGTTTAAAAAATAGCCTCAAAACCCACATCTGGAGATTATGATGAGGCTGCATGTTATATTGTATAGAAAGTTGAGACCTGGAATCAGAAAGACCTGATTCAAAATCCTTCCCTGGATATTTAACAGCTGGGTGACCATCCAGGCAAATTATTTAACATATCAGCCTCTCTTTCTTCATCAGTAAAATAGGTATTATAATAATAGCATGTGCCTACCAGGATTACAGTAAGATTCCGATGGGATATTATATGCAAAGAACTTTACAAACCTTGAAACACTATACAAATGTCAGCTTTTATTATAATTATGTGAGTTCAGCTCCTGGAATGAGGAACTTCCTTTTGGAGAGAAAATGCCTATAACAGCCAAGTCTGTGAAAACTGACAAGGTCTCCTCATGGGCCAATCAATCAATCAATAAACATTTATTAAGTTCCTGTGTTATTATTGTAATAGCCTACTGATGAGTCTGCCTACCTCAGGTTTCTCCCCACTCCTACCCATCCTCCATTCATCCAACAAAGTGATTTTCCTAAAGGGAAGATCTGCTGATGACATCACTATGGTAAACACTGACAAGAAGGGGCAAAAGTTAGCCCCTTCCCTCAAGGATATTACAGTCTAGTGGGGGAAACAACATACAAACAAATTATGTGTGGGGCATGTGCGTGAATTTGTGTGTGTATAGATATACATATATGTGATTTATAGAAAAAATAAATAGGAAATAGCATGGGGAAGGCAGTAGAATTAAGAGGGGTTAAAGAAAACTTACAGTAAGAGAAGGAATTTTATTTGGGATTTAAAGGAAGCCAGAGAGGTCAGTAGGTAGAGATGTAGAGGGAGAGCATTCCAGGCATGAGTGACAGTCAGAAAACAGAGCCAAGAGATGGGGTCTCAGTCAAATAGACCAGATATCAATGTCACTGGATCAAAGAATATGTGGTGAGGAGTAAGGTGTAAGAAGTCTGTAAAGGTAAGAGGTGACCAGGTTCTGAAGGGTTTTGAAGACCAGACCATTGTGTATCTTGGAGGTAATAGGAAGCCACTGCTATTTACTGAGTAGTGGAATGACATGGTCAGCAGTCCTGCTTTAGGAAAATTACTTTAGTGGCTGAATGAAGTATAGATAGGAGTGGAGAGAGACCTGAGTTAGGCAGATTTATATACAATAATATAAGCAAGAAGTGATGAGGGTCTGCACTCAAGTGGCAGCAATTTCAGAGGAGAGAAGGGGTTATATACAAGACAGCAAAGGTGAAATCCACAAGCCTTAGCCATATATCGGGTAGGGAGGGGAGAGATAGTAAGGAGTTCAAGATAGCTCATGGGTCGAGAACCTTAGTGACAGGGAGGATGATGTCACCCTCTACAGTAACTGGGAAGAGGAGGGTTTAGGGGGAAAGATGATAAGTTCTGTTTTGGATGTGTTTAGTTTAAGGTGTCTAGAATTCTAGACATTTTAAATGGACAAGCCGCTAAGGATGGTTTCCCTTAGTCTGATGAGTGGGTAAGGGCTTTGCTTTCCTAAAAATGATGTAACTTCTTAAAGTAATGAACCTAAAAAACCCAGATAAAGAGAGTCCATTCTTTCTCCTATGAGAAAATGGTAGCACCTCAGCTCTAGCTAAATATAGAACCCAGAAGCTCAACAGCTTTGTGCCCATTGGACCTTCCTCTGGGAGCAATCAGCTACAACCCAGGACCAGCGAAGTACTATCCAAGAGTGACCACGTGAGATTAACAGTGAACCATGCCTTTATATATCATGCTATGCCCATAGAAGAAACTGCATGACAAGAAAGAAAGGAAAGGAGAAGGCCCAGGAAGAAGCAGTACAATGACATCACTAGAATACTTGGGGCATCAGATTTCATCAGCAGTATGAGTTGCCCCTCTACAACATATTCAGGCAATATGTTCTCTACATGAGTCTTTCTGGTCCCATTTCTTCCAGGGACCCAGCCATGGCGTTCCATTCCCTTCCCACTTGACTCATTGTCTGGACTGCACCACCTTCCACCAGCTGTCCTGCCTCAACACAAGTCTCCTCCCCCTACCACCCCAACTTGCTTTTTATGTTTTACCTTCCCCTGCTAGAATTTAAGCTCTTTGACAGTAAGGAACATATTTTCATTTATTTCTTCTTTAATACAGCGTCTCATTGATAGTAAACACTCAATAAATGCTTTCATCGATGTTTCAGAGCCAATAGTTAGCTTGAATGTATATGTGTGTGTGATGCCTACTGTGTACACAGGCACGGTGCTAAGTAGTTTGCATATTACCTCATTTGATCCTCATGACAAACCTGACAGGTAGGCATTATTATTATAATTTTACATTAAGGAAACTGAGATAGACAATAATTAAGTGACTTGTCCAGGGCCACACAGTCAGGAAGGGTCTAAGGCAGAATTTGAATTCGGTTCTTCTTGCCTCTAGGGCCAGAGCTCTATCTATTGTGCCATCTAGCTGCCTGTCTATTTTTTGTCTATCTATCTATCTATCTATCTAAATACCTGTCTATCTATCATCTACTCATGTTCTTTAGGAGTCCATAATAGGAGAGTGGGACCCAGGTTTATAAGGGGAATGTTTTATTGATATTTTTCTTACTATACTATTCCATAAAACATATGTTCTTTGACTTAATTGTGCCTTCTGGGTGAGTTGTAAAAGTTAACATATTAAGTTAGGGCTTCAATTTATAATCTTGAGGATAGATAGACAGACAGAGATACAAACGTGTATGTGTGTAATATGTATAACATGTATTATATATAATTACATACACACACAATTACATGTGTATATATACATGTATATGTGTAATGTGTGTATATAAATATATACACACATTACACACATATTTATCTCTGCTCAAAATCATAGCATGGAACCCTCACTCAGTGGATTAACTTTTACAGCTAAAACATAGTTACAAGATATATGTGTGAGTATGTAATGTATACAGGATATACACACACACACATACACACAGAGAGGACACTGAACTCATGGTAGTTTGTCTAGGAGAGGGAGAGAAACCTTCACTGCAGGTGAGGGTATGTATTTGTTGTTATTCAGTCCTTTCAGTAGTGTCCAACTCTTTGAGACAGCATTTGGGATTTTCTTGCCAAGTATACTGAGGCAGGTATGTGGCACGTTGAATAGAATACTGGGCTTGGAATGAGATTCATCTTCAGACACTTACTGTGATTTACCTTGGGTAAATCACTTAACGCCATCTGCCTCGGTTTCCTCATCTGTAAAATGAACTGGAGAAGGAAATGGTAAACTGCTCCAGTATTTTGCCAAGAAAAATCCCAAAAATGGTGTTAGGAAGAGTCAGAGACAGCTGAAAGACAAACAAATGGCAAGGATGCTGGAGTGGTTTGAGTTCCAGGCCCAGCACTGTATCCACTGCACCATCTAGCTGCCCCAGGTGCTATATAGCTTAAGTATTTCTCATTCATACTTCACAGATTAACTATATGTAATGTCTTCTTAATTAGTAACTTATTAGAGACTTTTTCAATTCCTCAATGCACAACTTAGGGGATTTGGGGTGGGAGAGGGAATGTCCCAAGAACTAAGGTTTTTGAAGGTTCCGGGAGCAGGATGTCAGTTTCAGCAATTCTACCACGCTCGAAAGACTTTGAGATGTAGAACTATATTAGAAACCTCCTTTTTAGTTCAGGTGAAATTATTAAGAAACAAATATTTCTTCCACTTGAAGTCTTTTCCAGACATTTCCCCTTTGAAAGGTGTATATAACAAGGTTAAGAACTAAAGCTGGGAAAATGAAATGAAAGAGAAATACCTCTTAACAAGTTAAGATCATGGCCTTTCCCTTCCCCTGAAGGGAAGGGGCAGTTATGACTTACAAATGGGCTCTATCTTAGTCTAGCTGCATTCTATAGGAATTAGACTATTGATCACAGGAGCAAGTCCCTTTGAACCCTTGAGAAGAGCAGTCAAAAGAGGCACTGAGTAGTTTTAGGAGAAGATTAAATGACTTTTGTTTTATTAAATGGAGTAGAATGTTAATTCAAAACTATATTTTATCATATTATAATGTTTTTCTTGTTCAAGATTCTTATAAATGTTAGCATAATTTATCTTGGATTAGTGAGGAATCTGAGGTCATGGGTGGCAGTAGGGGGAGACAGTCACTTTGGACAGTTCTCATTTCAACTTAAGAAGGCTTGGGTTTAGAATTATGTTAAATTAATAAAAATCATTTCCAGCAGATATGCCTGAAACATAGTAGATCATTAATATTTTTCTTTCTTTCTCAGGAGACAATCAGAGTTAAGTGACTTGACCAAGATCACACAGGTACTGAGTAAATTACAGGCAGTAATCTGACGCCACATTTGAACTCAGGTCATCTGGATTCCAGGGCTGGTGCTCTATCCTAGCTGGCTCTAATACTTTTCTTCAACAGAGGACAAATGTGTAAGTCTTCACAAGTCTTACGCAAATATATAAGGCCAGTCTAGCTAAGTTGAGAGAGGCTGAGTTCCAGAAGATTGAATTTTATTTTTCAGCTACAGCAATTCATGAAGTCTTTTAATTAGGTGCAGAGGGATTGTGATCTGTATATAGTTTGTATATTCTTGTTTATGTGCATGATTTCTCCTCCTAAATAAAACAATCCCCTCCATGGCAGGAACCATTTAAATTTTGTGTTTGTATTCCCGGAAACTAGCACAGTGCCAGGCACATCATTGGTGCTAAATGAAAATTTGTGGATTTATTGGTGGATGAGTACTTAGTAGGTACTTATTGAATATTAATTGATGAAAATGATTATGGCTTCTTAAGTTAAACATCAGGATGTTCATTAGTCAGTAGCTAGAAAGAGAGAAGATAAAACTGATAAGTAATTTTTTCTTACGTTGGTCTATTTCTCCATTAAAAAAATTGTAAATGCCTTATCATTGATTTTGAATGAGTGCAATCTTCTTATTTTGCAAATGAGGAAACTAAGACCCAGAGATGGTGAACTGACTTGCCCCGAGTCACACAGTAAACTAGGATTTCATCCAAAAGGTCATGATGCTAGGAAAGGACACAGGACTGGGAGTTGGGAGACCTAAGATCTAGCCCCAGTTCTAATTTGAGTCAAGTTAAGTGAGTCATTTCTATTCTATGACCCTCAGTTTTCTCAGCTATAAAATCTATGACCCTTTCCAGCTCTTAGAGCGCCTTTAGGATAGTGCCTGGCACATTTTATTATTGTAATTAAGATGACTACAGGTTCTTGGGAAAGAAATGAAATGCTTACTGATGTGTATGGGGGGGGGAGGTAATGAAAGTTGATATTTTTTGGCCCCTCAATGGCCATCACTCATACATTTGTTGAGGACTCACTTTTTTTTTTGGCCAGGATGAGGAAGTTGCACAATCATATAGAGTTTGCCTTCAGGGAGTGTGTAATCCAGTAAAATTTGACTTTAGATTTTGTTGCCACATTATATGCTTGCAAAATGCCTTCTCATCTTGAGAACTCAGTTCCAATAGTCCCTAGGAAGCCTGTTTTGCAGATAAGGAAGGTTCTTCGCAGCTGGAGAGATTTGCCTAAGGTTATACTGCAAATCAGAAGCAGATCAGTTGCAAGACATCTGAAGCGCCTATTGACTTCCATGGGGAAATCTGCACTTGGAAAGGAATGAAAATATGGCCCATTAGCTATTCAAGAGCAGCAACTTAATAACTGGCAAAGACCATTTTCATTTACATGTCTCTGTGAAAAGCAAAGCACTCCAAGGAGATAATGGATGGAAAATACCACTGGGAGGACGGCCATAATTTGGTGTGTGTTTTTTCTAAGTACTCCATATCAACCAGAGTGGTCAGGGACCTGCTGGCATTTACAACTTCTCATTTCCTTCCTAAGAATCACCCCCAGCAGAGACAATATACTACGTGCAGTGGATTTGCTCAGGGAAAGTCTGTCACTTTAGAAATACCAAGGTTCAGATGCCCTTCTCCAAATGTTCAAATATGTTTTTATGAACCTTTAAAATAAGTTTAATCTAATTTTATGGATATATTTTGTTTTTACATCACCTTCATTTCTAAATATGTCTTGCTTCCTTCTGCTACGCAGTTAACCTTCTCTTATTTAAAAAAAATTTTTTTTTGAGAAAAAGAGCAGTTCAGCAAAACCATCAACTGAATCTGATGGTGCTTATTACATGTCTTGTGCAATTAGTTGGCAATTAGTAACTGCTTTTTTTCAGTGAGGTAATTAGGGTTAAGTGATTCACCAAGGGTCACCACAACTATTAAGTGTCGAGTGTCTGAGGCAGGATTTGAACTCAGGTCCTCCTGACTCCAGGGCCAGTGTGCCATCTAGTGCCCAATCTATCTGTCCTTAAAAACTGCTTATTGACTAACTGATAGTACATACAATATTCCATACCCATAATCTACCACCTCTGCAAAGAAAGCAGAGAGGCCCCTTCCTTAATTTTACAGATGAGGAAACTGAGATCCAGGGGAAACAAATGAATTTCCCGTGATTGAACAACAAAAAAACTCAAACTGAAAATCTAACAAGAGACTCTTCCAAGCCTTTCGAGTTTGCTCCATCACACCCCTTATCTGAGAATAGGTTGTCAGATCTATTGGCAATTGTTAAGGAAAGAAATGAATGCACTGTGACCAATCAATTATGAAAACCAAACCTTTCATAAATCAAAACTATCAAGTACTCCATAACACAGAATTCAAGGTCAAATGAAATCTGATTCTGCTCTACTCTACCATGTTATCCTCCACTATATCCAATGCACAAATCTTTTAACTCCTCTCAGACTGATGTACGTATTATCAATTATCAATCACTTAATGTCAACAAGTATTTATAGGACACCTACTTTGTGCCAGTTTTCGGGAGATAAAGAGAGAAGTTAAACAGTCTCTAGCTAAGGAAGCTTACAATCTAACAGGGGAGATAAAATATGCACATAAAAGTATATTTAGAATATTTACTAAATGAATATAAGGTAGTTTGGGAAAGGAATACCCTAGGAGGTGGGAATGAGGTGAAAAACAGGAAAGGCTTCATCTAGAAAGTAGTACATAGAGTGAGCCATAGGAGAACAGGAATTCCAAAAGGTGGAGGTGAAGGAAGAACATATTACAGGCATGAGGGACATTTAGTGCAAAGGTACAGAGATGGGAAACATTTCACCTTTTCCTATATGCTTTCTTCTCCAACTTTTTTTTACTTGAATCTTTTCTATCACTCCATATTGTCTCTAATATTTAACGAGTGACTGACTGAATCACTTGACCTCTCTGAGCCTCATTTTCTTCAGTGGTAAAATAAGTGGGTTGAACTAGATTACTTCTGGGATCCTGTAGCTCTAGATCTTTGATCCTGAATTGTCTGGTTACAGGTATCAAATGTTCCATGGAGCCTTGCTCTTGTAGCACCAATTGTGAGTACTTATAAACCAAAACCAAATGAACAATACAGGTATTAATTATGTGTCCACTCTCCCAAATTTGATTGTAACGTCTTGGGAGAGCAGAGATTATGTCTTCTTTTACCATGTACCTTGCTATAACTCCTAGAATCAAACCTCGAACATGATACCAACCTAGGATACACATACCTCCCACTTCCTATCCACCCCTCTGAGAAACTTATCAAGGGAATACAGGGAATGTTTAGTAAATATCTATATCATGTTACTGGAATATTTAAAAATTAGCAGTTTCATTGAAAAACAAATTAATCTGGATTGAGACCAGTGAACAAGTGGGGCAGGATGGGACAGAAAGGGAGCATTTTAATGAATTGAAAAATTTGAAAGACAGTCAAGGGAATAATTTCTAAGGACCAAATCATAGAAATGAGGTTTGGATACAAAATCTTTTTCATATTGAACTAGAAAAACAATCAGCAAGAACGACCCAGTGAAAGACCAATCTTCACAATAAAGAGAAACTCAGAGTTGATTTCTAATCAATGCAATTACAAAACTTTTGGTTTACTCTTGGAGAATCATTGCCCCTTCTTATTGCAGGTGTTCATAAGGCTTTAACTGAATTCATATCCATATGTTTCTGTGAATCAGGATTCTTAATCCTGTTTGCCACCAAACCCAAAGCAAGAAACAAAATGGAAGCTGCATGTAGTTTGCATGTATCTCCTTCAAAAACTATAAGAAGAAAATGTGACCAGAAATAAAATGAAGAGTCTCATTAAATTATTTGGCTTTTTTTCTATAAACATAACAATGTAATATTGACTTTATGAAAAATTAATCTCTTTCATTTCTTCTGGTAAACTCTAGAATTTATTTCCATTTGTATTCAGTGGGAAAGCAAATAGATAAGGAAAATAAAAGCCTGGGATCCCTTGCTATAACCAAAGCTCAATAAATGGTTTTAGAGGGATAAAGTACCCTATTGCACAAGAATGATTTCCTAGTCTATAGTATATAGTAGCATATAATAGGTACTTAATATACACAGTGTGTCCCAAAAGTCTTAATGTAGTTTTAAGCTTCAGTGTAATAGTCATTAAAGCTTAAAACAACACTAAGATTTTATACCTGACTGCTCTCCACATATTTGAAGAAGGAATTAGGTGTCCCCTAAGTTTTTTCTCTCCATTCTAGATATCCCTGATCGTTTCAACTTTTCTTTAGCTAGAAATTCCATACCACCTTGATCATGCTTCTTTAAGCATGGCTCCAGTGTGTCAACATCTGTAATACATTAAATGTGGTATAATCAAGAAAGAGTGCAATGATATAATTTACCTCCATCATACTAGACAGTACATTTGTATTAATATAGCCTAAGAGAGAAACCATATCTTTCTATTGACTTATTCCCTATTTTTTCAGCATAGAAGAAAGAACTTCAAGCTTTTCCTGAAAGTAGTAGAGTCTCATGATAAAAAAATTCTATCCACCTCTGGAGAAAGAATCAATGGCACCTGAATGCAGATCAATGCATACTAAACTTATTTCTGTGGGGTTTTTTGGGGGGGTGGGGAGAGGTCTGTGTTTTCTTTCATGACATGATTAATATGGAAATATGGTTTGCATGACTGCACATGTATAACACCAAATTGCTTGCCTTCTCAATGAGGGAGGAGGGTTATAAGAATTCAGGAACTCAAAATTTAAAAAAAAAAGCAAATGTTAAAAATTGTTTTTACATGTAATTGTAAAAAAAAATAAAAAACCTGCTAAATCACTAATTTAATTGGTAACAATATAAATAAACATAATGGATTTCAAAAAATAATAGCAGAGTTTGAATTTTTTTCTTTCTTTTTTTTAAGGATAGCATGACCTCTAGGATCTTGGTAACTACTCAAAACATTATTCTGAAAATTTATTGGAGAGGCAATGTTGTATAGTAGATAGAATACTAGATTTGGGGTTAGGAGGACCTAGTATGATTCACACCTTGGACGCTTACTAGTTGTATGATGTTTGGCAAATCACTTAACCTCTCTCAGCCTCAGTTTCCTTATCTGCAAAATAAGGAGAGTTGTAACAGCTCCCTCACTAGATCATTGCAAGGATCAAATGAAATACTGTGCACAAAATATATAAAAATGTTAGAGTAGTACAAAAGGCAAGCTGTTACTATTTTGAATAAATAGAAACAATTCATTAGGATTTAATGAATGAATAAAGGGCTACAAGCTGAGCAATATGTTGAGGATACAAACAAAAAAGATAGACAATCTCTGATCTCAAGGACTGAACATTCTAACTGGAGAAAGCTCTGCTTCAGAGAAGCTAGAAAGACCTAGAAATTCTAGGTGTTCAGCAGGGGTGTGGATGGTTAGGTCCAGAAGTCCTTAAGTTACAGAGGTAGTTAAATCCAGGTGACTGTAGGGTATAGAGATAGGGCTGAGGGTAAGGCCTGGAGGATCCTGGGAAGGTAGTAACAGAGCAGATGGTAAATCCTAGTGGTCTTCCTAATTAGAAGGAATGAAGTTGTTGATTTTGATTTCATTCAAAGACTATGAGCAGTCAAGCTCAGGTGGAGATGAAGTCAAAGCAGTAGGGAATTCTTCTTGTTAAATAACTTCATGGGGTTTGGGCATGAACATTGATCAGCTAGTATATCTCAAGGAGAACAGCCCAGAACATGAAGGAGTCTGAGTATATGCCATAGCTAGATCAGTTGGGGTGGGAGGGAGGCAATAATAACTGTGTTTAAATATCTGAAAGGGTATCATGTAGGAATTCTGTTCTGTTTGGCCTAGAGTACAAAATCAGGACCAAAAGTATAGAAGTTGCAAAGACTCAAATGCAAAGTTAATTTCCACAATGATGATAACTAACATTTATATTGAACTTTAATGTTTGCAAAGCACTTCATCTATGTTAGCTCATTTGCAAAGCTTCCTAACAGAAATATTCCAAGATTGAATGTGTTGCCTCAGGATACCTCCTGAGTACTCCCCACTCCAACCCACCCCACTGGAGGATTTCAAGTAGATCTGGATAACCACTAAATAGGTATTTTGTATTATCCTTTATTTTTGGTGGGAGGTATATGAGCTGAAGTAAATAACTGCCTAAATCCTTTCCAAAGGTAAGATTCTATTTCTTTGAAAGGTACCATATGTTTTCAATGTAGTATATGTAGCTCAAGGCAGTTTCTTGGTGCAGTGATTGGAGCATGAGGCCCGGAGTCAGGAAGATTTGAGTTCAAATTCAGTCATTTACTAACTGTGTGACCCTGGGCAAGTCACTTAACCCTCTTTGCTTCAGTTTTCTCCTCTGTAAAATGAGCTGAAGAAAAGAGGAAAGCACTCCAGTATCTTTATCAAGAAAACCTCACAGGGTCACAAAGAGTTGGACATGACTGAAACAGCTGAATAACAATATGTAGCTCAGGTGGCTGTGTACTCCTGACATAGCAAATCTCCACCATTCTGAAAGAAAACCTTGCTAGTAGGACAGAGCAAGGGAAAGTGTATAGATCACAGGTGCCTTGATGTAAAGATTTTTCATCACGACAACAGTCGTGCTCTAAGATCAAGTAAAAATATTCAAAGTAATATTTATAATGATAAAATGGAAATATTACTTTCACTGATTAACATTTTTGAGGCACTAGGCAAGTCATCGGTGATGACAAATTATGAATCATCTCTTGTTAATCCATATGAATTACTCAGAGACTTGCAAAGGGCAGCTTGAAAAATAAAAATAGATAATTATCAAAAATTCTGAGTTATTTAAACCAGTGTGAAGCTCAATAGGTCATCAACAGTAGATAAAAGACAGAATGACAACAAATATTTTATCAACTTTTTTAAAACTATATTTCTCTAGTCCTTCCCAAGAAAACCCCATGTACAGCATGGTCCACAGGGTCATGAAGAATTGGACATGACTGAACATCAAAAACAACAACCAACGATTTCCTTTCATGTAATATTCTTTTCAATAAAAGCAATTCATTGACTGTGTAACTGATTTAATTTTAATGCTTTTATAAGACTTTTCCAACCCACAAATGAAGGGGGGAAACTTTAATCAGACCATATATTCTGATGTGGCTTCAGAAGATATAGCAACTCTTAATATAACTCATAAATAAATAGTAACAGTAAATCAATGAACATTTATTGAATAACCTCTAAGACTCTAGCACTTTGCTAGGTTCTTGTGGGATACAAAAGAAATGAGAAACTGTTTCTAGCCTTCAAATAACTCACATTCTAATTACGGAAGAAAAAAATGAACACATCAGTTACTTACACTGGAGACATAAGGGGATAAGGACTGGCCTTTTGATTTCACTGATATAAAGAAATTCGAGAAGAAGAAACTCTTTAGCACAACACTGTCTCTGTACTTAGTCTCAAAGAATTGCCTAGACATAGAACCGAGAGGTTAAACAACCTCTCCAAAATCATACAGCCAGTATGTGTCGAAGGCAATGATTGGCCACAGGCCTTTATCATATTGGATATATGATTAAATTTATGTAAAGAAAAAGTGGTCACTGAGAACCCTTTCTAATCATCTAATAAGTTGTTTTTATGGAATTTTGTGCAAAGACAAAATGAGAAATAAATGTAATTACACAGGACTTTTCAAATTTTAAGCTTCAGTAATCAGTTATTCATTTAAGGAAGGCAGTTTGTAACGACAAAATACATAGCAGTGACCTATAGGATTTTGTGGTAGATAGTAAAAACTAGACAAAGTTGTAACATGAATTTGGGTTAGGGGAATGGATTAGATGACTGCTAAAGTCTTTCCCAGTTCCAAATCTATGATTCTCAGTATATGAAAGTTGCTAGCTAATAGAAAATATTGACTGATAAGTAAAAAAGAAAAATTAATTTTAAAAGGAGAGGGTCGGTACTGGGCTATAGCATGAGATTAAGAATAACTTCTTGGAAAAAGTTGACCTTAAATTGAAATTTCAAGGAAAATAAAGTTAAGATGAATTGACTGAGTAAAAATCTTAAGGGCAGGAAAATGAGGATCATGTGTAGCACTACTTTAAAAAAAAAGAAAGTAGATCTGAGAATTGAACTAGTTGAGTAATCAAGGCTATGTAAACTTGGCATGAGTAAGGCATGAATTGATCATACATTTTTTTTCTGATTTCATTAGAGAAGAAAAGAAAAAATAATCAATACTTTGTTTTGTTTGAATGTATGCTTAGTTAAGTGTGTCCTTTCTCCAATTTGCAAAAAAGGTGCTGTGAATAAACCCAGGCCAATTATGATGGAATTCTCTCTGCTCTAAGATTTTTTTTCTTAAAAATAAGAAATGTGAGCCTTTAATCCAAATATATATCTTAGTAGATGCCACCCTTCCTTTTTCTGAGTAGATCTCTTATTTCTTCAGGCAAAATCTCCTTGTCAAACAATAAATAATTCATCTCCATTTAAAACATTTTTTCGCTAAAAAAAAAAAGCATAAGATTCATTCAAATAGCTTTTTCAACTGAAAGTTTATGCAAAAGCCTTGACTGATAATGTGAATGTCAACCTCATTTTCAGGTTAAAATTTGACACAGAAAGACTTATTCTAAAAAAGTTTTTTTTTAGGAGAAAGACACATTTGTATATGAAATAATGCAAAATTTTTATTGTCAAGGGACTTGAGAATTTTGAGCACACAGGAATGCTTCAAAATTGCTTTTAGTCTCTGATTTATTTTCTGTATTTGTTTTGCCCTTTAACCCATTTTGAAAGTTTTACTAACTATGGTATAATATAAATTTCATTTGCAACATACAGCAAACAATACAATTCCAGAAGTCACATTCTTTCTTTTGGGCATTAGGAGATATTCCTCACTAGCAGATAGTTGTCCAGTCGTCCAGGAACTTGGACTTGCTGAAAACGAAATACCATGAGAGCTCCACTCAGAAATTCAGCTTTTATAGCATTATAGACCATAGGGGCAGCCAACAGAAATTATAATACACATTTGCTTTCTCTTTCTGTCCCTATTAGGAAGAAGATTTATAATCATACATTTCTTAGAGTAAAGTTTGTGAAAGAAAGCACAAGAAAAGTTTATTGCTTGTGTTTGTGGAATCATTATATAAGGGAAAAAACATGTAAATCTAAAATTGTCTGAACTAGTTCCTGATGTAAGTCCACACTGGACAGAAAAGATTATTCTTTACTTAAAATAAACAGCAAATTATCCTGTGTGAATCCCCTATAGCAGATCTGAATACGCTACTGTCCTCAAATATGTGCATCTTTGCTATCTCCTCAATTAAGCCAACAATGTAGAATGTGTACTCCTAGTCGATTTTGTTCTGCTACTGTTGAAAACGATACAGTGGTAATTCTTTTCATCTGAGATTTTCTTTCTTTGTTAATTACACACCTGTTTCCTAAAACAGTTCTTCATAGTTTAAAAAATAGTTTAGGAAAAATGTTTCATACACTTTTGTATATAATTTAAATTTTTAAAAAGTACTAAACTTTTCAGGTTCACTTACATATTTAGGTTTTAAGGTTTTGGGCCCTTATTTTCTCATTTTTTCCAGTGACTTTACAGTTACATAATATGGTTTTGGCAGCAAAATTTTCCTAAAACTAAAGCATCAGGAGTAAGAAGATAGAAAACCTCCAAAAGACTTTTAAGGGAAAAAAATGTTAAATCTTGCTCAAAACAAGATGACATCTGAAAAAATAGATTTGGATTAGTAAAGAGTCCTGGATTTGGAGTAAGATGGCTTTGCTTAAGTCCATGCCTCTGCCATGAGAACTATCTAGAAGCAGATAGGTGGTGCAGTGGTTAGAGCTCTAGGCATGGAGATTTCAAGACCTGAATACAAATGTAACCTCATTCACTAGATGTGTGACCCTGGACAAGTCACAATCTCTATCTGTCTCAGTTTGCTCAATGGTAAAAATGAGGGAAATAAACAGCATCTAACTCATAGGGTTGTTGTAAAAATCAAATGAGATGTTTATAAAGTACTTAGGCATAGTGCTTGCTACATAATAAATGCTTACTAAATGCTTTTTTTCCTGCCGTTATTATCTGTTTGGACAAGTCATTTAACATTTCTGGGACTCAGTTTTCTCATTTGTAAAATGATAGATAACCTCCAATGTCCTTTCCAAAGCCAATCCATGATATGATGTGGCCAAATCTGAAATGTTCAAATATTTTGTAAGTCAGTGGAGGTCAAATATGAATAGATTTTTTTTCAAAGAAATAACTTTTCAAAACAGAACCTTGTCCACCTTCTTAGCATCCCATCTCATACTGGTGCTTCAGACTATATACTAAATTATCACTTATTTCAAATGCCAGCAACAGAGAGCATTTTTCTTGTATTGAAATACTTAGATACGAATGCTTTAAATTCTTCATTGGTGGAGATGAATAGGAGCTAGACAAATGAACTTCCAGATTCTGATGAAACATTAAGACAGCTCCTTCTGACCAAAATCATCACCGAGAAACATCACAGAGTCATACTTTCTGCTTGAGAAAATCATTACAGGATAACTACAAATCACAAAGAATTATTTTAATAATTTTACTCACAGTTTCAATATAGCTTTGCATCATTTCATTTAACAGAAGCTCTTTCAATAAAATATCCTGTGTCACTAGAGAGGACACCATTCTAAAAGAGCAGCCATTTGATTTGGTTTTAGTTGATATAACTGAAATCATTGTGGACCATACTAAAGACACTAAAACAAAGGTGGGGGAAAAGTACAAGTTTTTCCCTTGTCGGAATGTTTAAAGCCTGTGAAATGCTAAAATAAGAAAATAGAAAGCTATACTTTTTCAGAATTAGGATTTGGCACTTTTTACTGGTTGTGCCTCTGATTAAATTAAGCCTATAAAATAATTAAATGCAATTAGCCATAAAATAATTAAATTGGCATTAAAAGAGAAAACATTTGCAATATAAAATCTCAAACCTGCACTGGATCCATAAAATGCACAGCCATATAATATACAACTCACTAAATGTCAATATTTGTAAAATTGTTCAGAGACCTTTAAGGCAAAGCTTTACTCCCATATAGTGAATGGTTGCATAACCCCAATCTGAACAGAGTAATCCTACCTGAAGAATAACATGGATATTACACTGATTAGTTGTGTCTTTTATTTTAATAGGTCACTTTTAATAGTCTCAAAACAGCTGTTAGTAAATAGTAATAAAATTTAGTTAAGATTCACTACTATAAGGCAGCTAGGTGGCACAAAGGATAGAACAATGGACAAGAATAACTTTAAAGTCTTTTGAAACGCTAAATTCTATGACTAAAAAAAACATCCTTAGGATATCTGGGGCAAGTCCTTTCTGAGGGGGTTGGAAAATGTGGAGTAAATTCACTGTAGCATTTAACCATTTGGAAAATATTAGGTGATTGTGGTCTAAATGATGGATAAAGGGAGGAGAGTAAAGGGGTGATGGGAAATTTTTAGACATGACACTATTCTTTATATCTCTATTAATTTTCATGCAATATATGCTCGCAATTTGTTTGGGTTTTTTTCCTTCTTCAGATTATCTAGAGATTTCCTGTACGTGAAATATTCAGCAGGTGGAGGTCCTGCTAGAATAACTATTCTGAGAGTTTCTTCCCATTACAAAAAATACCCTCAATACTTCTAATAGGTACAATAGGCATGGAAATAAAGGGTTGCCCACTCAACCCCAGGCATGTGGGTGATTTAAAAAATTGTGGGTGGGTGATAAGAAAACTTTTACAAGATATCTCTCAGTTAATCAAGTCTTTTCTGTATCAGTCATTCAATTAATGATATATTAACATAGTTGTAGCAAAAATCACATATTGCAATTTTGAACCTGATCAATAGAAGCTTTGTTTAGAAACACAGAAAATACTGGCATTGATGGAGTTACAGGGAAAGGCTTCTTTGAGAGAACTGGCTTAATTTATAGAAGTATATACTTATACTTTTGGGCAAGTATGAATTTGTTTTGCTTGACTATGCTTATTCATTATAAAGATTGTGTTTTTCTTTTTATATTGGGAAGAAGATACTGAGGTGAGAAAATAGGGCATGTTGGCAAAAAAGAAAAAGAAGGTAAAAAAGTGTTATCGAAGTACTTTTTAAAATGAACATAAGAGAACTGAAGCAAGCTCAGAAGATTACACAAACAAGACATAACTTTGGAAGTAATAAATGGAATTTACTATGTATGTTTTTTAAAAATGAAGTTATACTCAACAGAGATATCTTTTAACATGCAATACTCTCTGGTTGTTAAATTTAGAATTAAAAATTTTAAAAACTATTTAAAAGGGGAAAAGGAGGAAAGCAACCTCCTGCTTTACAGAGCTTGAAGGCATCTTTTATGCCCTAAGATGAGTCACTAGTTTCTATCTGCATTATACTTGCAGGTGGATTTATTTTGCATTTATTGCATTGATGCAGATTTTTTGCATTGTCTAGTCTGTGGTCTTTTTCACTAGCCTTGAAATTAAGGCAAGGGTGAGAAGGGTTTTAAAGAACAAAGACAAAGAAGGATGAGTGCTTACTCACTCTGAATGTAACGAAAGTCAGTTTCTAAGATGGTGTTTGTTACTCATAACAAAAGAAGGCAGCTTCTAGGTGTGGTGATGCATGCCTGTGCCACTGGGGAGGCAGAAGCTGGTAGATCACTTAAGTTTAGTTCTGAGTTGAAGTAGGACTAAAACTGACTAGGTCCTTACTAACTAAATGTAGCACCATTATGAAAAGCCCTCAGGATTGGGACCACCACACTGTGTAAGATGGGACAAACCTGCAGTCAAAAATGGAGCAGGTTAAAGCTTCCATGCTGATGAGTACTGAGATCAGGCCTTGTAAATGGCTGCTGTATTTTCAGTTTGGGCAAGATTGTCTCCAAAAAAAAAATGGAAGGGCAATACAGGGCCAGCCCTTCTCTCTTTGCCTCAATAATATTAGCATACTAAATTGTACATAAATAGTAGCCCTTTGTGCCAAGGTTAAACATCGATATTTTCAGGCTCAACAATGGAAGTGTATGTTGTGAAAGAACTACAGGAAAGTCTGAAGGAGGTAGGAGCAAAAGAGTGGGCAACTCTAAAGAAAGTACTGGATGGAATGTTAAGCATGTTATGCTTTGGGGTGAGGGGGTTGAGCTATGAATTGGGCCAAGACAATGACAGTAATAAAGAAGTTGCTTCTAAAAATAATAGAGGAGAGTCTAAGAAACATCTCTGCTGCTGAGAGAGATCTTGAGGGAAAAACATGGAAAAAAAATTCTCATTAAGAGTGAGTATATTGTGTGTGGGTACTATTGTCATAAATCACAAGTAGGTATATGGAACAGTGAATAACTTGGGGAGTAGATGAATATTGTGTATATACAAATACATACATATTAAATCATATAGTAAGGATAGCTGCCATACTAAGCAATATTGTTTTAAAATCTCCTTGTGCCGTGTATATATACACACACACTCAAAAATCTATACATATATGTATATTATATGTCCATACATGTTATAAAAGTTCTCACACATTCAATGCAACACACTTAATCTCAGCCCTTAAAAGGGAAAAAAGAAACAGAGGGAAGGAGTCACAGGAAGGGAAGAAAGGAAGGAGGGAGGGAAGGAAAAGGGAGAAAGGATGGAAGAAAAGAAGGGAGGAAAGGAGGAAAGAAGGAAAGAGAAAGAAAGAAGGGAGGAATAAGGGAAGAAAGAGTGGAATAAAGGGAGGAAGGAGAGAAAGACAGAAAGAAAATTTCCTTTCCCATCTCCTCTAACATTCCATATTCCAGATGCCTGTTATGCTTAGTGGTACTCCATAATGATGTAGTTTTCTTATGGAATAAGCCATTACCTGGAAGCCCTCTTTACAGTAACAGTACTTGAGGGATATCCAAATGTCTCCTCATCTTTAGGATTCAAGGTGGGGTTTATTTTGTTTTCCTTCTTCCCAATGTGGTTGTGTCCCTATGACTGCAACTCTTACAAACTCTCTAATCCCTTCTCCAATGTGCTTAATAATTAAGCAAGAAGTCTCCTCAGTCTCCTGACACAAAAGAAAACTCTAGATGACCCATTGGAACAATTCCTCTGATAATAAACAAGAGAAGCTTTCAGATGAGCAGATCAATATGGAAGGCAAAGAGAAAGTAGGTTGGCAGCTAGGAGTAATCTCCTGTGCCAGTCATCTGTCAGGGTAAAATCCTCTGAAGCTCCCTGACAGGATTTAACTCAAGTGGCACCTTATAGAACCTCAGATCCAACTGATTTATGTTATGGGGATAGGAAAAAAATTCATTTAACAGAGATGAGGAAATGGAAATTTAGTAACTTTTCCCCATCTTTAAAATCTGATTGAGCAGAAAATTATATTTACTGATTTTTTTAAAACTTCATTTTTATAACTTAGTAACCAGAAGAATCCATAATCTTCACTATTATAATATCATGCAAAAGTGATAATGACAATGGTATTATTAACAATTCTGACATTTAATTAAGTTAGAATCAGACACTATCCCCTGAATGGCAGAAAGGAGAAATTATATAGCATATAATGGAAAGAACATTGTCCTGGGGAGTCAGAATATCTAGGTTCTGGTCCTTATCTTACCACCAACTTATTGTATGACTTTGGACAAGTCCTAGTGTCTCCATTTAGAAAATGGGGACAGGACTATATGTTTTCACAAGTCCCATAATCCTATAAATTTAAAAAAATTCCACAAGTCACACAAAGGCATTTTTACCCTTGTCTTTTTCTCCTTCAATAATTCAATACTCCTGGAAATTTGCCTCTTAGCTAATTTAGCTTCTAGATTTATCTAAATCAGCAGGGAATTCAGTATGAAAAGACAGCATAATGTAAGAGTCCTGCACATGTTGTCAAAGATGTCAAAAATGGAAGTATTCAATGTTGGAATAGCTACAATAAGACAATCAAACATATACTGTGAATAGATTTGAACTGGTCCCCAGAGGATAGTCTTTGACCAGTGATTCCACTACTTGCCACATATTCCAAGAGGCAAAAAGCAGAAAGGGTGGTTCAACATATAATGGAAAATTCATAATAGCACTCTTTGTGGAGGCAAAGAACTGAGAAAGAAGTGAATACCCATCACTCGGGAATGACCGAACAAAATGCGTTAATAAATGTAATTGAATATTACCATGTAGTAAGATAGAAGGATCTGGAGGAATTCAGAGAAACATGGCAAGATTTTATGAACTGATATAGAGTAAAATAAGGAAGCTCAGAATATGAGAGATAACTGCAATAATGTAAATGAAAAGAATACTTAACAGAAGCCAAACAGTGGGTAAATGCAATAACATGTCTTGATCCCAGAGAGCTGATAACAAAGCTCACCGCCCTTCTTAGTGGAGCCATATGCTTTCAGACATAGTTACTCCAGCAGCTGTTTTTTCTTAGCTATTTTTTTCTTCAGAATGATGTAGGGTTCTATTCTAGAGTAACGAAGGGTGGAGTTGGATATATCCAAAAATGACTGTCATCTATGAAAATGTATAATCAGCAAAGCAAAGAGAGAAGCTTTACTTGGATAGTTAGAAAACCTATCTTCACATGTTGTGGCCTTAGATAAGGCATCCAACCTTTTGGAGTTTTCCCATTTGTAAAAAAGGAAAGACATTCTTACCCTCACAGGTACCTTCTGAGGAGGGTATTTTGTAAACTTTAAAGCACCATAAAAATGTGAATTTTTTATTCTGGAAGAAAAAGAAGCAATTTGGCATTCTGATAAAATTCAAAAATATTTCCTATATAGCTTGACCCTTCAACTATCACCTTGTTGATATGCTCCATGGTTCTACATAAGATTTCTTGCCCAGTCACATCCTCATAAGGGGATTGCATGATAGAATATGAGACAGGACCAGATCAGAGTCACAACGTTCTTATTTATGCCTAGATACATGGACACTCTACTGGGAATTTCCACTCTGTGACATCAGTTCATTTTGAATCTGTCTATATGGTCAGATTATGCATTGTAAGGGCTAAAAATAGAGTCAGAGCACCCTCATACTTTACTCTTTACCAGATCACATCAGAGGTTTCCCTTTTGTCTTTAGCAACTATAACATTTGTTAGTAACTTGAAGAAGAAAAAGAATTGTACTCAGTGCTATATCTACATTTTGAAACTGAAAGTTTATCCAGGATATTTAATTCAATGAATATCATCAAGCACCTATGTTGTGTCGGGATCTATATTAGGCAAAAATAAAATAGTCTCTGCTTTCAAGAAGTTCGTGTTCGATGTGGGGAGGAGGATACAACATGAACACAAGTAATTAAATATAAAAGTATATAAAAGTAATTCCATGAGAGAGAGAATGCTAATACCTGGAAGATGAGCAAAGTATGGGGTGGCACCTGGCCCATACTTTGAGAAAGTCAGGAAACAGAAGGGAAGACTTAATGCACTCTGGCTTGGTGGGGGCGAGGAGGGGATAGGAGGAGGCTGGGATAACTTTCTAATTGACACAAAGTGGAATTCAATATAAAGATGTTGACTATTGTTGATTCTCCGAATTGTGGAAAGTTAACATGGGGCTAATTTCATGAACAGAGTATCTGTTAATAGAATAAATGTTTATTTAATACACAGTATTTCTATCAGTTTTCATTGATAAGGGCTTATTTCGAATAGGCCACAATATTGCTTAGTAGCAATTAATTCTTAGAAATTCCAAAGTATTCTGTATCTATCAGCAGGCAGTAAGTAATTTGACCTGCTGTGGGTTTTAATTTGGCATTAAAATTCAATTTCCAACATTAAAATTCTCATGAATATTTTGCAACTCAAATAGGACACTTTGACATAAAACTCATCAAGAGATTCTTACCATTTCTCAAGCAATGAGGAGTCAGGGATATAAGAATTCTATGAACTTTTCCTCATCTAGACTGGGCATAGAAGTTCCCCTGGTCCAGAATTAAAGGGAATTTCCAGTCTTTGTCCTCTTCTCTTTTCCCATCCTCAATAAGGTACTATTCTGGTTATTGTCATAAAAATTTTAAAGTTATGAGATTTTGGTTAGATGGCATAGTGTATGGAATAGACATCTGATCTTGGAGTCAGAAAGACCTGGTTCAAGTCCTGCCTCTGACAATATATTGGCTGTGTGACAATAAGCAGGTTCTTTTGACCATTCATTGTATCCAGATAACTCTTTAAGATTGTCAAGTTACAGAGGACTGGCTATACTGCAAAGTAATGAAGGAAAATTCCATGCCAGGAGTTTCCTACATCAATAAAATGTATGTGTGTGTGTGTGTGAAAGAGAAAGAAAAAGAGAGAAAGATAGAAAGAGAGAAGAAAGAGGATCTTTAACATCAAGCCCTTCATTTTACAGATGAAAGAATTAAAGATAAATCTTGTTACAATTCTCTTAATTAAAATTCCAATTAAACACAATAGCTTTGCTTTTCATTTTCTCATTCAGTTCTTTGACAATTTAAGTTCCAACGTGGATTCACTCTAGCAAGATGAAAAGTACTCAGGATAAAAATAAAGTCTTGTAGGTAGAGCATATTTAAATTTGGGTCTTTCCAATTCCAGGCCCAGAATTCTATCCACTAGGGCACCTTGCTGCCCCTGGTACCTAGTCTCATGATCTTAAATTCAAGTTTCATGTTTGTTTAAAGTTTCTAGCATTCATCTATCTGGGGTATTTGGGCCTGGAGTTAGGATAGAGCTGAATTCAAACCTGGTCTCAAATGCATATTAGCTATGTGACTCTGGGCAAGTCACTTAACCCTATTTACCTGAATTTCTTCATCTGTAAAATGAGTTGAAGAAGAAAATGGCAAACAATTTCAGTAACCCTATTTACCTGAATTTCTTCATCTGTAAAATGAGTTGAAGAAGAAAATGGCAAACAATTTCAGTATCTTTGCCAAGAAAATCCCAGATTGGGTCACAAAGAGTCAGACATAACTGAAAGAATGACTGAGCAACATCTGAATCTGAGTCTTGTTTTTCTTCTCATGGACTTTCTAACAGGGCTACAAATTCCTCTGGACCAAGGGCTGTACTATTATGCTGCTGAGGAGGATAAGTGACCTCATGTCATTTTTTTCAATTTCAACATGGTTCAAAAGAAATAACACTCTATTTAGAGTTATTGTCAGTCTAGAGCTAGAAAAGACATGGTAGACTTTCTGTTCAAATTCAGAATTAGAGAAGTCAAGATTTATTCAAGATCACCCAGGTAGTAAGCTTAACAGGCAGGATTTAAATGTGGGTTCTCTAACTCCAGAGCTAGTACTCATTCACTGCACCATGCTCAGTCAGACAATTTGGATATGATTCCCAGCTTTGCTGCTTCATACTTGTAGGATTTGGGCAAAAGTCACTTTGGGCTTCAAGTCCCTCATTTTTAAAAATGAAGGCTAGATAAAAAATGAACTGGACTGTATATTTGTTTCCATGTTATATCGCCTGTTAGATGGTACATTTTCTTGAGGTCTGGGACTGTGATTCATATTTTTTTTGTATTCCCTAAAACTTAGCACAGTGCTTTTTACATAGTTAAGTACATAATAAATGTTTATTTATTGTTAATATTCTCCAATATTATGTTTGTGAACTTATGATTCCCCTTGAATTAAGAGTACAGTCTGTGTCTATGGAATCATTCCTTTAAAAAAATAATTATAGACTCTCATCCAAGAAAAAGAGGAAAGTCAATTGGCCTTCTGTGGAAGTGGCACCATGATCCTTCCAGCTGCTTGGGCTTATAACCCTAGAGTTACTTTTGACCTTTTTTTAAGCGTCACTGTCTTCTTCCAATCAAATCCTGTTTGATGTCAAATCTTGTTGCATCTACATGTGCATTAACTCTTGCCTAACTTGTCTTCACTCCCATTATAGACATTTCAGTTCATGCCCTCATTACTTTTCATGTAGACCACCAGAGTTTTAATTTAGAATGCTTGTACCTGTGACAAATTCAGTAGGCAGTGGAGGGGTTGGGGGATAAAAGGAATGCCAGGACAGAGTCTAACCATTGATGAAATCATATCAGAAGAGGGAACAACCCACCTGCCGGAGAATCTGATCCTCACCCCCAAAGAGATGGATGGATAGGGCAGGGAGAAGAATTCCATAGTAAATAAATCCTGATACTGATGGCTTGGGGTGGTTATGCCATGTGGCAGTGTAGGCCAAGAGGAACAAAAAGTCAGATATGAAAGACAGCAGTATCCGAGGGGAAGATATGTGTCTTGTAGAGGTCAATATACTGGGATAAAGCCCCAGTTACCTTATTGCTAACTCTAATGGACTAGTCTAACGGTATTTCTGTTTTGAGTCAATTCCATCTTCTATTTTCCACACCAATTCCAAAGTAACCATCATCATAACACTCTTCTCAAAAACTTTCAGTGATATCTCATTGTATATTAAATAAAAGATTCTGATGATCAAGGCCCTCCACAGGACTTTGAGCTTTCCATCACACTTTTGTCCCCATTCTCATAATACTCATCTCTTTTTCATGCCTTTGTTCATGCAAATTCCCACCCCTGATGCCCCAACCCATTTGTAGTAGATTCCCCTCCATTCCAACCCTACTCCCACACCCCAAGTATTGAACTACCTCTTTCCCTTCAAGGTCCAATTCCAATGTTTATTGGTACTTTCTCTGACTCTACTTTATACCCATCTCTTTCTACCATTCTACCATACCTGGAAGACCATTTATTTGTATGTGTACATGTGTATATGTATGTGTGTGAATATATATACGCATACCCATTCATACATATGCACATATATTTGCACACACATTACACTCTCCATATATGTGTGTGTCTACATGTATGTGTGTATGTATGTTTGTAGCTACGTACATGTGTATGTGTTGTATTCCTTCCTTCATTAGACTGCATGCTTTCTGAGGACAAGAGCTATACTTTTTTAACTTTGCATCCCCAGTACCCAGCATAATGCTTTCCCTAAAGATACATACTTATTAAATGTTTTGTTGAGTTGAACCTATAATCTTGATTTCAATATATATGTATATATGTGTGTATGTATATATGTACATATACATATATACATGTGTATGTATGTATACTACTTATGCTTGCAAACCATGGGGGACAGCCTAAGATTTTTCACAAAAGACTTTCTATATTTTCCAGACAACCTGAAGGGAACAACACTTTCAAAGCATCCTTTAAGATTCTAAATAATCTCTCTTCCCTATATTTCTAAGAATCCACAAGAGAATTTATAATTTTCCAGTTTTCATTGTTTAAATTTAAATTCTGATTGTGAGATTTTTTTAAAATCATGATCCCATAGAATGAAATCCTGAAATAAAGTTAAATGAACTTTAATATAGTATTCACTTGGATGCACCTTCAAATCAAAGGTTTGTCATTTTTCCAAGTAGAAAGGTTTGGCACTACAAAATAAGAGTGCAAGTACATTTCAGCAGATACCAAGAAAACAAAACTCCTAATTGCCTCCACTCATCTAATCATAATCCACTAGATTGTGAGCTCCTGAAAGGCAGGGACTGGTTTTTTTTAATTTCTTTATATCCTTCATACTTAGCTGGCACGTAGCAGACACTTTATAAATGCTTATTGACTGATGACTAGACTTATTCAAAAAAAAAATTCCATTTTCTCCCTTTCCACCATCACCAAGTGGATTCCACACAAATTGCCATTATCTGCTCCTCCACTTCTCTTCCAAGAAGGTTGGAAGTTTTACTTTAAAAGAATTCTCACATAGCCCTATTAATCTATTCCCTTCCAATCCCTGTAGCGCAAAGTGCAAGAATGCCAGTTACATGTCTTCTCTCCGTGATACTTTTTTATATTAGAAGCTTACCTTGGAAATAGATGCCTGACTGGATCTGAAGGACTCTTGGGAGGGTTCTTGGATTCAGAGAATGGATGAATTCCTGAAGAGTGGATGTCATTGCTGAGTTTGGGGTGTGCAGACACTTGGTGCCACACAAGGCTGGGGCTGCCGAGAGTCACTTCATGGCAATTAGAATCTGGGCTGTCTCCCTGTACACACTGAACTACGGGGGTGGGGGACCCATAAGGAAGGAGCTAAAACTTCTTCACTGTCCTCATTGTGGTCTCCATTTCCTTCCAACACTAAAGTAACACAGGATGGGGGCGGGGTGAGTGTAAACAGCTGCCACAGAATGAGAATGCCAAGTGTGGTTCTCGTTGCCTACTGCTTCCCCAGGTGTCTTTTTGCAGCCTAGACAAAACTGTTTGTGGTCAAAGCTGCAGGTGAAAGGACTGCCTAAACAGAAGGAGAAAATGATCTCTGAAACTAAAGTAAAAGGCAAAATTGTGTTATTATGTGGCGCATTTCATACAAACTTTCTGTCTGATCACTTACTTATCAGGCCCTATGTGACTACATTGTATGTTTCACTGTGTCAACTGATTGTATAAATAAATAAGTAACTTAGTTTCCTTGTCTGTATTTTGAAGGTTTCTAAATTCTGTTCTAATTCTCAATCTTATTGTAACCATTTTCACAAACAGTCTCTCCAGACATAAAGGAAAGGGATACACTTTGGGAGGTTTCTCAATTATTTATCTCATTTCTTTCTCACCAAATCATCTGTGAATTTCTTATCTCATATCACCCTGTGTGACAGTAACTAACTTACCTTGCAAGAACAAAGTTCAAAGAATGAATGAGTTTATTGAAAGACCAGTTATCATATCAGATCCCTTATTGAAGTAAAAACATCTAATGGTAACAACTCTCACCAAGGAAACTGGTTTCAGTCAGTTATGAAATTACCCTGGGTATGATACCACAGGAACTCCTCCTCCTCTTTGGCACTCTCCTAGACACTTACAGCCAGTTGACTGCACAGTGCCATCCTTTCTGTAACCCCCTCTCTTGCCCCATCACTATGTACACAGATCACTCTTCTACTGTCCCTAACAGATGCCACAGATCACTGCTTCCCATCACAAAATTCCATAGTGGTCCTCTCAGTCACAGTACTTCATGAAAGCTCCCTTGAGCTTCTAATAAATGAGGGCAGACATCCTCTTCCATTGTCTGATATGGTGTCCAATCTGCCATGTCATTTTCCTTGCTATTCTCTTTATCTCTCAAAAGAAAGTATAACCATTCTTTATTTCATGGAAATAGATCTCTGAGAAGTTCCCTTAGATAAAGAATACTTCAGAGTCCCTGGAAGATTAAGGTATAGATCAAAAACTCATGAGTAGATAGATGGTGAGGCTGATAAAAAAAAATGGACCTGTAGTCAGAAGACAGCCTTAAATGCTTACTAGCGATGTGAATTGGGAAAATCACTTAAATTGTGTTTGCCTTAGTTTCCTTTTGGGTAAAATCATGACGGTAATGATAGCACCTACCTTTCAGGGTTGTTGTGAGGATAAAGGTTTGCAAACCTTAAAAGAATCTAAATGCTAGGTATTACTGTAGCTGAAGCCTTTCCTTCCTCATGTGGTGTTTCCTATGCCTTCTGCCATGAAACAAGAAGTCTGCTCTGGACTGTCACTATAACTCTTCTTATGTCCTAGAAGCAAGTTTCCCTCTTTAATACCTTGTAACCTGAGGGTAAGTCTCACAGTCCTACTATGTGCCCATCATCTAAGAACTGGGTCTCCTTTCTGTCACCTCTTTCTACGAGTCTAGGGTTTGGAAATGTACATTAATTTTTCTCTCCCATTGCTTCTCAATCCCCTATGATTCTCCTCGGCAGTGTTATTAAAACTTCCTGGAGCTGTTTATCTAGAGGAGAATGACCCAAGAGAGAATAATGTATTCTCCCTATTACATTCTTCCCTCAGTCATATATATTTAAAATTTTCATAAAGCACATATAGTATATGATATGTAATATATAGCAAACATCAATTATAAGCTTTGTGATGTAGATATGAGCAGGGGAGAGGCAGGTTTTCACAAATAATATTCTATCACAGATGACATAGGATCATTAGTTCATATATATCTGGTGTGTTCAGGGAGGACTAGCACTTCTGGTGCAAGGGCTTGCCAAGCTCTCTTCAGGGCAGCTCCTCTATCTTTGGTGTCCAATTCTTACTTTGGTTCCTAGAAGCTGTAGCATGTGGCCACACCACAATGAAACTACCTCAGCAGATGAGTTAACAGGTGGAGGTTAACTGACAGGCCTCAAACCCACTGAGGAGTTAGGGGGATATCTAACCCAAGCACACAAAGACTTCACCCAGTGGCATGGGCAGATAAGAACATTTGTTCCAATGACCCCAACGGAGGCTGAAACAGCCACGGTGGGGCTCTTAGTGCTTGGTCAGAAATCAACAATGCCAAAGTCATCCCTGAATCCAAGGCCATCATCTTGATTTTTGTCCTGCTTCTGGACATCAATGACTCAACAAGAGAGAATGAGACTGATGATTTTGCACAATTCTGCTTCATTTAAATCCAATTCACTCATAAGTCAAGATATCACCCATAATGCCATTTCAAAATTTCAATAAAGGGTGAACAACATATCTAGAGCTGGGAATGACCTTAATGTTCATTTGCTCCGATCCTCTCCTTTTACAGATTATGAAATTTGGTCCCAACATGGTCAAGATCACATAGTCAGTAAACACCAGAAACAAAGGTTTGAACCTAAGTCTTATGTCTCTAAAGTTAGTGTCTTTACTGTACACAACTGTCAAAATGAGAGGGAATGCAAAGTCTTTCTGTGGTTTTGTTTTTTGGTTTATTGTCTATTTTAAAAAATATTTTCTATGACAAACTTAGAGCAAACCTATGTCCTCCAGCATAGCATCTACCATGTATATGTCAAATCATACAAGATTCCCTAGGAAATATAATAGTAGATATAATTTGGGTCCACTATAATCTGATTTAGTAAAGTAAAGCATAAACCAAAACTATGTGTACCTCCTTTAGATACTTCCACCATACTGGAGAAAGTCCAGTGATTGGTGGATTCTTTCAATTTCTATTTCACCCTATGGTTCTATAATATCAGTGAAGTTTTCCTTAATGATTTCTTGAAAGAAGATGTGTAAGTTCTTTTATTGATCATGACTTTTAGGTAGTTCAATAATTAATTATCTCTCCTGAATCTATTTTCCAGGTTAGTTGTTTCTCCAATGAGATATTTCACATTGTCTTTTATTTTTTCATTCTTTTGGCTTGGTTTTATAATTTGTTTCCATTTACTCAGTTCTAATTTTTATGAATTATTTTCTTCAGTGAGCTTTTATATTTCCTTTTCCATTTAGTCAATTCTACTTTTTTTAAGTAGTTTATTCTTCAGTGACTTTTTGTCCCTCTTTTTCCATTTGGCCAGTTCTGCTTTTTAAGGCTTTCTTCTCATTATCTTTTTGTACTTCTTTTACCATTTGGCCTTGTCTGTTTTTTTAAAGTGTTATTTTCTTCAGTACTTTTTTGTCTCTTTTATCAAGCTTTTTCTTGATTTTCTTGCATCTCTCTCATTTCTCTTCCCAGTTTTTCCTCTACCTCTCTTACTTGATTTTCAAAACCCTTTTTGAGCTCTTCCTTGGCCTGAGACCAATTCATACATTTCTTGGAGGCTTTGGATGTAGGAGATTTGACTTTGTTATCTTCTGAGTGTATGTTTTGATCTTGCTTGTCATCATAGTAACTTTCTATGGTCAGAATTTTTTCTGTTGTTTTTCATTTTCCCAGCCAATTACTTGACTTTTAACTCTTTGTTAGAGAAGAGCTCTGCTTCTAGAATGAAAGGCATACTATCTCAAATCAGGAGTTTTGTGCAGCTATTTTCAGAGATACCTCTAGGGACCTGTACATTTTCAATTCTTCCAAGGTAGTTCTAAGAGACATGTTTACTACTCTCCTGGCCTGTGCTCTGGTCTGTATGAAGGTTCTTGAATGCAAAACCTAATGCATTGTTCCCACCATTCTTACCACAGGAAGACTATAGTCTGTTTGTGGCCACAGCTATTCTTTCCCAGGTCTGGGTACTGCTACATGCAGCCTCATTTACCAGTCCACACAGTGCTTCACTCAAACCAAACCATCCAATCTTGGCTTGCACATAATCTAAGCCTCTTTGACACTATTGATAATCAGTAGTTAATCTCTACCTAAGAGTTATTTAAGTAATTTAAGTTATTATGATCCAAAGGATCATATAATATTAATATTTGAACAACTCTACTTCAGGAAATTAGGTGAAGATTGCCTTGATAGAGCCTTATTTCCCCTCCCATACATGTCTAACCTATAGCTTCAGGGTTAGCAGTTTGGCTGTGCTTTAGAAATCATTTCTCAGTGATATTACATTTCACTTCAGGCACTGAATAAACAGAGTTCAATTTCAATACTTCACTGAATTATGGAGGTGACCTTGGGTTCTTCAAGGCTATGCCAGGCTATGAGTTCTAGCAGGCTCTATCATAATGGAAAAATGTTGAGTATATTCCAAAGGACAGAATCCATGCCTTTGCAATGGTTATCACTCATGACTGGAATATTTTTCCCCTTTACCTCTGCTTCCTGGTTCCTCTGGCTTCCTTCACAATTTACTCAAATCCTACCTCCTACAGGAAGACTTTCTAGTTGTCTCTACTCCTAGTGCCTCTGCTCTGAGAGTACTATTCATTTACATCCTATATTACAATTTTATTTAATGGCTCAATGGAGGATAGATTGGAGGAGAGAGAAATATGAGGCAGGTGGACCTACCAACAGGCTTTTGTTATAGTGCAGTCATGAGATGATGAGAGCCTGTACCAGAGTGATAGCAGTGTCAGAGGAGAGAAGGGGGTTCATCTGAGAGCTGCTACAAAGGTGAAATTGGTAGGCACTGGCAATAGCTTGGATATAGGAGTTAGAGATAGTGAGGAATCCAGGATACCTCCTAGTGTGAAAGCTAGTACTCTCCTTACTGTATAATTTGATGGAAGGTGAAACAACACAAGATACCGTATTTTGTGTTTGTTGATTATAAAAAAAGTGGTAGAGCAAAACATAGTCTTATAGGTTCTCTTCTAATAAGGAGTCTCTCTTTTGTATCTTAATATCATAAAATATTCCTTGATATATACAAATACAGAACAGACTATATTTGTTCCTCTGAGTATTTAGACCAGAGGTGGGGAACCTGTGGCCTTGAGGCCACACATGTCCTTCTAGGTTTATGGGTGTGGCCTTTTGATTGAGTCCAGGTTTTACAGAACAAATCCTTACACTAAGGGGATTTATTTTCTGGAGTTTGGATTCAGTCAAAGGGCCAAAATTGAGGACCTAGAGGGCCATACGTGGCCTTGAGGCTGCAGGTTTCCCACCTCTCTAGACCATTAACTAATTAGGTAAAAATCAGCATTGGCTAAAGATGGGAAAAAGACAATGAGCAATTATACAAATTTTAATCTGGTTTAGACAAATAAACCTTGATATCAAAAACTGTGAAATAGGCAAAAATATTGGTCTTGATTATCACCAATTCTTGTAAAAGTTTGAACAATATAAAATAATCACCACAATAAGGAGAGCAAAAGAGCCTAAAAATTACATTACCAACAAACATTTGCTTTCTTTAACAAGGCGAGAGGAGAGGAAGGAAGACCAAGAGGGAGAGGGAGAGATGACAGTGAAAGACAATGTTTGATTAAAATTTTACAACAATAAAGGATATCTGACTAAATGTTGCCTTGCAGCCCACTGAAAAAGGAGTAGAGAAGACCACAAATATACAGAAAGTGTGTCATGAGACCCAACTTAACCCGCATCAATCTGGAGACTCTTCATAGACAAAAACAACAGTAAGATAACAAGCAGATGGAAAACAGAACTAAACTATGACCATTTCCCCAGTGATTTTTATTCATTACCAGTGACAGAAGAAACACCATCTTTCAAACTAACAATCCAGTTACCAAGAAGCAGAAATGGTAAAATGTCGGGAAAAGTCAAGGACACATGAGGAAATCCATGCTGGAAGATCACTATCTCAAAAACACTGAGGGATTTGTTTATAAGATATCCAGGAAAGAGAAGATACCAATAGAATGGGGGGAGGAGCAGGGAAGTTACTCTATAGGCTATATTAAAACACTCAAAAGTCAATCAAGAAAACAATTACTGCTCGGTATATCTACTTGCTCACTTTAGCATAATTTTTTTTAATGATCTACAAGTATATCCTTTATGAAAACAAGAAAATGATCCAGGTAGACTTTTGTGAATAATCTTCTAGTAAACCACATTGGATCATAGGTCTACGGAAGTTTTTGTGTGAACATTCAGGGCTGGAGTACAGGATGATGGAGATGACCTTCCCAGATCATCAGGGATGAGTTTGGGGTCCTTGGTTAGGAATATATCCTATCTACTCCTCCCTAAAGTGTCCCCTGAAGGCAGATTAAGTCTGAAGTACTGTCCAGGCTGCCTCAAGAAGTTTGTTTCACCTGCCTTGACACATAACTATTTTGCCCATGTGTTCTAAGTGCCTTATCCTTCCTCTGTCCAGCTGTCCAGTCCAGAAATCAGAGCCCATACATCCTGTGCCCTGCCAATGACCCCTCCCCAGCCCAGGGATCTGCATGTTGGTAAGCCTCCCCCTACCAAGCCTCTCACTCATCCCTTCAAAAACTTCCTCTGTGAAGGGAGAAGACACTCTGGGTTCCTGTAGGTCTCCCTGCTACTGATTCCTCAAGATAGCCAAAGCCTGCTTTTCCCTAGGGATCTAGGTTTCTGCAGGCCTCCTGCTGACTCCTCAAGTCCTTTTTGCCTATTCCCTCCCACCTGTGTCTCCAATAACTACCCTATCTAGTTGGCCCTAGACTATATTTTGCATTCCATTGGCCATGCACTGGGAAAACAGAGCTTGAACCACAAACAATACACCCTCATGTAAACCTCAATGTATGCCCTCAATCTTACTTCTATACTTTGATCCTTGGAGGTTACTATAATGCAAAATCCACTGTATGTGTTTAACAAATGCTTGTTCATCAATCCATCCACCCACCCATTCTAAAATTAGCCCAGTCTGCCTCATCTTGGTTATTTACAAACTCTGCTGCCTCATGCATCCCTCCTGATCTTTTTAGCTTTCCTTTATGTGATATCTTCCCCTGTTATAAGAAGTCTTTGAGCACAAGGGCTGTCTTGCTTGCTTGGATTTATATTTCTAACATTTAACACATAGTAAGCATTTAAAAGACTTTTTCATTCTCTGATTCACCTAGACTTGAATGGGACATCAGAAGCCATCCAAAACAACGCCTTCACTTGAGAGTTGAAAGTGGGGCTTAGGGAGGTTGAGTAACTTACTAAAAACCTATGAATTATAAGAGGTAGGATTTAATTCTAGATCTTCCAAATCCATAGCTAGTGCTCTTCCAACTGGTATTACCTAGTGAAACATGAAAGAATACAAGATCCTACTGTATTCAGTATTGTCTGATTACAAAAACAAAACAAAATACCTGAATTGGTAGAGTAAAACATGCTATTATAAGTTCTTTTTTTTTTAACAAAGTCTTTCATGCATATTTTTAGATCAAAAAAATATTCCTTGATAGATGCAACTACAAAGAACATCATTCAGTGCTCCCCCAGTTATTACTATTGTGAAGCAAAGCAGGAAAGAAGGAGCTATCACCTGGCCAAAGATGTTTTCTTTATCGTAAAGGTTGCTTTGTGAATGGTACAAAAAGAGAAAAAAAATTCCTATAAATACTATTGTGCTATAAGAAATGATGAGCAGGCAGACTTTAGAAAAACCTGGGAAGACTTATACGAACTGATACTGAGTGAGGGCAGCAGAAAAAGGAGCACATTGAACACTTTGAGCGACAACTAACTTTGATAGACTTGGCTCTTCTCAGCAATTCGAGGTTCTAAGACAACTCCAAAAGGCTCATGATAAAAAATGCCATCCACATACAGAGAAAGAATTATGGAGTCTAAATGCAGATCAAAGTATATTATTGCTCTCTCTCTTTTTTCTTTGTTCTTTCTTTCTCATGGTTCATTCCGTTGGTTATAATTCTTCTTTGCAACATGACTAATGTGAGAATATTTTTAATGTGAATGTATATGTAGAGCCTATATCAGATTGCATGCTGTCTTGGGAAGGGGGTAGGAGTGGGAAGGATAGAAAATTTGGAACTCAAAAGTTTGTGGAACCAAATGTTATAAATTAAAAATAAATAAATAGATAGACAGATAGAAGTTCCCATAGATGATGACATCTTCCAGATGTTTTCATTTGTGAATGATACTTCATATTACCCAAGAGATTTAACAATCCACCCAAGGAAAATTAAATGAATGAAAAGCTTTTATTATTCGGGTTGGGGCGGGGGGGGGACAGCGGGGAAGCATAGTACTGGGGAAAAGAAATTAGCTGAATGATCCACATGAGAAAAACTAATTGGATGAAAAATGCCTATTATCCTTGCTTTTGTATTTGATTAAAAGACTGGAAAACTGCGTTAGTACACAATTGTTTCAAGCACTACAGATTGGCAATTAGTTGGGCCCAGAATTGAAAAGGAGGAAGAGAGTGGACAAGATTGCGTATGAGAAAATGTACAGTGCTTACAGTAATCCCAGGCTGTTTCTCTCTGGGACAAGGACCCATTTAGTTAACTCAAATATTCTCCCTATAATGCTGCATGGTTGCATATATTTGAATACCATGTGCAAGTGGAGTAGAGATTAGTGACAAAATATATGTTAGGTTGGCATAAGTTATAGCACATTTTTAACAGGCAATGAGGTGGTACAACGGTGGTACAATTGGACTTGGAATCAGGAATGCACATCTTCATGAGTTCAGACCTTGGCTCAAACATTTAGTAACTATGTGAGTCTAGGCAAATCATATAAATGAGCTGGAGAAAGAAATGGCAAACCACTCCAGTGTCTTTGCCAATGTACAAGAAATGACAGGTGCTAAAATACATATCAGAAGAAGGGTATAATTAGAAAAGATGAGTCAGTTTTATGGCAAAAGAGAACAATAGTATATGGATACCCAAAATGCTCCACTAATATCCATTAAAATGTAAAAAATCCTAGCGGAAAATACTCTAGTATGTTGGATGTATGGAATTAGCACAGTGGATTTTCAGAAACTTGAGTATAATATGAGATCAGCAGACCTCTATGGGTTGTGATTCTCATCAAAAGAGGAAGTATCTAGATTTATGAGACCACAGATCAACCAATGCACTGAAGTTTATGGCTTCCAAATGATGCTGTCTCTTCAAAATACCAGTTGTTTTATTTCTTATAAACTCATCTCATAAAGCCACACATCATGAGTGGTAAGAGCAATATTTTAACCCTCATCATAATGCAAGTTGGACAATTTTTTCCCTTAAAGGCAACAAAGCTGTCCCTGAAACTTGATTGGCTCAGGGAGATAAGACTGGTTGTATTAAAATGACTTCCTGGTCACCTAAGAGCATAAAAATACCCACTCACACAGAGTTAAAGTCTTTCAGACTTAGCAAATGCTACAGGAGCAACAGTCCCCACACTCTACCCTGCCAAGCAGATATGATTCCATATGGAGGCCAGGGAGCCATTTCTACCCAAGTTAAATGCTAGAGTACCCTTTCTAAGCTAATAAAAGCAGTAAACTACTTTTTATTAACTGTTGAATGATTTTCAAGGGCCTCGTTTTGTCCCAACATTGAACCAGAACTAATAGGTTGCCAATTAGACCATATTAGACATAACCAATGTACACTTACATTATTGACTTTGAGATGAATAGACTCCTTGATAATGCTATGCCATCAAAACAGAATATCCTCAAGGCTAGTATTCAGAAAGATTGGATTTTACTCTGCGCGTACCATGTGAAAACCGAGTGATCTGGACAATTCCCTCAGCTTCAAATCTCAATTTCCTCATCTGCAAAGTAAGAATAACTGTGATAATTATAATCTCAGTCCTTTCTCTATCACAGGGGTTCACGTGAAGCGATGTATAAAAGCGATTTGTAACCTGAGAAGCACTACGCAATTATAAGATGGTGGCATTATTTCCAATAATGTATTTTTAACTAGAGATGTTCCCATTATTATATAACTTTTCCTCATTATTGTCAACTATTGAATGGTCACATGCCACATACAATTGTCTTTTCATGTTGCTTTTATCAGAAGAATCCAAGAAAAGAAAATATTTGATATAAAAATCATTGCATTTGCATGCAATTGGCAGGAACTTTAAACATCAGATTGTATGTCCAGTCATAAACAAGCGACTTTTGAAATGAATTGAGGTGGTTATGACCACATGCAGAAATTGAGTCATTGCAAGTAGGTGAAAATAACCACATAGTATTTCAAAGCTACTGTGAAAATATTCTTAAAGGGTACGTATTTCTTCGGTGTTTTCTGAAAGTTTTGTCTTTTCTGTTTAGCGCCAATTATCTTGATTACATTACTATAAATTCCCATTTTAACCTATAACAAAGCTGCATTTGATTTTTCAATGGTTCTCTGGTTTTTTCCTAATGTCCATTTGTTCATTATCACTCACTGACCCAGCAGCTGGGCGGTATAGAGTGGATAGTGTAGACAGAGTGGATGGCGCGCCAAGCCTAGAGTCAGAAAGACTCATCTTCCTAAATTCAAATCTGGCCTCAGACCTTTACTAGCTGTCTGACCCTGGGCAAATCACTTAATGCCTCAGTTTCCTCATCTGTAAAATGAACTGTAAGAGGAAATGGCAAACCTCTCGAGTATCTTTGTCTTTCAACAAATGACCCAAGTGGGGTCATGAAGAGTTTGACACGACTGAAAAAATGACTGAACATCAGCAACAACTCATTGACCACAGTTTCCAGAGAGATAATTGAAGGTGGTGTATTGGTGAAACAAATTCAAAAGAAACTAGTGAATGGCATCACACACACACACACACACACACACACACACACACACACACAAACACACACACACACACCCCATAAATGCAAAATTTAGTCTGGCTATTGAGAGTCCTCTTTCTTTCTTTTCACATTATCAAATTCCTTTAGGCTGCCTCTGGGCTTTTTCCTCTTTCTAGGCATCTGATACTTTCTTCTTTGACCCTATTTTGACTTGGAGATACCTCTTCCCCTTACACACCTTTTCCTATATCTTATTTATAGAATTTAACTCATTGTTCAACGCTTTTAGCTTCTACGAGTGGAAGAGCTTCCTGGCTATGCTGTCCAGTTGTCTTCCATAAGAGGAAGTCATTATCTAGAAGCATGGAACGAGCTTAGCTGTGATCCATTATGAGTCCTGTTCAGGGGCCATAACAGATGGGACAAAATGTAATGTTCCAGAAAGAGCATTAGAAGTAATAAATCAGAAAACCTGGATTTGAGTCATGAGTCTGCCACTCAATTTTCTATGTGGCACTGCACCATCTCTTGGCCTCAGTTTCCTCATCTGTAAAATGAAAGTACTGGATAGGTGATCTCTAAAGATCCTTCCAATTTAACACTGATTCTTTGAGAACCATAACCATCTATATATTCCCAAGGGAGAATTTGTTTATTCATCATAGATCACTCATTCAAAAAACTTGAATATTTTTACATACACAAAGAACAAAAGGTTTCAGCTCTCTTATGTCATAAAAAGTCTCAGTTCCTGGCAGATGGCAAAGTAGAACTGTGTTAGGTAAAAGGCAGGGAAAGGAAAAAAGATTTTGGATAGTGAGACAACAGAGAGAAAAAGGAAAGAAATAATTCTGTAACCAACTCTCCCCAAAATATTCAACACCTACATGCCCATATGCCCTTGGACATACTCATAATCCAAAGTATCAACATGTGAATATGAATGACAAGTACAAGACAGGTGTCACTCTGATCTGCTGTTTTCCCTGAATGATTCTAGCACTGCATGATGTTATTCAGAATTCCCTTTTATTCCTTTGGCATTATGTTTCTTTTCTCCATTTTAAAGGTTCTTTGCCCAGATCCATGAACTGATTATATTTAATAGTCACATACAAAATGACCAAGTAATTTAAACCACAGAGTGAAAGGACAGGAGAAGCTTATTCCTTCACAGGAATTCACGCTGAAAGGATGAGAGAAACCAGAAGAATAAATCAGCCCACCTAAACACTAAGGAGTATAGATTCTTAAATTTGGAAGTCAGATAGATAAAGCATTTATTAAGTGCTCACAATGTTCCAGGCACTGTTCCAAGGACTAGGGATACAAATACAAGAAATAAAGACAGTCCCTACAGTCAGGGAAATTATGTTGTAGTAGGGGAAGACAATAGTTAAAGACAAACTAGAAGGGAGAGGGAAAAATGCTTCAGGAAGAGGAGGGAAGAGAAGGAGGGATGAGCTGAAGCATAGTTGGTATCCTTATTAAAATGGTGATCCTGGGGAAGGAGTCATTAATGAGTAATGGAAGACCTCAGCACAGAGCTTTCTCAAGGTATAATGTTGCAGTAGAGAAGGAGGAGGAAGGGTCCTTAGAGGTCTCATAGTCCAACCTCTATCAAAAGGATAAATCCTTACTACAATATTTCCAACAGGAAGTCATTCCATATATTTGAAGATCTACAATAACAATATCATTGACTCACAAAGGAAGTCCACTGAGTAAAAGTCTATCTCCCTGTAATTTCCACTATTTGTCTTAGATCTTCTTCAGAGATATTCTAAGGTCGGTTTCAGACTGCTGCAATAAAATAAATACCACAATAAATCAAGTCACATGAATTTTTTGTTTTTTCTAGTGCATATGTAAGTTATGTTTACATTATACTATAGTCTATAAATGTACAACAGTACTGTGACTTTTTAAAATGTACATAACTTAATTTTAAAACAGTTTATTGCTAAAAAATTTCTTACTGTCATGAGCCTTCAGAGCATCATAATCTTTTTGCAGGTGAAAGGTCTTGCCTGAATGTTAATGGCTTCCGATTGATTGGGGTGGCGATAGCTAAAGATTGGGGTGGTGGCGGCATATGACAATAATGAAGTTGGTTACATTGGTTGACTCTTGCTTTCACTTAAACACTTAGAGTTCATTATATGGTTATTAATTAGCCTAACAGAGAGATCTGAGGAGAGGGAGAGGGGAATTGTAGGTTAGTGGAACAGTCAGAAAACACACAACATTATTGAATAAATTCACCATCTTCTATGGATGTGGTTCTTGGCTTCCCCAAACAATTACAATAGTGACATCAAAGATACTGATCACAGATCACTGCAACAGATACATTAATAATGGAAAAAGTTTGAAACATTGCAAGAATTACCACAATATAACAGAGACACAACATGAGCAGACAATGTTGGAAAAATGTTGCTGATAGACTTGCTCAATGCAGGGGTTGCCACACATCTTCAGTTTGCTAAAACAAAAACAAAACTGCAATATCCATGAAGCATAATAAAGTAAAATACAATAAAATGATGTGTGCCTGAAATTCAATTCAGCAAATATTAAATGTTTAAGTTGCCATATTAGTGCAAGCAATAAAAATACAGTTCCTTTCCTCAAAGAGCGAGATATTGGGGGAATATGGCATCAACACAAATAAGTGTAGCACAATTAAAGCACCCTTTATCCACTTTAACTACCTATAAGCCACCACCTACTATGATACCAGGGATTGAAAAAAGAAGGTGCAAAAGTGGCAAAATACTGCTAGAGAGAAATGCTACAGTCAAGGTCAGAGTTAGCATGACAAGAGAGCTGAAGCAGGTTGCTCCTTTGCTAGGAACTGCTCCACAAGTCTTGAGCTACCTGCAGCAAAAAAGTGAAGTCAGAGGCAAGTTATTGGCAAGATATCAGTTGGAAATGCATTGAGAGTTCAAGGTTTCAGCTTATGCCAGATCATAAAATGATGTCCCACAGTATGAGAAGACAAGTCCTGGGCCAAGATTTCTCAAGTCTTCACTGAACAGTCTATCCTACTTAATGGCATGAGTCAAATATCAGCTGACAACAAGGTTGAGCATTATCTCTGCTCCTTAGCCTGCTCACAGGAGACACACAGACTGGATGAGATATACTGGCCTTTTGCCTTCCTTTATGTGAGTCAAAATAGGACAGAAACAACGACCCATTGCTTTTAACATTATTAGCAAACTTGATTCTTTCATGAAAAAAAAACCTGAAAACAGCTGCAGTAAACTGGAATATATCATAAGACCCCTTCCAATATTTAACTCTAGGTCTCCTGTATCTCCTGGCTATGCATCCCTACATTCCTTCAGTCATTTTTTATGATTTCAAGTCCCTTATTGCACTCTGGAAGTGTGTAGATTGTTAATGTCCCTCCTCAAATATGGTGCCCAATCTTGTATGAAATACTGTGGACATGGTCAAATAAACCCCAAAGATTGATGGAAAAAAAAAAAGACTATTGAGCCTAGAAAAGAGAAGAATTGAAAGACATTCAAATTTTGTACTACAAATACAAAAATTTTGTGCTACAAATACAAAAATTTTTATTCAAACCATTATACAGAAGGCCATTACCTTTCTTATTCTCCATATTGTAGTTCCATGACCATAGTAGCCTACAAATTGGGCCTTTTGATTGATGTTATACTGCTGATATATATGGAAGATGATGTCAAAAAACAGTGTTGTAAAACAAACACTGAACTTAGGGTCAAAAGACCAATCCCAGCTCATCCTCTAATTTATTGCATAACTTTGGCCGAGTAATTTTACTTCTCTGGGCCTCAATTTCCTTCTCTGGGCAATGACAAACTGTATGAGACGATGTCTAAATCCCTTCCTATTCTATAGTCCTGTGATCCTTGCTAGTATTTGAAGTTGTAGTGAGAGTGCTGAAGTACTGAAACTGGAAGCCCAGTCATGTTATGTATACTTATATTATTTCTAAATGTTATGAATTCTATGAAGCAGATCAATGTGTGTGGTGTACTATGTTACTTGAATATGGGCTCTAATTTCAACCGCTACATAAAATTAATATAATGATCTTGTAATTTGAGCAGCTTTATTAATTAATTTTTGTGTGGCTTTCTAAGCATTTATTTATTTCTTTAAGGTTAGCAAACTTCTTATACATATTAACTCATTTTTATCCACACAACAATTGTAGGTAGTAGCTGTCATTTTTATCCTCATTTACAGATGGGGAAACTGAGTGTAAATAACCTACCTGGGATCACAAAGGCAGGGGGTATCTGAGACAATAAATTTTTTTGACTGCAAGTCCTTCATTCTAGGTTCTAATGCTATTAAAAAATTTATACTATCAAGGGAACTTCCAGGAACCAAAATGGCAGAGTGATTGGTAATTGTTGTTTCCTTCCCCTTGTTGACCTTGAAGAGTTCAGAGAATATTTCCCCAGGAAAAATCCTAGAACAGTGAGATCAGCCGAAGGGGTAAACAGTCTCTTAGCCTATGAGGCTAGGAAAATCGCTAAGGAGGGTTCCTTTTGCTGTGGCTGAAGGGGATCAGTACAGGACTAGAGCTTTTCCAGACAACCCCACCTCAGCAAACCTGCAGGAGATCCTGAGTCTCAGGGGGGTTGAGCCCACAACTGCCAACACCAGGACCCCAGGCATGCCTCAGAACCTCAGGGGAATCAGGAAGATATTAGTGCAGATGGGATCACCAACCACTGAGCTTGCCTATGTTCTAGCTCAGCAGAGGAGACCTCTTGTGGCCCAACTAACCCTCCCCCACACTTAAAGCAACTAGCTCTGGAGCAAGTCCAGGGAAACCCAGAAAGACTTTACCTGGTCTCTTCTTTCCAACACCACCCAGCTCAGCACCAGGTAAGCTGCAGTATTTTACCTTCTAGGTGAAAGAACCAGAGGCCACAACACACAAAGCCTCAAGTTCTAGGCACAAGAACTGTGGGACCAAGCCACTTGTGCCCCAGATGCAGAAATCTACTTTAAAAGCCAGGAAAAGGGTGATCATGATGAGTAATAAGCAAAGCAGAAAAGCAAAGATCATAGAATCTTTCTATGGGGACAAGGACCACAACATGAATACCAAAGAGGTCAGCTTTGAGACTGTACTCCCATCTGAAACTTCAGAAGGGAATATGAACTGGTCTGAAACCCAAAAAACATTCTGGAAAGAGCTCAGGAAGAATTTTAAAAGAGAAATTAGAGAAATAGAAGAAAAACTGGCCAATGATTTTAAAAATATGAAAAAAGAAATCACAGAAGAATTTAAAACGAAAATTGGACAAATGGAAAAGGAAGTACAAAACCTAACTGGAGAAAATAATTCCTTAAAAGGAACAATTGAAAAAATGTAAAAGGAGATGCAAGAGTTAAATGAAGAAAACAATTTGATAAAAATTAGAATTGGGCAAGTAGAAGCCAATGATGCTATGCAGCATCAAGAATCAGTCACACAGAATCTAAAAGAATGAAATGATAGGAGAAAATGTAAAATATCCAATTGGAAAAACAACTGACCTGAAAAATAGATCCAGGAGAGAAAAATCTAAGGATTATTGGTCTACCAGAAAGCCACAATGAAAAAAAGAACCTGGATAATATCTTCCAAGAAGTCATCAAGGAAAATTGCCCAGAAGTCCCAGATCCAGAAATAGTCATCGAAAGAATCCATCGTTCACCTCCTGAAAGGGATCCCAAATGAAAAATAACAAGAAATATCATTGCCAAATTCCAGAACTATCAAGTGAAGGAGAAAATACTACAGGCAATCAGAAAGAAACAATACAAATATTGAGGAGCTATAGTCAGGATCACGCAGGACCTTGCAACTTCAACATTAAAAGATCGGAGGGATTGGAATGATATTCCATAAGGCAAAAGAGCTGGGACTACAACCAAGACCAATTACCCAGCAAAGTTGAGCATAATATTTCATACAAGGAGATGGACATTCAGTGAAATAAGGGATTTCCAAACCTTCCTGATGAAAAGACCAGAGCTCAATAGAAAATTTGATCTTCAAACACAGGTCTCAAGAGAGGCATGAAAAGGGAAACAGGAGGGAAAAAAAACAAACATGTTATTCAATATGGGCAAACTGTTTATATCCCTATAAGGGAAGATGATACTTGTTAATCTTAAGGATTGTATATTTATTATGATATATAAAAGGGATATACATAGATAGAGGGAGTGGTATAAATTAAATGATGTCATGATAAAAATGTGATTTGGTGCAAAGGAATTGTAATGGAGATGTGAAAAGAAGGAGGCAGAAAGAAAGGTAAATTACATCACAGGAAGAGGCTCAAAAATATGTTACAGCAGAGGGAAAGAAAGGAGGAGATGAGCATTGTTTCAGAATTACTCTCATCTCTATGGGTTCAAGGAGGGAAAAACAAATTCAGTTAAGTACAGAAATATAACTTGTTCTAGAGGTATTAGGAGGGGAAAGGGAAAAGAAAAGGGGAGGGAGGCTAAAAGGGAGAGAAGTAGTAAGGGAAAGGGGGATTAAAAGGGAGGGGGACTGAAAGAAGGGAGGGAAGACTGAGGGAGGCAGTGGTCAATAATTAAAACTCTATTGTGGAAGGGAAGGAAGAAGAGAGAACTAAAAGCATAAACAGGGGGAAAGGAGAGAGAGGGAAAGATACAACCAGTAATCATAACTGTGGATGTGGATGGAATGAATTCTCCCACAAAATGGAGACAGCAGAATGCATTAAAAACCATAATCAACAATATGTTCTTTTCAAGAAACACATTTGAAACGGGGGCATACACACGGGTAAAGGTAAAGCAGACTATATTGTGCTTCAGCTGATGTAAAAAAAGCAGAGGTAGAAATCCTAATTTCAAACAAAGTAAAAGCAGAAATAGACCTAGTCAAAAGAGATAAGGAAGGAAATTATATCCTGCTAGAAGACACCATAGACAATGAAGCAATTTCATTAATAAACATATATGCTCCAAGTGGTATAGCATTGAAATTCTTAGAGGAGGAGTTAAGGGAGTTACAGGAAGAAATAGACAGCAAATCTATACTATTGAGGGACCCCAACCTCCCCCTCTCTGAACTTGATAACTCTAACTTCAAAATAAACAAGAAAGAAGTCAAAGAGGTGAATAAAACTCTAGATAAGGTAGATGTGATGGATCTCTGGAGAAAATTGAATGGGGATAGAAAGAAATATACCTTTTTCTCAGCAGGACATAGCACATATACAAAAACTGACCGCATACTAGGCCGTAAAAACCTAACAATCCAGTGCTGAAAGGCAAAGATAGTCAATGCATCCTTCTCAGATCATAATGCAATTAAAATTATACGTAATCAAAAGCCATGGAAATATAAACCAAAAATTAATTGGAAACTAAACAATCTAATCCTCAAGAATGAGTGGGTTAAACAACAAATTATAGAAACAAACAACAGTCAAGAGAATGGCAATAATGAGATAACCTATCAAATCTTATGAGATACGGCAAAAGCAATTCTTAGAGGAAGTTTTATATCTTTGGATGCCTACAAGAATAAAATAGAGAAAGAGGAGCTCGATGAAGTGGGCATACAGTTGAAAATTCTAGAAAAATAACAAGTTGAAAATCCCCAAGTAAATACCAAATGATAAATACTTAAAACCAAAGGAGAGATTAATAAAATTGAAGTTAAGAAAACTATTGAACTAGTAAATAAAACTAAGAGTTGGTTTTATGAAAAAAGCAATAAAATTGATAAACCTTTAGTCAACTTGATTAAAACAAAGAAAGAAAAAAACCAAATTACCAATATCAAAATTGAAAAGGGTGAATTCACCTCCAATGAGAAAGAAATTAAAACAATAATTAGAAATTACTTTGCCCAACTGTGTGCCCATAAATTCGACAATGTAAATGAGAAGGATGATTATTTTAAAAAATATAAATTGCCCAGATTGACAGAAGAGGAAGCTGAATACTTAAATAATCCCATCTCAGAAAAAGAAATTGAACAAGCCATCAATGAACTCCCTAGGAAAAAATCTCCAGGGCCAGATGGAGTTACACATGAATTCTATCAAGCATTTAAAGAACAGTTAGTTCCAATACTATATAGACTATTTGGGAAAATTGCTGGAGTCCTATCAAATCCTTTTTATGATACATGTATGGTTCTGATACCTAAACCAGGAAGAGCCAAAACAGAGAAAGAAAATTATAGACCAATTTCTCTAATGAATATGGATGCAAAAATTTTAAGATATTAGCAAAAAGAATACAGCAACTTATCATGAGAATAATACATTATGATCAGGTAGGATTTATACCAGGAATGCAGGATTGATTCAGTATTAGGAAAACTATTAGCATTATCAATCATATCAACAACAAAACTAACAGAAACAACATGATTATCTCAATAGATGCAGAAAAAGCTTTTGACAAAATACAACACGCATTCTTATTGAAAACACTGGAGAGCAAAGGAATAAATGGAACTTCCCAAAAACATAATAAGCAGTATCTTCCTAACCCCATCAGTAAGCATTATATGCAATGGGGATAAGCTAAACGCATTTCCAGTAAGATCAGGGATGAAACAAGGATGTCCATTATCACCACTGTTATTCAATATGGTATTAGAAATGGTAATTGTAGCAGTTAAGAGAAGGAAAAGACATTGAAGGAATTAGAATAAGCAAAGAATAAATTAAGTTATCACTCTTTGCAGATGATATACATAGAGAATCCCAAAGAATCAAGTAAAAAACTACTTGAAGTAATAAACATATTTGGCAAAGTTGCAGGTTACAAAATAAACCCACATAAATCATCTGCATTTCTATATATACTAACAATTCCCAGAGATAGAAGGATAAATCCCATTTAAAGCTACAATAGACACTATAAAATATCTGGGCGCCTACTTGCCAAAACAAATCCAGGGACTATGTGAACACAATTACAAAACACTTTTTTGTGCAAATAAAGTCAGATCTAAGTAAGGGGAAACATCCGTTGTTCATGGGTTGAGCTAATATAATAAAAATAACAATTCTACCTAAATGAATGTACATATTCAGTGCCATATCAAACTACCAGATAATTATTTTCTAGAGCTAGAAAAAATAATACCCATTTGGAAGAACTAAAGGTCCAGAATATTAAAGGAGCTAATGAAAAGAAATGCCAGGGAAAGCAGCCTAGCCCTACCAGATCTCAAATTGTATTATAAAGAAGCAATCATCAAAATCACTTGATACTGGCTAAGAAACAGAGGGGCAGACTAGTGGAATAGGTTAGGTACTCAAGACACAGCAGTCAATAAATATAGCAATCTATTGTTTGATAAACCCAAGGACCTCAGCTTCTGGGATAAGAACTCACTGTTTGACAAAAATTGCTGGGAAAACTGGATAACAGTATGGCAGAAATTGGGTACAGATCGATACCTGACACTATACATAAGAAAAAAGTCCAAATGGATACATGATTTAGGTATAAAGATTGATTCTATAAAAAAATAAGTGGAGAAAAAATAATGTATTTGTCATATTTTTGAAGAATGGAGAAATTTATGACCAAACAAGAGACAGAGAATATTACGAAGTGCAAAATGGAAAATTCTGATTACATTAAATTGAAATATTACTGCACAACCAAACCCAATGCAACCAAGATTAGAAGGGAAGCAGAAAACTGGGAAAAAAATTTTGCAACTAATGTGTATGATAAAGGCCTCATATCTAAAATATATAGAGAACTGAGTCAAATATACAAGAATGCAAGTCATTCCCCAATAGATATATGATCAAAGGATATGAACAGACAGTTTTCAGAGAAAGAAATTAAAGCTATCTCTAATTATATGAAAAAATGCTCAAAATCACTATTGATTAGGGAGATGCAAATCAAAACAACTCTGAGGTACCACATCACACCTATCAGATTGACTAACATGACAAAACAGGAAGATGATAAATGTTGGAGAAGATGTGGGAGAGTTGGAACACTAATTCACTGTTGGTGGAATTGTGAGCTGATCCAACCATTTTGGAAAGCAATTTGGAATCATGCCCAAAGGGCTACAAAAATGTGCATACCCTTTGACCCAGCAATACTGCTTCTAGGACTGTATTCCAAAGAGATCATTGAAATGGGAAAGGGCCCCACACGTACAAAAATATTTATAGTAGCACTCTTTGTGGTGGCCAAAAACTGGAAATCAAGGGATTGAGGAATGGCTGAACAAGTTGTGGTATATGAATGTAATGGAATACTATTGTGCTATGAGAAATGGATGAACCGGAAGACTTCAGAGAGGCCTGGAAAGCCTTGTATGAGCTGATGCTGAGTGAAAGGAGCAGAACCAGGAGCCCTTTATACATAACAACAACCACAGTGTGTGAGGAATTTTTCTGGTAGACTTACTACTTCATTGCAATGCAAAGACTTAAAAAATTCCCAATGGACTTGTAAGGCAAAATATCTTCCATATCCAGAGAAAGAACTATGGAACTGGATCACAAATAGAAGCAGACTATTTTCTTTTGTATTGTATTTTATTTTGTTTTATGTTTTCTCCCATTCATTTTAATTCTTCTATAAAACATGACCAAGGTGAAAATGTATTTAAAAGGAATGTACATGTAGGACCTATATAAGATTCTATGTGGGCTGAGGGAGGGAGTAGGGATGGAAGTAGTTATGACGGGGAGGGAGCGGAAAACAATCTAAGTTATATGGAAGTGATTGCAGAACTCTGAAAATAAATGAAATAATTTAATAAAAAATCAAATATATAGGAAAAAATTAAAAAACCAAAAAGTTATGCTATCAATTTGCTTTATATTTTTACATAATGGATGAAGTTTGTTGGCAATAAGTATGTTTCAGTTTTATCCTGTGAGAGGCACCATAGAGAGAGAGAGCTGAGGTCGGAGCCAGTTAGGTTCAAGTCTATGTGATCTGGAGCAAGTCATAAACTCCCAGTGCTACAGACAACTCTGTAAGACTAAAATTCTAAAAGTAAATGCTGATCTGCATTGATATAGGTGGATTCCATATTGGAATTGGTGGATTCCATATCGAAATTGGTATATTCCATTGGAATAAACCAAAGAAATTGTGCGTTTGGTCCAAAAATTGCTTTTTTTATCCTCATGACCAAATATAAGAACCACAATAAACAGTTAGAAATAAGGGGTTTTTTTTGTTGTTGTTGCTGTTATTTTATGAATTGTGTTCTCTGGAATTATTAAGGATTTCCTTTGGCCCTTCTTTATTTCATTGTTTTAAGCCTTCTTTTAAAAAAGAATCCCCTGCAATATCCAAAAAACAACAACCTGCTCTGGTGCTCTGACCAGCTGCTTTATGGCAGGATTGGATACAGGAATCAAAAGGATGCTAGGTCCTTGCTGGGAAGGTAAAGTGAAATATGTGATAAAGTGCATCATCTTTCGTCCTTGGCTCTCTTCCTAAACTTTCTCCCTACTTTCATTCTCTTAGTTCTGCATTGATGGTTTAGAAATATAGTCATTTTAATTGGGTCACATAAATGACAGAATCTTATCCCTGTATCTTATACTTGTACCTTGGGCAACTAAGTGGTGCAGTGGATAGAGTGCTGGGCTGAAGTCAGGAAGATCTGAATTCAAATACAGTCTCAGACACTTCCCATCTCTGTTACTCTGGGCAAGTCCCTTAACCCTGTTTGCCTCAGTTTCCTCATCTATAAAATAAACTGGAAGAGGCAATGACAAACCACTCTAGTATCTTTTCCAAGAAAACCCCAAATGGGGTCAAAATGATTCAGACACAACTGAACAATCACCTGGAAAGGCCGTTTATCAATCACTCAGTCCAACCTCTTCAGTTAACTCAGAGAAGACAAATGATTCTTTCAAAGTTGTAAAAGTAGCCTGTTGCAGAAACTGAACTATAACCCACCTCACTGGATTGGACACCTAGTCTACTGCTCATTCCACTATAGTGTGCTGAAACTTCAACATATCTTTCTCAAAATGAAAGTTTCTATGATAAGTATCTAAACAGTTCTTGTAGTTTTGAAACAAAAAAAGTTAATGTTTAACCACGATGTGCCCATAGGGATGTGTCTTCTCCTTTTACAAGCTTTCCCAGGAGTAATATAGCAGAAGGAAGTCATTTTTATCTCTGTGTGATAAACTTTGACGTTAGTACTGAAACAGCTGAATCCTTAGCACGTCAGAGGATTATTTTAGTTATAATTCATAAAGCGAGTTCAATTCAAAAAATATGTAAGCATATTATTATGTCATGTATACAAGATAACTATATAGCTAGGTGTGCATCATGGCAGATACAACAATGAATAAGACATAGACCCTGTCCCCATGGCACTAACAACCTGATAGTGATAATCCATATTCTCATGGAAATTTAAAATTTAGAAACCACTTTCCTCATAACAACCATGCGAAGTATGTGGTAAAAATATTATTATTCCTATTTTGTGGATGAGAAAAACAGATTTCAAAAAAGTTAACTGACCAGAATCGCCTGATTAGTAAATTTCCTATTCAAACACGGATCCCAGAAACCAAAACCTATACTCTTTCCACACAACCTTCAGACACCAACACAAATAAATATAATACACAAAAGAATGAGAATGTACTCTGTAGTCAAAGAGAGTACAAAGCACTAAGGGGTTCCTAGGAGGGAGTGATTCTTTTGGACTGATAAGATCAGGAGAGACTTCTTGTTGTTTTGGTATCAGAAGACCTACCTGACTTGGAATTTCAGCTTTGACAATTAATCCCTGTGTCGTGACAAACAAGTGACTTTGCTTCTCCGGGTCTCTTCTTCTTCGTTTCTAAAATGAGGGGTTGTAACAGCAAAACACCGTAGCATATCTAGAATGATCTGCTGGCAGAAGTTCTTGGATTTGCTCTTCTTGAAAGCAACTTTAAAGGGGTCAACAATCACTTTAATCAAATACATATATCATTCACTTAGTTCAAGGTAAGAATCAGCACCCTGAACTTCAGAGAAAATGCATGCCGACATTACAAACAGAAAATAGCATAAAGTCCAACAGACAGGACTTACAACTGTCTGACCATAAGCAATACATACATCATCACAGACCAACAGACAGATCCAACCGTCTGACCATTACTTACATACATAGTTACCAGAGAAAAAAACACCAACATCTGAGTTTTCAAAGCAGCGTTGTGTGGGGTGTGAGAGGCTCCTTAACAGCTACTCTGAGACTCATCTTGTTAAGTCACATGAACCCTCTTCCAATGAGTGAAACCCAAAGCAAAACCTTACCTCAGAGTATATATATAGAGAGCCAGAAGGTATCACAACACAGTGCTTCAGTGCCTAATTACCAAGAGGTGTGAAAGCCTTCAAGCAAGCAAGCAAGCAAACCTCCTCTAAGCAAGCTTCCCTTAATGGTCTCCGCATGAGGCCTATTATGGGCAGGGAAGATTTTAGATCCCATTAACATTATAGGGGTTTGCATTTATAGTCCTCATTATTAGTCTCTAAGGTCACTTCCAGGTTAAAAATTTCATGATGAAACTCACCTGAGGTAGGAGTTTGAGGTGTGGAACATTCAGCACACCAAGAGTAACAAACTTTTACATAGCTCTCTACATTTTGGAAAGCAATTTCTTCACTATACAATGTATACAATGTATTTTAACAGAAATGTAAACTGAGGCACGCAACTAGTAAGTAGCAAAGTTGGGTCTCTAACCAGTTAAAACTGAAGCAGCTGCTCTTCTTTCAAGAATTAATAGGGGAAAGGCTGGATAACACACTTCCTCTACCATGGAAAAAAAACCAACTGCTTCTCCAGCAGAAGATGAGTTAAAGTCCAACTGGCTCTCATAGCCAAGGTTATAGGTCACCCTGACTTTCTTTGCCTAGTACAGCATCTGCCTCCCTCTACTCTCTTGCTTTGTGATGCCTACCTTTCCGCTGATCTCAGTCTATCTGCTCCATCCCAGACTCCAGTGATGGGAGACTACGATGGAGCCCAGCTGGGAGAGAGAGAGAAACACAGGTGCTGCTTTCTAAACAAAATGAACTTCTGGACTCCAACACTTTTGTGAGGACGGCTGTGAAGAGCAGTGGTTGGAAAGCAAGAGAGGTGTTGGTATGCAATGGGATCAAAAAGCAGGCAAATCCCTAGTGTGTGTGGCAAGGGGAGAGTTGAAAGCTGGCTTTGGTCCTAGAGTACTGCCAGTGTAATCAGAAGTTAGGTCCATATGCTTTTGGGGATGAGAACAGTATGTGAATGCTTTCCCAACTAGAGACACAAGGAGCCACTGCACGAGTCATACTTGCCTTTGGGGGAAGGACAAGCTGATGCATTCTTCACTTGCTTCATTGATAATTTCACTCTTTAAAAGCTATAGGAACATCCACAGAAAGAACTATGAAACTGGAATGCAAAATGAAGGAAACTATTTTCTCTTGCATTATGTTTTGTTTTGGTTTTTATCATGGTTTCTCCCATTCATTTTAATCCTTCTAGGCAGTGTGACTAATGTGAAAATGTGTTTAGTAAGAATATATGTGTAGAACTCATAAGATTGAATGCCATCTTGGGGGAGGGGGAGGAAATTTAAAATTTATGGAAGTGATTGTTGAAACTGAAAACAAATAAATTAATTTTTTTATAAAAGCTAAAGGAAGCCATAAAGAGAATGCCATTCTGGGCCAGACTTTCACTATCAAAGAGAAATTGGTGGCAGAAGTAGAAATAATGGAAGCACTGAGGTAGAGGGACCTCTCCATCACAGAGTTCATTATAGACAGGAAAGGAAATCCAGACATTCTGACAGAAACCCTAAATTTTAGAGTGGAGGGAATGTGATCAAAGGACAGAGAGAAAATAAGTAGGATCCAATGGTTTAAATCTCTGCAGAGCAAGTAGGTTCTCAAGAATGATATCCTGAAGATACTAATAAATGGGTCCAATGAACTTCTTTAAAGACTGATAGATAAAACATTTATTAATTACTATGTACCATGCACTGTGCTGAGGATTGGAGATAGAAGTTTTGAAAAAATGCAAGACAGTTCCTACTCTCCAGGAGTTTATATTCTAAGTTGTTAGAAGTAGGTGTGGAGAAGGTTGAGAAGTGGAAAGGAAAGCATTTAAACCCAGAAGCAGAGAGGCATATGAACCCAGAGGTATGACAGGAGACCATGGGGAAGTGACATAGAGACTTGAATCTCATTAAGATAAAGTATCTCTCCTATCAGAACTGGGGACCCAAGGGACAAAGTCCAAATTTCCTGTAAAAGGGAGAAAAAGATAAAGACTGTATGACAGACAGCTAGGCAAGGAGATAGCTAAAAAATGAAGTGGAGGTCTCTGCCCTGCAAGGTAAGATCAAAGCTCACCTAACAGAGATAGAGAACTTATGGGTGGAATCCAAGGGTCAGATGGGAGGAACCTGTGGATGAAGTCTCCAGTCAGGGGTTCTTAATCTATATTTGTGTCAAGACTTTCCTTATAAACCTAGTGAAACCTTTCCATCCCTTCCTAGAATAATTTTTAAATGCATAAAATATATAGAATTACAAAGAAAACCAATTTTATTGAAATACAGTCACCAAAATATAAAAAAACCCAAGTTCTTAGAATACAATTTAAGTACTCCTGTATCTAGCTGAATACATAAACATTCTTCAAAGTCATTTGATCTAATAACTTCTTTTTGGCCTAGACAAATGAAAGGACTACCTCTGGGCCACTTGAAATGGATAGGTAGTACAATGCATAGAGTGCAGGACTCAGAGTCAGGAAGACCTCAATTTTCATAATGCTTCTATTGCGTTCAGTCGTGTTCTACTCTGTGAAGAAATTTGGGGTTTTCTTGGAAAAGATACTGGAGGGGCAGCTAGGTGGCATAGCAGCTAAAGTGCCAGGCTTGGAGTCACAAAGACTCAGCTTCCTGAGCTCAAATCTGGCCTCAGACACTAGCAGTGTGACACTGGGCAGGTCACTTAACTCTATTTGCCTCCATTTCCTTATTTATAAAATGAGCTGGAGAAGGAAATGGCCAACCACTTCAGTGTTTCAGAGACTTTGGTTGTGCGGGTCACTTAAGAAAAGCATTTATAAATAAAACAAGCAAAGTATTAATATTCGAGGTACTATGTTAAGTTTTTTGTTTTTTAAAAATATATTTTCTAATTTGATTCTCACAATAATTCTGTGAAGCGCTATTATCTCTCTCTCACAGTTAAGAAAACTGAGACAAACAGAGGTTAGGTAAGGAACTTGCTCAGGGTCACACACTTAGTATCTGAGGTCGTATTTGAACTCGGGTCTTCTTAATGGTAGGCACAGCCCTCTATTCATTGCACCACCAGCTACTTCTAATTTAATTTCTCGGTGTATCAGTTTTCTCATCTATAAAATGGGAGTGACCACCGCACTTAGCTCATGAATTTGTTATGAGTCAAATGAAATAGCATATGTAAAATTCTTTGAAAATCTTAAATGATTACATAAACTCCAGCTAGCATTACTAGCCCCAAATCATACAAGTAGCGCATATCAAAGAAGATTTGAACACAGTTATTCCAATTCCAAATATGACACTCTTTCTACTATACTATAGTATCTCAATAAACGGAGATGGGGAAGAAGTAATTTGCAAGTCTAGAGATGTAGAGAGTTATTTAGGAACATCAGGAAATTGGTGGATTGTGGATGTGTACAGCTAAGTGGAAGATAGAAAGCAGGTTGGATAATGAGATTGTCAGAGTGTAGAAACAGAGTTACTGTACAATCACTTGGCAGGTGTCTCCCTTATGTGACTCTTAAATGCAGTGCCATATAAGGAAAGCTCTACTCTATAGCCCTCTCTTTCATTAGTGTTTGGAGCCTGAATAACTGGATTGGACTGAGTTAGACCTGACTCAGAATAACATCCCTGGAAGCCAACCCCAAACTGCAGGCTGATTCTTAATGGCCTAAAGTGTTGGGGCTAGCTCTGTTTTATCAAAAGGAATGAAAACCTTATTATAAATACAGACATTTGCAAAGAGGAGCATGACCCTTCCCTCTCACTTCTAAGCAATATATCTGTCCAGGTTGGAATGGGGGGGGGGGCTCCAATATATTCCCTAATATCTTCTTTCTCCCAAGAACTAAGATGGTAAAGATTCTCTGCAAATAAATACAGTCAAGAGCCCAAAAGCTTGCCAAAAAAAATCCTTTGTTATATCACAAGTCCAAGAATCTTTTGAAGGCAATGGGATAGGGTAATTCAAACTACATTGTGCTATTGCTTATCATATCCAGGGAGCGATGGATGGATGGGGAAGAGTTGAGCATTCTCATAGCATTACCATGTGCTAGAAAACTGCAGGGAAGAAAAAAAAATGTTGCTACAATATCATGGCAGAATTAGGATCTAAAAGTATGTTGGCAATGTGGAAGAGTGCACCAACATCATTCAGATTACAGGAACATATAGTTATGACTGGAAGGGACTTCAGAAGTAATCTCACTCCTCATTTTTCAGATAAAGAAATTGAGGCCCAGAAAGCTAAATGACTTATCCAAAGTTATACAATTAGAAAGCATTCATCAAGTGAAGATTTGGACTCAGATCCTTTGACTCCAGAGCTAGTATTCTTTTCATTATATCATGATAAAATTCACCAGGAATAAGTTTAGAATTATACACTGGGTTAAAAATAAGTTATTTGCACAAACACAGGATATGATAGACTCAGCTAACCAGCAGTTTATGTGTATTGGCCTGGGGTTTTGGTGGACTGTGACTTCAGCACAAGTCAACAATGTGAAAAGGCAGTCAAAAGAGGAGATTTACTTTTTTACTCTATATTTGTCATTTCTGGGTTAGATTGTAAAGGCAGGAATAGTATCCAGAATAAGAGAGATGAGAGTCCCATTTTACTGAGACTGGACCTGAAGTCAGGAAGACCTGAGTTCAAATCCAGTCTCAGACACTTACTAGCTATGTGACCCTGGGCAAGTCCCTTAACCCTGCTTGCCTCAGTTTCCTCATCTGTAAAATGAGCTGCAGAAGGAAATGACAAATTCTTTCGTATCTTTGTAAAAAAAACCCCAGAAGAGGATTGAAAGGACTGAACAAGAACAAAAACCAGACCACACCTTAGACAAACAAACTGGAGCATGCCCTCAGGAAGATGGAATTATCTAAATAAAAAACATGCTTAGGAAAGAAAAGACGGGGGAAAGTGGGACAGAGATGTCTTCAAATTTTTGAAAGTCTGTCATTTGAACTGGCATGTGCAAACCAACTAGCAAGAGCTGGTTGCTAAGTTTTCAGTGTGAGCTCCATAAATAGACCAAAAACTACAGATTTGGGCTTAATTTGTAGAGCTTTGTGGACTGTCTATACTTAAGAAAGTGATAAAGCAATTTTTTTCTTGAAGAGCAGGCTGTTAAACATTTATTGGTACACCAATGCTCATGTGGAAGATAAATTGATTTTGCTTTTTCTTAAGGGAAATTGTGGGAGGACTAAAAGGGATAGGTAGATGTTGCAGAGGGGTAGATTTTGTCCAGACAGGAGGGGAAATATCCTAAGCACTCACTGTTCAAAAATAGAATGGGCTGCCTTAGTTTCCTGTTAATAGAGGTCTTCAAGCTCAGGTGTGATGATTATATATTGAGTAGGTTGTGGAATTATTTTTTGGGTACACCTAACTTTAAGGTCCATTCTGACTGAAATTCTGAGTTTCCTCCCCAAAAAAAAAAGAATTAGGTCTTCCATTTCAAATTTCAATGAAGCTTATTATATGTAATTGATTATATGTAATTGATTTGTTATGCATAGTTTTGAAAAAATTTAGTTCAGAATTTTTCCTACACAGAATCATAGAATTTCCGAGCTGGAATGGAGCTCAAAAAACGTCCAGTCCAGTTGGCACCTGGCTAGGACTCCCTTATACATAGTCATTCGGGCTTTTTTTCTTTTACTTCTTTAGTCTAAGTCAGCCTTTTTGAAATCTTTTGCTGAATCCAGTAGACATTTATGGGACGTTATTAATTATGTCAGTCTTTGAAAAATTCATAAAAATCCACATGCCTCAATAAATAAAAAATAATGCTGACCATCTAATGGCACTTTTGCTATGTCGTTTAGGAAATTAAAATGGAATAAAAAGTCAGGTCTGAGACTTGAGGGTCACTGATCTCAATGAACAATAGACAGGTTCATTAAAAAGAAAGAACAAATTTATGACAACTTGATAGAGGGAGCTCACACATGCCCTTGGGAGAAACAAATAGGAATAGCAGTTTAAAGATTAGTCAATTAGCTTAGTACCTTCACATGTAGTAGATTAGAGTTTCAAGTTATTAAGTTTCATGTAGTCAGGAATACACAATGTGATATATTTCATTTCTACATGATACTAATATATAGCATAAAAATAAATTCTCTCAATTCAACACATATTTATTAAACTAATATTAAATGAATGCAGAGCATGGTGTTAGGTATTGGGGGATATGCAAAGTTTAGCTAAAATAACATACCTCCTCTAATGAAACTTAGAATTTAGCAGAAAATAAAGTACACATATGTAGTGATAACTATATCACAAAAAAGTCCTTAATTACATCAGAAAATTACAAGGATAATTTGAACTCTAAGGGAGGTGGAAAGGTCCTTAGTGATTGGCAAATGAAAGGGAAAATTTCTTAAAGAAGGTGGTATTTTAATTGGGTTTCATATAGAAATTATATTGCTCCGGGAACATAGGAAGGACTTTCCTTGAGCCAATGAGGTTTTGGAGGACCTTCCCAGAGTGATAAGAGAATTCTTAGACCAGACCATTCATAATCTTTCAGGAGAGTTCATTTTGTTTCAGAGGTCCAGCAGCATTTAGAAAAAGACTTTCATTCAAGTCTTGGGGAACCTTGTGGAGAGGTAGGAGAAAAAGTCAGGCAAATGGTTGTCCAATGTGGAAAGTGAAATAAAAGGAAATGAATACCTGGTAAACTGGAACTGAGACCAGACTGAACCACCAGGCATAGAAGTTTGACCATTTGATGAGAAGAAAGTTCACTCAGTAGCTGTTTTCTTCATTTTCCTGTTTTCTTAGTACAAAGTAGTGACTGCGGCTTCCAGCCCCATCACAGCCTTCCGTAAGGTGGAACTTCATATTGATAATAAATCACATGACCATTATGGTGCTTTTGTCTAAGCTTACAAGTTTGTGTCTAAAAGGTAATAGTTGTGTGGTCTCAGAGGAATTTTTTATTACTAAGTATGGTAGAAGTATTATCCTAAGTTAGGCTAGCTTTTCCATGAAAGGCAACAAAATTGTTCCTGATACTTGACTGGCCCAGGAGTTTCTAAGCCTCAAGCTTACCTCCTTTAACACAGTGTGCTGGTAGTTTCTCATAGTCATCTGAGGGCGTAAAGCAGTCCACTTACATGGGAATGGTAGCCTTTCAGACGTAGTTGTGGTTGTTTGTCCTTCATTCTCAAAGAGGACCATGACTTCAGGAAGGCGATGCCATGACTTGCAAGTAAATCGGATTTAAGGGAAGGAGAGCTCCGTAGAGTTATCAGCCTCACTTTCTCCTCTGGAGCCATCTGGGTTCTGGGGCAAGATATATTCCAGGATGAGTGGAGATGGCCCTGGCTTCAGATCTGGTGTATGTCCCAACACTGTGCAAGTTACCACTCAATACCCTCCTGACCAAGTACATTAGTCTAAAAGGAGATGGAGTTGGCGAGTGGGGAGAGAAATGGCTTCACATCTACCCCAGTTAAGTGCTGGGGTATATTTATTGTCCTTTCTATGCTATGGTTAAGTAAAATTGCATTTGTTAATTGTTGAATTACCTACAAGTACCTCATTTTTTCCCCAACATTGAACCTGAATTAGCAGAGCACCAACCTGAGTTGTCTACCCCCAACATCTGGCATAGTTGTTAAATGGAGCAAGATGGCAGCATGCATCTCATAGTGGTTTAAGTAGGGGAAGGACACTGCAAATATAGAGCATGGGTTGATCAGAAAGTCAATTTCAATACTGTGACATGTTGTGCCAAGGGTTCTTCTACTGCCCAGCTCACAAGAAGCAATTAGCTCAGTGGGAGCTGGAGGTGTCTGGCAGGGAGGGTAAATAAACCTCCCAGTCCATCATTCCCTGGTTATTGTTAAGTCTCCTATAGAAGTTGGCCTACCAGAATAATGAGACTAGAAATAAACTGGCCCAGTACATCAGCAACTATAGACAGAACTGTGCAATGAAAGCTATGGTGCAGATAATATAGATTGTAAAAGAAGCTCTGCTGATGGGGTTGGGGTTCAACAGGAACAGTTAAGGATTCAGCCAGGAAAAGATAGGTTGAGGCCAAGAAATAGGATTTCCAACAATGTTTCACTCTATCATGCTGAGTTCAGAGACATAATACAGGAAAACGAGAGCAGGAGTCAGTCAGAAACTTGGAAACTCATAATAAGAAAGCCCCAGGCTCATCTTATTACTATTCCTCCAAGAGTGATTCTTCCACTTAGGGAGCAAGAGCTGGGCAGGCTTTATCCACTAAGAAACTGGAGAAGTTTCAAGAAAAGTTCAAATAGCAACCTGATGAGTCTTGGATTAGTGGCTACTGATGACATGGAGACTCTCCACAGCAGTGTTCCATAGGCTTAGGGAAGTCTCAGAGAAGTTACTGCTACAAAACCAGTTGAATCATTTACCCACCCCACATGGAAGATATCTATCATCTCTTTTTAGGTGGCTGAGATGTGGAGTTACATGTATCTGGTTCCATAAAGATGAATTCCTCTTGCAGTCCACTACCCATTGGATACCTGCAATGAAGGAAGTAACATTCCTAAAGCAAATGGGTTTCAGAAATTGGCTCTATGCACTCCCTCTCAGTCTGCCACACCGTATGACTAACCTGCCTTGAGGCACTAATATACTTATTACCTTCTGGGTTAAATCCAGACTTAGCAAAGGGTCTCCTATGCCACACAACTATTCAGATGTGGGCTGATCAACTGATAAAATTTGGACAAAATATTAGGACAGCTATCATCAGTGCAAATAGGGAAGGAGGGGAGAAGGCACGAAGCCCACTGCCTGTGGCTCCTGAAAATTGGGATTAATAAAACAATTGTTAGAACTCTCAGTGGGCTGAGCTTCAAGTTTCATTGTCAACATGTTTAGAGGGCCTTGAGGGATGAAGCAGAAAAGAGCTGCCCCTATACTGATTCCTAGAAGGGGATCATGAGTCTGGTCAAGCAGTCTGGGACCTGGAGAGAAGAGAAATAGAATGTCAAAGATTCAGGCCATTAAAGGAATTTTGCCAATGTTTCTCACTGAATACAGTTTGTGTGTGTGTGTGTGTGTGTGTGTGTGTGTGTGTATGTGTGTGTGTGTATGTTTCTGTGTCTATGTGTGAAATCAGCACTCATCAGAGATATTATATGCTCTCTGTTGAACTAAACAACTAGGTTAAAGCCATTTTTTAAAAAAGAGTAAAGCTGGGGAGTGGGACCATTGCCAATCTGGCAAGGGGGCTCACTAGGAGAACAACATGGCAACACTGTCCCCATATCCAGATTGGCAATGATTCCACTCTCCAATCTCTGTCTTAAACAAGTGTAACACTCTACAAATGGAAGACATATGATTTAATCCTAAATTTTTTTTACAGGAGGCAAGGATTATGTTGGTTTCTTTTGTGCCTTCCCTGTGAGAATTATTTCCTATATTTTCTGTCTCTCTGTCTCTGTCTCTGTCTCTGTCTCTGTCTCTGTCTCTCTCTCTCTCTCCCTCTCCCTGTGAGAGAGAGGGGAGAAAGAGGAGAGAGAGAGACATATACATACACACATCTATGAGTATGATGATTTGCTTATTATCTCTCTCTTTAGAATGTGAGTTCCTTAACACAAGGGCTGGGATTTTGTTTGTTTAGTTTTTTTCCTCTCTTTGGATCCCCAGCACTTAGCACAGTGCCTGGAAAATAGTAAAAACTTGTTGACTGATGTGTTCCTCACAATGTCTTGTATGATATAGTACCCAAAGTAGGCTCTCAACATATTTTTGTTGAACTAATTGGGAAAACCTAGAGCTGGAGCTAGGTCAGAGTCTCCTTCCCCTCTCTAGCCTCTCTACTTTCTACTACTTTCTTCCTCCCACTGACATACAATGAAACAGACTCCTTTGACTTGTCCAGAATAAAGCTAGTTCTAAATCCCAGTGGGTGTCAGGCTGACCTCTAAGATTAGGACAGCAAAGGTAACACCAGGACATTCACCTTATGGCATTATCTCACTGTGGGATATCTAGCCTTGTGTGAGTGAGACAGCAAGTTCAGGTCTGTGCATCCCCAAAGCATGCTTTATGCAGTATTTGAATCTCATATCAACAACACACAGAAGCTCTAAATATTTCCCCAGGGTGCGATTTTATAGCTCACGCTTTACAACTCAATAGCAAATGTTTTATTCCTCAATTCCAAGTATTGAATCAAATAACAATCTAGAGTATTTCCTGGAAATAAAAGAATAGTGTGTGTGTGTGTGTGTGTGTGTGTGTGTGTGTTGGAGGAGGGAAGAAGAGATGAAGAGGGGAAGAATGCCTGGAGGGGAATGGGTTGGTTGGGATCAGTGAATTTAGCCTACTTACCAGTGAATATTAAGAAATATTGAAGGCCAACAGTGGAGTTAGTATTATCAAATAAACTCTTTAAAGCTATTAAATAACAAAACTCAACAATAAAAATCCCTCTTGTCAGTCACTTCATATATAAAATGAATCTCTAGTCAATTTCTCAAGTTATGGAATGACAGAATTCTAGAATGCAAGAGTAAGAAGAGATCTTAGATGGCAGATGGTGGTTGGTAGAACTAAGGCTCAAAGAGATTAAGAACCTAAAGTATCAAGATGACCTCAAGAAAGGAATTTGCTTTGTGACCTTCCCAAAAGGCCATTTTGTCTGCAACATATCAACACTGAAGCAATTATTGAAAACATTCTATTTTTGAACACAATCCAAACCCAATACTTATCAAAGAGGATGACATTGTCAAAGGTCACAAAATGTGAAAATTGTGAATCTTAAACATTTTTTGTTTCATGGACCCTTTTTTGACAGTGTGATGAATCTTACAGCTCTGTCTTTTAGTGCTTTTTTTAAGTGCCTAAAATAAAATATGTAGGATTACAAAAGAAAACAATTGAAGTATTGTTTGTAATTTTGTTGAACTGAAGTACATGGAAGTAAAATTGAAATACTGAAGTATTCAATTGAATATTGAATTATTCATTGAAGTACAAATTGAATTAATTTTGATTGAAATGAAGTAAAAACTATCAAAATATTTAAAAACAATTTCATAGACCCAAAGGTATGAACCTCTGATTAATATTCAGTATTGAAAGGCTACAGAAAGGGAAACTGATACTTGGTATAAAAAGAGAAAGAAATGAATCCAACTATTCTGGAAGGCAATCTGGATTTAAATCAGAAATTGCAATGCTCTTATGTTTTGACTGCTAAGTATATTACCCCAAAGAGGTCAAATGCAGCAAGAAAGTTTTCATACATACTAAAATATGCATAACAGCACTTTTGCAGTAACAAAGAACTGGAAACAAAGTAATACTCATTGTTAGTGGAATGTCTAAACAAAAAGAATCAATTGGGTTTAATGGAATATTACCACACTAAGAAATGATGAATATAAAGAATTGAGAGAAGTTTGCAAAAACTTATAAGAACTGATACAGAATGAAGAAAGAAGAACCAAGGAAACAATATATACACCAATGACTACACCAATTTAATTGTAAAGAACAGCAACAAAAGATGATGAATGATGCATAATTATGAAGGCCCTGTGGCATGCCCCTTTCACAAAAGGGGCCCCCAGAATAGCATTCCAGGTTCAAGGATCTCTGTGTATTCATATGCACTTAAAATAATACCTCATAAACTCTGCTTCTTTTCTTTTTATTTGAAGGACGTGTTTATTTCAAAGCAATAGTATTTAACGAAATATAGAAAGAGGCACAATAGAATACTTCCCCCATAGACTTAGGGCTAATTCCTCCACAAAACCCTCTTAGTGAGGAGAAGGAACAGGCATATGGATCACAGACATGTGAGAGTTTGGGAAATCAAGTGTAAAGGCAAGTCACACTTCCAACACTGAAATATGATACCTTGTGGTGATGTTATTACAATACTATCAATATAGCTACTGCTTGCAGAACATATCACTTTCTTGGACAATATGTTCCACTGAGATTGCTGGACTAATTCCTCATTGAATGTAGCAGCCTCTCTACTGGGTATTCCTCATTCTGCTATTGTATGGTGGCTAAAACCTTCCCTGATAAGGGCAAGATGACAGTTCTTAAGTCATTGTCACCAAACGCAGTCAAGAAAAGTCAGACTGAATAGTCCTAGGATAAGATGAAATATTTTTCTACGTCAGGGTCTCGGAAAGAGATCATAACCTTCTTTTACAGATAGTGACCTTACCTTTGGTTAACACCTTTTACATAACCCCATGATTTCTGATAAGCCACAAATGAATTAAAGACAAGTAACCCCGGAAGAAAAGGTCATTGTTCACCACTCATCTAGCTTTTTGTCTTTTCTTATTCATATTTGTCAACCATGAAGTCTGAATGCTCTGGAACTGTATTTTGGACAGCTGAAAACTTCAGTCTCCCTAGAAAACTAACAACTGAATTTGACCCAGAAGAAGAAATGACAAAAAAATGATGTGTCTATTTCTCTCTCTCTTTATCTCTTTCTCTGTTTTTCTCTATTTTTTATTTTCTCTTCTCTTCTCTCTTCTCTCCTATCCTCTCTTCTCTCTTCTCTCTCTCTCTCTCTCCCTCCTCTTCCCCCTTAGAAGGGAGAAGAGGAAGGGTATATATTCAAAAACTGAAAGTGATGGAGAAAGAATATCACTTTAAAAAAACTTTACCTGTTGTATTTCCCCAATAAAAAATGTACAAATATGCAAAACTGAAACAACAGATGTTTCATCTCTTTTGTTATCTCATAAACATTTATTAAGTACCTACATGCAGATTGTTGCATTAAATTTCAGTAGAAATTCAAAGATTATATGATTCAGTCCTTGCCCTTGTAGACTTGGGAATCTAATAGAAGATACAAATAGAAACAACTGTTGTACAAAAAAATTACATGAAATGTACATTAGATAATTTTTTAAAAGTATCACATGTAGTCCTAGGAGAAAACTGGCTTACAAGCCCAGGGAAATCAGATAGCTTCAAGATAAATTACCATTTGATTTGAGTTTTAGAATGGGTAAACAAAATTCAACAGAGTAAGAAGGAGAAAAAGGGCTTTTCTCGTGTAGAAAATCAAGAGATCCAGGATCCATACATACATGGTTGTGTTCAATGGACAGAGTAGACAAATTATCCTAAAATCAAGAGTACTTTGAGGGTAAGTTTACGTGCGTTAAAAATGGAAAAGTAATGAAGAACCGTGAAGGACAAGAAAAGGAATTAGAACCTTACTAAATAAGCAAAAGGGAGTCACAGAACTTTTTGAGCAAGAGAGTAACATATCCAGGTCTCTATATGGCAACAAATATTCTAGTGGGAGTTTAAAGAATTGACTAGAGAGGGGAGAGAATGGAGGCAGGAAAACCTACAAGGGTCTATGACAATAGTTTAGTTAGGTAGCAATAAATATGACACAGTGAACACTATATAAATAGGATATAAATACTAGAGATATTGCAGAGTTGGTATTTACAGGATTTAGAAATACTGTGCTATAGCAGTTCACTAGGCTAGTTAGCTATAAAAACCACATAAAGGAGTGACAGATGACTGAGGAGCTTGCTTCCAACATGTATTCAGTACAAGGGTATTTTCTGTGACCTGAAGAGCATGCACTCTACTTGTACTCTGCCAATGATGAGTAACAGCTACATACACACAAAGCACAGGTTATTCCTCTTGCTGGAGAAAAAAGTAAAAGAGACATTGAACCAAAATTAAGTGTTCCTTGAACAAATGGAAGAACTTCAAAAAGAAATCAAAGGGGAAAAAAGCAATTTGAAGCAGATATGAGAATTGTAACCTCTATCAGAAGTTTGAAGGTAGAGGAATGTGATACGGAGATAGAAGAGACGATATTGAATATTTGGAATTAGGTATTAAGTATCTTCCTAAAGAGGGTAGAGTTGGACATTTTTAGGAGGATATATCTTTCCATGCTCCATGGAATGATGGTGTCCACCAAATATAACTGACAGGTCAATCAATCAACCAACGTTTATTTATTAAGTCCCTACTATAGGTACTAAGTGGTAGGGATACAGGAACACTCACAAGCCTCACAAGGAGTTTACCTCTAAGCAGAGAAAATTACAGTGACATATACAGGTATATACAGAATCAAGTGAAAACAAAGCAGATAAATTCAACTTATTTTGAGAATATGGTCTTCCCAAGCTTTTCTAAATTCTTTATATTAATAATTTCTTACAGTGTGGCAGTATTCTATTACACTCATTTAGCATTTTTTGTTTAGGCAGGGGAGGAAGTGCATTCCAGTCATAGGGGACAGCCTGTGAAAAGATAGAGGTCATCCAGTAATGGTATGAAGAAGAAAAGATGAATAATAGTGATTAGAGATTCCTTGCTGAGAGATTCTAAGGCAGCCATATGTCAACATGACATGAATAATAGAAAAATTTGCTGTCTTCCTGAGGCATGTATCCTGGATATGATGGAATACCTCCTGAGACTCGTCATCAATGATGACTGCTTCACCATAAGGAACATAGAAAGCATTTCTACAGGGTAAGAAATCTTGGGCACAAAACTAAAGACCTTTGTAATGAAAGTCTTTAAGGTAATAAAGGTCATATTTTCATCATGTTTACTGACTAAAGATAGAAATTTCAGAATACAACCCCTCCTCATATTTTTGAAGTAAAAAGGTGGTTAAGAAGATGTCAGAGAGTAAGATATGGATTTCTGCATAATTTCTTAAAATATAAGTATGGTGACCCCTTGGTTATATACATATACTTGTGTGGGGAATGTGGGTGTTCCAAGGAGGACCAGCAACTCTTGTGTGACTGTGTGCCAAGCTGTTCATCCACCTGTTGTGTCTACCTGTCACACATCTTTCATTTGTGGCTCCAAGAAGCTGTAGCAAGTGCACCAACCACATCCTGGTAAAGTATCTTGGCAGATGTGCTGAACCAGTTTGAGGGTATGGGTCATAGACCACAAACCATTGGTTGGTTAGGGGATTGTCTACCCCAAGCATGTGAAGACTTGGTAGAATGGACAGATGAGAATGAATGGTCATGAAGGCAGCTGAAGCAGCTGCTGTGGAGTGTTTGGGTATAGTCAAACCTTGAAGATACCATGGTCAGCCAACAAGATCACCAAGACTTTTGTCTTGCCACTGGAGTTTGATGACTCAGGAAGATAGAATAAGGTTGATGATTATGTACAATTCTGTCTCACTTAAATCCAATTTGCTTACAAGTTAAGACATCACCCTGTGATGTCATGGGTCCTCTTTGAAAATGAAGGACAAAACAGCAACAATATGTGTGTATATTTGTGTGTATATATACATACATATATGTTTATATATGCCATCATTATATACACACACACATTTACCTCAAGTATCGTGAATCTGAAGAGATGTTTAAGTTTAAAATGGAAGGGAAAAAGAAAACTTTCCACAAACATCTGCCAAGCCAGTACAAGAAAAAACAAAGTGAGTAGAATGTAAGTTCTTTGGGGGCAAGAACTGTTTCATTTTTGTCCATGTATCCCTAACAAAAATTTTGCACACTATCGGCACTTAATAAATGTTTCCTGAGTAAAATAAAGAAGATTAGTAATTCACATGAAACACTATCCAAGAAGAAAACAAGTTGCATTACCTCAGATATCTGCATGTAATTCACAAAGTATATAAGAAATAAGGTAGGGGGAGGAGCCAAGATGGCAGAGTAAAAGATTCACATATGTTAGCTCCAAACCCACAGCCCATAAATTACCTGTAAAAAGGAACTGCCAACAAATTCTGGAGCAGTGGAAGCCGCACAGCAACTAAGTGAAGGAGATTTCTGTTCCAGAGAGACTTGAAAAACCGACACCAAAGATCCGTCGCACACGGAACCCAGAGTGGAGCCCAGCCCTGCCCTGGCAGCATGGCCCCAAGAGGAGCAGATACGAGCAGGCTTCTGGGATGGAATCTGTGGCAGCTGTGAAGGTCCCTCCACCCACAGGTGCACAGGTCATTGAGAGAGACTTCTGGGCTGGCTGAGAGGGGAGTAAAGTGTCTCCATAACTCAGGCCCCCTCAGGCAGCAGCAGAGGCAGCAGCAGACCAGGGCTCCCAAAGCAGGAAGGAGCTCATATCCATTGTTGAAGGTCTTCACATAAACCCCCAGAGGGAACTGAGCCCTGTCCCCATCTGAGCACCAGAACTTAAGCTCAAATTGAACAGCAGCCCTATCCCCCACTGAAAGCCCTGAGGCTGGGGAGCAGCATTTGAATCTCAGACTCCAGGCACTAGCTGGGTGGATCTGGAGGTGAGGTGGGTGTGGAAAGGAACCTCAGAAGTCAAGTAACTGGCTGGGAAAATGCCCAGAAAAGGGAAAAAAAAAATAAGACCATAGAAGGTTACTTTCTTGGTGCACAGATATTTCCTCCTTTCCTTTCTGATGAGGAAGAA
>CM053770.1:407174780-407295058 GCA_028658325.1 Potorous gilbertii
GTAATTAGAATGTCCAGTGTATTGGGGAGGGGGGATGGGACAAATGGGGAGAAAATTTTGGAACCCAAAATCTTGTGAAAATGAATGTAAAAAGTTAAATAAATTTATTTAAAAAAAAAAAAGAAAAAAAAAAGAAATAAATATTTTTGAATTCAGTTAAGTTGAATTCATTCTCCTGTGAAAGATAAAACATACCTAGTTGGATAAACAAGTAGGAAGTTTTTTTCTCTTTTAAAAGTAATAGTGTCACATATATGTGGGACATGACTGTTCATGAAATACTTTCCTCATTACCTCATTACCAGCCCATGAATCCAGTGGTACAGATATTATTATACCCATTTTACCGATGAGAAATTGAGATTTAGACAGGTTGCAAGCTTTGAACCACGAGCAAACACTACGTGTAACTATGATACATAGTAACCAAACCATTTACTACTTTCCAAGTGCAGCATTCTTTCCACTGATCCAACCTGCCTCCTAAGAAAGATATCCACTTAGGAACTCCTAGGCAATTCCCAATAGGATGTAGAGATTAATTCATTCAAAGCAAGATCTCCAAACTGATATTTAGGTTGCAACTGTGGTGCCATGGAATAAATCTAGAATGACAGACTGTTTTAAGCCCCAGGGATAGCACCGTGCAACATTGCACACTTTTCTTTTCATGTAGCTCTGTGGATAGAGTGCTGGCCTGGAGTTATGAAGACTCATCTTTCTGAGGTCAAATCTGGCTTCAGATACTTACTAACTATGTGACTGTGGACAGCTCACTCAACCTTTTTTGCCTCAGTTTCCTCATCTGTAAAAGGAATTGGAGAAGGAAATGGAAAACTATTCTATTATCTGCCAAGAAAACCCCAAATGGCATCACAAAGCATCAGACAAGAATGAAAAATGACTGAAAAAGAAAATGTATATGAGTATATGTATATATATATATTGTGTATATATATATACATATGTGTGTATATTTACATACACACACATTTGGATAGATAGATAGCATTTAACAATTGATTCTGAGGAGACTATAGGTTTCACCAAATTGCCAAAAGGTTCATCACACAAATATACTTATTCCCCTCCGACTCGATCAGCTTTAAAATCCCTTACAGGTCAGTGATTATCTACTGTGTTTTCATTACAACCAGTATATACTTCCTCTCTCTCTCTTCTCTGTCTCTGACTTGTCTTTCTCTCCCTGAATTGAGGGCTTAGAATGGCAAGTAGTAGTGGGAATTGAGTAAACCATACTGACTCCATTTTGTGACCCAATTCGGAATCTAGATCAGTTTGTTATCTATGCAATTATGGGCCTAGTCTAATTTCTATCTTGTGAAAAAAAATTTTATTCAATTACGAGAATTATGAGAGGACTTTGTTGCATTGTTTGAACCTAGCACTGCATGGCTAGGAAGCTGGATCATCTGTATTTACTGCTTAGAGACCCTTAAGTAAGGACTTAGGTTCTGCTGACCAGAAACCTAGGCTGATCTGAAGATTAATACAAGAAATTTTCTCACAATTATACTTTTCAAGCAACCCACATGTTTTATCTGAAAACTGGCCCTCTATTGGCTGGTTAGTTATTGTCTCCATGTTCCTTTGATTATATACAGACCCTTGGGAGGAGAGGGACACCTCTTTTTCTGAACTCAGGGAATTGCACCTGTTCAGTCTCTCCCTCCTAACTTGGAAAGTTCCTAATCTTTCCTCCAATTAGAAATCATATTATCTAGTTATCTTGTGTCCTGATTAACTGCTTTCTTTTAATTAATTGGCTTCATTTACTTAATTGTTTTTAGTATGTAAAGTCTATCTCCTCCTATTTGGGGTCCAGTGCCAAAACTGAGGAAGGTTACTCTTGGTCCTGATTTGTTGGGTAATTAGCAAGCACTGTTTAATAAATTGATATACTCAGAAGCATGAATCTTTATTCTTCAGTCATTTCATCTGTCACCCACCACATCTCCAGATGTGTTGACATTTTAATTTCTGATATTATACTTCCTTTGGGTATAAGCCTTTTCACTTTATTTCTGAGAACTAAGATTCCTAATTTTTTAGAGACTGCAAGTAATTATTATTTTTTGACACTTTCTCTACCAAAGTACTTTATGCTAAATATATTTATATTTACATATGCAATATATATTTGAGTAATATCTATTAGCTCTTTACCCACAACAAAGATTAGACATAACCAGAGGAGTGCTACAACCAATTCTCAAGGGAAAACTAATGCTTAAATTTTCGGTGTCAGCATTTAGATCCTGGTGGCAAATGCTGTACATCAGGGCTTGAATTTTTTGTTGTTTTTGATAGAGAAAGTGATGGATAAAATGTCAAGAATGCAGATTAAATTTTAAAATGTGTCCTGTATTCTTTTTTTTCCTCCTTTCTGGAGATTCATTTGTTAAACATTTACTGGCCCTCTGCTAGACACACCCATCCTCCTGCCCTGCTGAGAAGGAATAGCTCTCCCCCAAAGGAGACAAAGCTTTTTCCAGGACTCAATTGGTCTAACTTCCCTGATGCAACTCCACAGTATCAAAAAATCTCAAACAAATGGAGCCTAGGGCCCTCCATCTTCCATATTTCATTTTCATATGTCTACAAGGGGAAAAGCTAAGTGCCATTGCATCTTTAGTGCTTATTCTTGCTGTGTTAGGGCCAATTTAACCACTTTTTGTTAACTGTTCAATGATTTGCTAGTTCCTCATTTCATTCAAATGTTGAACATGAACTAAGAGAGTCTGAGAATTAAACCTGACTCTACTATGGGAAGACATGGTATAATGGACAAAATACTGGGTTTAAAGTCAAGAAACTTGGCTTTGAAACCCAATTCCAGTTCTCGCTAGCAGTATGCCCTTGAATAAGTCATTATATTTCTCTATTCCTCAGTTCATAACCTGTAAATTGGGGTGATGATAACATGACTTTACCACCCTCAAAGGATTATTGTGTAGAAAGTGCAGAATAAGATTTAATGTGCTATATGAGTTATTTTAGAAGGTAGGACTTTAGTAATATTAAGATTGATGAGAAGTCTTTTTCAGAGGATTTTGCGACATTCCTTAAGATTCTAAGAATACTTATGTAAGTTCATGAAGCTAATATGAGCAATGGTGCAATATGATTAGAAACCAAACTCTTTTCTAAGGCTCTTTCAACCTCCTCATCCATTTTGACTATACCATTAGCCCCAGGAGGGACAGGTAAGAGAGGTGAGAGTCACACCCACCAAGGACCTCAGTAACTTAGGCCACCCTCATCACATTCATAGAGAAACAACTCAAATGCTTTTGAATCTGTCACTGGTCCCTGAATACCAGAATTCTATAGTAAAGACAGGACAGTATCATCTTTAGATGTCATGTTTGAGAGTCTCCTGGGCTGGTTAATAGAAAGGAACTTAAAGTCTTTAAAAGTAAGTTAAGAAAAGGTTAAAGATTCTTTTCTAGACATTTCTGCCCAATGTTCCCTTCAGAATCCAGAACTCTTAGGGACCAGGGTATAGGCCCTTGGGTCATTCTCCTCTGCCAGAGGCTACACAGAGAGCTGCTGTCAAACCTTAACACAATTCTACTCCAGAGCTCTTCTCCCCAGATGCAGAGAAGGGATCCCTTCAAAGGCAAATCTGGCTAGAGGGGAAGAAATTAATCATCAAACATGGGCACAGGCCCAGGGGCTTTAGTATAGCTCTTGTTTTATCTGAAAATATACCTCTCAAAATACAAACATTTCAGCATGGTCCTTCTCAGACCATTTTTCTCTTCTACTTCCAAGTCTGAAATAGCTCTCTGGTTTTACATATTTGGCACCCTCCAGTCCTGTCCACAGCTGAATTAAGGGGGAAATGCTGCCAACCTCCCTTCTTATGTACATCAACATGTCCATGCAACTCAGTTAGTTGATGTACATAAGGAAGGAGATTGGCAGCACTTCTTCTTTGTTGTTAAAAGTAATAGATCAAAACTAGTATATCCAGGACATCCAGTACATTATATTTTAGGTATTGCACCTTTCCTTGTTATGGCCAATGGGCATAACTTTCTAATTCAGATTTCAATTTTTCCTCTGGGATTACTTGAGCGTTGGCATTATAAGACTTCTGCCTGAGTTTCCTTTTTTTTTATCTTTGCTTTCCTTCTTCCTTATCCAATATCACAAAATTAAACTAGAAGGTAATGGATTTAATCCTTCAATCTCTCCTAAAGTGAAGTAAGTCATTTCTTCTCTCCCTTTGGGCAGAGCCTGGGTGAGAGAAACAGTTAGAGAAAGAGAAACAAATAGACATGAAAGCTCCCATGTCTCTTTAAAAAGAATCCAACCCCAAGGCCTCTACCCCATACCACCAGCTTCCTGTGACATTTACTCTATTTCCCACCATCAATTAAACTGAGCTACAGCCTTATCTGAAACCAACAGAGTTCTCAGGCTAAACTCAAGAATGTTCTCTCTCACTCAGAATTAGGTCACAATGATGCTTTCATTCAAGCCCAGTCACAAAAATATGTTTAAAATCTATTGTGACTATAATTTTTGTCCTTAGTTATTTCCTCATTTCCTACCAAATAAAATCCAAAATCATATCTGGACATTTTGCCTAAGTGTTTGGGTGTTGTGGTGAAATCAGGAGAGGATGTGGTGGACCCAACCCATAAACCACACGAGGACATATCAGTGCAAGGAAGGGTCAGAGAATATAAAAAGCCAAAATAAAAGACCAAAGTTCTAGGGAAATGGATTGGGAACGTGAACTCTTAGAGGACAGGAATTATTTCATTTTATCTGCCAATCCCCACTGTCTCACAGTAAGTAGCATATAATAAAGGTTTAATAAATATTTTCCAGTTTATTAGTTGGTAACATTGCTACTCACTGGGGAAGATACAAGGATGAATAAGATGAGTTCCTGATCTCAAGGAACTGGTTAAGTAAAGAAAACATGTACAAAAACAATGACAATACCCTGTGGAATATGCTATTTCTTAACTATAAGACATCAGAAGGAGTGATAAATAATTTTTGCCTAGAGTAACCAGGGAAGTATTCTGGAGGAGGAAGCATATAAATTGAACTCTGAAAGGTAGAGATGGAGGTAGAAACCAATCTAATCAGAATGAACACTTCATTCTTTCAACAAACTTTATGAACGCTTACTTAGTCAATGAAACTGTGCTAGGCAATGTGAGAGATGCAGAGAAGAATAAAACTTAATCCTTGATATCATTGAACTTATAATACAGAAAGGAATCAATTCACTAAGGTAGAAAGATAAGAATCCTTTTCAAGAGTCTATGGGCACTAACAAACAATAACAAAAATAACATTTCTATAGCACTTTAAGGTTTCTATCTAGCAAGAAGACATATACATAAGGAATCATATGCAAAATAAATACAAGGTAGAATATATACAAACACACACAGCTAGGTTGGTGTTTCTTAAGCAGGTAAGTCATGTAGTACAAGAAGGAGTGTGATATATAATATGGCTGGAAATGTAAATGGGGATTAGGTCATTAGTGTAGAAATAGCAAACTGGAAACTGAATGACTGTATGGGGAGGGAGAGGGGGAAGAATTGAGGGTAATACTAAGGCAGTTAACCTCAGTGTCTGTTTCTCAATAGAACAGGTAAATCAACAAGCAGAGAAGGTGAAATGAGAAAAAAAAATGAGTGTAGATAAGGAGCATGATATGGATTAAGAAACAGCAAAGAAAACGAGGAAGGAAAAAATATGACAGGGAGGAGAAAAACCAAGAGAAACAAGAGGTCAGGAAAAAACAGAGGATAGAGAATGCCTAGTAAGAGTGATCTGGCAACAGTGTCAGATGCTGCAGAGAGGTTAAGAAAGATGAAGATCATGAAGACCATCCAGTCTGGGAATTAAGAGATCGTTGGTAACCTGGACAAAGGAGTTTCAAGTAAATGATCATATTAGAAGCCAAGTTGAAAAGGAGTGAGTGAAAGAAGAGAAATTGGAGACACCTAGTACACTGTAGATGGCTTGATTAGTACCGCTGTCTTCAAAAGTTTAAGGAGTCTGAATTAGATATCATGACTAAGGGAGCAAAAAAGCCTAGAAACTGGTGAAGGGAGAACAGACGATCTCATCGTTAAACTGATAGAGATAGCATCCAAGAGTAATATCAGTTTAGAACACAAAAATCACTTGTAAAAAACATTATAGAGAAGGGGGTAATTATAAATAGAATTGACTTCTAAAAACCCAAAAAGTTGCAAAAGTGAAAACAGTCATCCAGAAACCTTGGCATGCAACATAACATTCCATCACATTCCCATCAATTCATACCAGTCTAACGGTATTCAGAGATGAAACTAGACAAAAGACAAAAAATGACACCAAAAGATAAAACAATGAGACAGAAAATGCAACAAATTTGTCAATATTTCTATAATCATTGCAAAATCACAAAACTTTAGAATTACAAGAGATCAGCATCTATCTAGTTCAACACAAAAGTTTAAAAAAGCAATCTTCATTATAATAGTTTTGTTGTTTACTCACATCCAACTCTTCTTGAGCCCATTTGGGATTTTCTTGGCAAAGACACTAGAGTGTTTTGTGCTTTCCTTCTCCAGCTCATATTACAGATGAGGAAACTGAGGCAAATGTGGTTAAGTGACTTGCCCAGGGTCACACAGCTGGTAAATGTCTGAGTTCAGATTTTAACTCAGGTCTTCCTGACTCCAGGCTTGGGGCTCTATCAGATTAAAGACCTTTATCTATTGTTCCTAGCTCTGTTTTTTGGGAGGGAAACAAACTAATTTTAATGCTTTTAAAACTAAAGCATTAAAAATGCTTTTTTAATGGCAGCCTTCCAAATACTTGAATAAAGCTATCTTGTCACTGAGTCTTTTTTCTACACAATTAACATCCTCACCTCCTTCAACTAATCATCATAAAATATGGACTCAAGATCTTTCAGCATTCTACTGTTGTCCTCTGAAAGCCCTGCAGATGATGTGTTTTTCTTAAAATGTGGTATCCCAAAATGAAAATAACATTCAAGATGTGGTCTGACCAGGGAAAAATAGAAAGGGACTGTCACCTACTTATTTCTGGAAGTCCAAGATTACAATAATGCTTTTGGCTTCCATATCACACTACTGATAAATGTTTAGTTTATACTCCATTAAGACAACCCCCCCTCCAGATTTTTATCAAATTACTGCCTGATCATGCCTCTAATCTTATACTTATAGAGTTGTTGGGGGTTTTTTAATATACAAATATATGAATTTAGACAATACCACTGAATTTTATCTTCTTAGATTTAGGTAAAAAAAACTATCAATAATTTTGGGGGCCTAGATTTTTTTACCTGGTATGTTAGTTAAGGGGTTAGCTAAATGGTATAGTGGATAAAGCACTGAGCTTGGAATTGGAAAGAGTCATCTTCCAGAGTTCAAATCTAGCCTCAGACACTTACTAGCTGTGTGAAGCTAGATGATTCAGAATATTGCTTGACTCAGTTTCTTCACTTATAAAATGAGCTGGAGAAGGAAATGGCAAACTAACTTCAGTATCTTTGCCAAGAAAACTCCACATGGTGTCACAAAGAGTCAGATACAATCAAAACAACTGAAAAACAGTGTTAGTAGTTACTGTATCTTCTGCAAATTCACTAATCATGTTATCTATTCCTTTTTCCAAATCATTGTTTAAGAAATGTTGAACAGCCAAAGGCTAGGCACAGATCCCTGAGTTCCTCCACTGAAGAATGTCTATCATGTTGACATTGAACCATTAACAACCACTCTTTGAATCCAATCATTTAACTAGTTCAAAATAAATACAATTGTATTATTATTTCATCCACATCACTTTACCTTTTCCATAGGAACAATATTAGAAAGTTTATAAAATGTTCTGTCATAAACCTGGCAATGCTCAGAGATCTGGTATTGCCTCTCCACATGGAGAGGCTGAGCAATTTGCTTCCCAAAAAGTTGTGATAATGTTTTAATAAAAGTGCCTTGGATAGAATTGAGCATACAGTGATATTTTATAATTGGTTCAGCCTGCTAGTTGTATGACTAGGAGAAGCATTTCAATTGACGACATAGTTGGAAATGGTGTTGACTTCAAAAGGCACTACCAAGCAGAGCCTTGGTCATCTATTTGACTGCTCTCTTTGGTGATGATGTCCATTGAGAGACAATGACATACACAATGAGACCTTGGGGTTTTCCCTTCAAAGATCACATGGCTCTGTGAAAATGGACCTGGTTTTTTTGCCTGCCTTGGCATTTCTTTTTTTCCATTTGAGGTGAAAGGATTACATATTTCAACCTTTTGAGTTTCAAAATTAAGGCAATTAAGTATGCAGTTCTCCCAGTTTTCAGGTGTCCTAATATCCAGGTATCTCAGAAGTCTGAGTTTTCTAGCCAACTTAGCATTGATGTCCTAAGGATTAAGGAGTGATGCTCAAGAGTGACTTGAAAATCTCTGTTGAATCAGAGTAGCAGAATTATAGGCTCCCCTTTGCTTTGGGATTCCTGCCCTGGTAATTGCTCTACAGGCTGATCTAGATGCTGGAACTGAGACCCTTCTCTGTGCCTTAGGTCTGAACCACATGACTACTGCCATTGGCTCCTGAAGTTTTTCCTTTCTAAGGACGTTACCCAAGGCCTTCCTAACAGGAATCATCCACCACCACCCTAAACTCTCACCTCCTCTGCATGGGTCCCTTTTATAGTCTGCACTGGTTCTATGACTTGGAACCTGGGAGTAGGCAACAAAGTTCCTGTCTTGCACCTGTCCCTATCTCAGTGTCCCAGGTTACATCTGGTAGAGATCTAGTATGGACCTGGAACCTCCTCTTGCACCAGTACACAGCCTCTCCCTGGATGCTGGAGAGTTCAGTTTACAGAGACCTAGTTCCCAAAAGTGTTTCATGCTCCTGGTCTAATCCTGTCTCCAGTGTCCACAAACCACTTTGCCACTTTCCCTATGTCTAGCTATACTGGACAAGTGATTGTGACTTTTTCTGGATTTCCCCATCAGGATTCAGTGTGATGCATTTTCTAGATCTGTTTGAAGGTGTTTTATAAAGGAGAGTTTGGTTGTACGGCTTCCTATCACTCTTGCAGCTTAGCTCCACCTCTCAAGGGTATTCTTAATGCAATCAAAGTAGAAAACAATCTTTTGTGAACAATTCGTTTTAGTAGACCAGGTCTTTACAGTCACACAACTTACTGAAAAGTGAAAAAATATAAACCTACACTGTTTGCTGATTTAAAAAATCACTTTAACTCAGTTGAGGAGAAGACTACCTTAGATGCTCTACTACTATAAAACAAAAACAAAAAAAAGTCTCTCATGCATATGTTAAAATTATATAGGATTCTTTGAAAAGAGTAAACATAGAGATAATTCTGTTGGGTAATGTATTTTAGAATGGGGATTGATTACCAAAAGAATGCCAAAGAATAGAACCACCAGGAAAATAAAAACTTCTAGAACATGCAATCCAAGAATTGTTTGAATGATTCTGGAATAGTTACCAGAGAATACTTGGAGGAAAGAGAAGGGTATGGTTTCTGTCCTTAAATATTTAAAAGGTAGTCATGTGAAAGTAGGATTAGATTTCTTTTTCTGGTTGGCTACACACATTAGATATAAGATCAATGGTAGAAATTAAAGATGGATTAATGTAGGTTTGATGGCAAGAAAACTTCCTAACTAGACCTGCCCAAGTCAAATGAGCTGCTTCAGGAAGTAGTACACTCTCATCTTCAAGGAGACTGGATACTGTGGAGAAAAAAATGTTCTTTCAACATGTATAAAATATTGTGGTCATGTTTTTATGTGGATTGCAACAGAAGAATAGGAAACTAGATTGTGGAAGGGCAGAGAAGGAAGAGGGAACCATTTGTGCAGAGTATGGCAATCCAATTAGGAATGCTGGGGCAGACAAAGCAAACTTTAGCTTGGGGGTCAGAAACTGCATCCAATTGGTGTTCAAGAAAATGGCCTCCCTATATCCAATTTCTAAAGAAGCTATGCCCTAACTTATTTAGACTTTAAAAGATCATGGTAGCTACAAAAAAAATGTTTATGAAGCAATGAATGCCTTTTTACCTGGCTATAACACTAGCAGGTCTACATCCAAAAGATATTGAAGAAGATAAGGTCCTATATTACAAAAATATTTACAATAGTTCTTTTTTGTAGTGGCAAAAACCTAAAAAAGTGAATGCATATTCACCAATGAAGAAAGAGTTGAATAAAATCTGTAATATGAATATGATGAAATACTGTTCCCTTGCAAGAAATAAGCAAATAAATGGAAGCCATTTTATAAGCACCTACTATGTGGTAGGCACTATTCTAAGCTCTTTATATAAATATTATCTCATTTTGATTCTTATGACAACCCTGCACAGTAGGTGCTGTTATCAGACATGTGCTATCCTTGGTGTGCTAAATTTCCTGAATGTTTCAGGATCAACAACCTAACAAACTCCACTGTAATTTATAGTATTGGAAAGCTGCCTGGAGCACTAAGAAGTAAAGTGGTGGAAAAACAAAATCACAGTATCTGAGTGCTGGAACAAATCTCAGCAGTCATTTAATCCAACCTGTAATAAAAAAAAATTCCTCCCTCTAAAATGCCCAATGGGAAATTATCTAGCCTCTTCTTGGAGAATTACAAGGAGAGGGAAAGCCATCACTTCTAGGGAGCAGACATTTCCATTTCTGGCCACCTCTAATGGGAAGGAAGTGCATCCTCACAGAAAGATTTTACTTTTTAGCAACTTCCACCTAATGTTCCTGATTCTGCCCTCTGCTATCCCAAATTTGTCATTTTCTAGACTAAACATCATCACCCTTAAACAAATCCTCATACAACATGAACTCAGGTCTCTTCATTATGCTGGCTACCTTGCTTTGAATACTCAACTTACCCATGTCTTTCCTAAACTATAGTAACCAACAATGAATGCAATATTCCAGATCAGTTCTGATGAGGGAAGAATATAGCAAGACTATTTCTTCTCTATTCCTGGAAGCTATGTTCCTCTTAATGCAGCCCAAGATTCCATTAGCTTATTTTTGGCAAGGCACAATGATGACTCATTGACCTTTTAGTAAAGCAAGCACTGACAGATAAGGAGTAGAGTCCACATAAAGTCATCATGAAGGGGAGCCTTGGCACTGTGTTTCTGGACCTAAAACTACATCCTTTGCCTCTCCTCAATATACCACCCTGGAATAAATTACTACTCTCCCTGCTTCTTGCTGCAATGACACTAGTCATTTATTCCCCCAAACTGGGCTTGAGCAAAGCCTCAATTGTAGGACTGGACCAGTTCAGGACCTAATTCAGACATTTCTAGGATGGAACTTAGGACTAGAGGCTCAGCTATCAGACCTCCTCCTATCAGAGCCACATCTGTAAGTACGGCCAAAAACATCATGCCCAATATCTTTCCTTCCTAGTGCTTGCAAGAGAGCTAGTCACTTTCTGCAACTCAGAGTATTTTATGGTAGGCTATCTACTCAATAGATACCTCCTCTCCATCCTTTAGATAACAACCTCTGAATTCCTCCCTTTCCTTATGCTGATGATACAGTATTGAAAGCTGCCTAAGCAAAATCTATCCCTTTTCATGCTGCTGCTCTCTATTCTCTTGTCTCAGTCATATCATTTCAAAATTTCCATCCAGCTCTGACCTTTTCTTCTATTTTATTTTCTGGAACCAGATTCTATTATTAACATATTTTTCCTTTATTTTTATTCTTTCTCTTTTCCTATTTTCTATCATACAAAGAGACTTGGTTCCCATTTTCCTTCACCCATCAGAAGCCACAACATTCCTGGGTCCCTCTCTAGCATTGAAGAGGAGAAGGCATAGCCCTCGATGGCCCTCTTTTCCTTCCAGCCCTTCCTTCTATGAGACCCATCACTTAACAAATTCTTCTCCTTTAAGATGTACAACATTCAGATATATCATTATAAAGCAGACCCTGATGATAGTTTCCCATTTGTCTCCAGTGTATTCACCCTCTCTTCTCAAAGCTTGGCTAATGTCAACCCCATAATCTGCACTTATATTTGAGGTCATCAATATGTATATTAATATTCCCACAAACATCCTGGTCTCTCAGATCATCAACTTCTTTAACTCCCATGAACTTACTTTTTTTCTTACCATCACTCATACATATTCTACTTTCATCATCAAGACCTCTGAAACTTTTTAAATTTGATCATAAATTTCTATGCCTTCCATGTCTCCCTTTGCCTCAAGTCCTTCTAAACAGCATATGTGTTTTTACTTTGACCTCCACTCTCTACTATTCATTATTCTTCTAGGCTAACACTCTTACTATGACTTCATTTACCTTCTTTTCCAATCCAGGGTCTGCAATTGACCAGCTCGCCTCTCCATTAAGCTCCACATTTGAATCCCTGTTCCCATGCCTTATCACTATCATACCTTACTCAAACCATCTACCTCTCTGCTCCTGCTCACATGCTACATCACAACCAGATTGACTGACTTCACTATGAACGTTATCAAATTTCACCTGGATCTTTATTGCAGCAAGGCAGTCATTTTGCTCTTCCGTACTTGACTCTAAATCATACTTCCAGAGAGTGGCCATTTCAAACATTTTCTCTACTCAGACATACCACCTTTTCCCCGCTGCTGCTCTCTGAAGATCTCACCTTTAATAAGACAATTATAGGCCATTTACAGAGGCTATTGGGCATTTTGTAATCCTGTGACAACACTCCCCATCCTCTTTTCCTTTGCTTTAGGTACTGAAGAGACTTCTTTTTCACTTCGACAAAATTAACCCTTTTACTCGTGCCTTTGATCTCTTCCTATCCTGTCTCCTCCAGCAGTTTCTTCCTTTAATCATCTATGTTTTCTCCTTAATTTTCAACCTTTTCATCATAGGCTTTTTGCCTGCTGCCTTCACAGATGTTCGAATCTACCCTGCCCTTAAAAAAACTGCTCCACTTAACCTACCATTCCTTCAATTATAATCTTATCACAGCCAAATTCATTGAACCCATTTCTTTTCCCCTTACTTACTCCTTAAATCCTTATAATCTGTTTTATGACTTCATCACTCACTAGAATTGCTTTTTACCAAAATTACTAATGATCTATTAATTGCCAAGTCTTACGGCTTCTCAATATTTGACCTTTTTGCAGCATTTAACAACTGTTCCTTCCCCAGAATTCTTTCTCTTTCTTTGAGTTTTTGTGACATTGCTCTTTTCAGATTTTCCTCTTATGTACCTAGCCATACTTTCTCACCATCTTTGTTTACTCATCATCTTTATCATATTCCCTCCGTATGGTTTTATCTCAGAGTTTTTTCTTAGGAATGACTCTCTTCATTTCTATACCCTTCCCTTGATAATCTCAATCGTTTCCAAGTGTTCAACTATAATTCTTACCAAGATGATTCCTACATCTATATGACTCATCTTGAGTATCACTCCTGAGTTCCAAACCCACATTGCTAATTGCCTACTAAACGTTTCTAACTTGATTTCTGAGAGACAACTCAAAAACCACCTCCTGCAAAACAGAACACATTATCTTTTATGACACTTCCATATTCTAACTCCACTGTTACTCTTAAGAGCACCTCTGTCATTCCAGTGTCCCAAAATCACAACTTTGGGGATGATTCTCAGATTTTCCCTCTCATTCACCCTTCAAAAGTAATCAGTTATCAAGTTTGATTCAACCACAAAACATATTTTTAATGTAATCTTTTTTCTCTGTTTACATGGCAACTAATTTAGAATAGGCCCTCATCATTTTTCTTCTGTGCTAAGGCATGTCTCCTAATCGTGTTCCCTGCCTCCAGTATCTTCTCCCTGATATCCATCATATACAGTAGGCAAATTGCTATTCCTAAAGTAGGAGTCTGATTATATGACTTACTTGCTCAAGAAACTCCAATGGTTCCCACCTGTCACTAGGATTAAACACAAATGCATTTGACATTTAAACAATCTAACTCCAGTCTACCTTAACAAAAAAGAAATTTCACAATCTTACTCTATACCTCTTTCAAAAACCTTTGTTGTTGTTGATACCTGTCTTTATATAATCTTTATGTAGTCATTTCCTACCCAGGAAGTCATTCCTTGTTACAAAGATTTAAAAAAAAAAGCAGTAAAACCAATCAACAAATCAATCATATATGACAGCAGAAGCAATATTTCACAACAAAAGGGAGGAAATATATTTTTCTCGTCTTTTTTGGAGTTAATCTTGGTCACCATAAGTATAGAATACTCAGTTTTGTTTTCTTATTCTTTCCATTTACTTTGTTGTAATTATATGTATTGGTTTCTTGGTTCTACTTCGGTATTATTTCATATAATGTTTCTTATGCTACTCTTATTTCTCATATTTGTCATTTCTTATGTGTTAGTAATATATCCCCATGATCCCTTTAGCCATTGCCCAATTGATGGGTCCCCCTTTTTCTGTTCCCAGTTCTTTGTTGCTACAGAAAGTGCTACTATGAATATTTTATTGAATATAGGACCCTCCTCCCTCCTTTCCTTACTTCCTTTCTTCCTTTTAGCCTTTCTCCCTTTTTCTTCCCATATTTTTCTTTCTTTCCCTCCCCTCCTTCCTTTCTTCCTTCCTTCCTTTCTTCCTTCCTTCCATCTTCTTCCTTGAAGCACATTCTTAGCAGTGGGAACTCTGTGTCAAAGGTTATGGATATTTTGCTTTTTTTTTTTTACAGTTAGTTCCAAGTATTCTTCCAGAATGGGTTAACAAATACACAACTTACTAACAATGAATCAACATGCTTGTTTTCCTATAGCCCATTCAATATTTTTAGTCAGTAATGAATCATTTTTGCCAGTTTCCCAAATTACCTTTCCAGACTTATTTTACTTACTCATTTTTACACATTTTACGTTTCAGATATGTGTAGTTCTACCAAATGACGTTCTGTCTGCAGTCTCTGTGTTTACACAGTCTGTCCTTTATCTCCACAAGGCATCTCTCCTCTCCTTAATCTTCTTTCAAAGCTCAGTTCAGAGTCTGCTTCTAAGAACCTCCACCTGATCATCAACAACCTTACTCCTTTCCAAAACTGCCTTGTATTCCCTTTGTCTCCATTCATTATATGGATGTTTCTTTCTAATACACTAGGTCTTTTGTACTAAGGACTGTTTTGTTTTGTTTTTCTTTTGCTTTCTTCTCCTCTGAATCTGCTTAATAAATGGCAATTGAATGAATATATGGTCACCTAGCTAGTATGGGTTGGCAGCTAGTCCTTTTCAGTACTTTAGTCAAAGTTTTTTGAGAGGCCAAGGTCAGCCTTTTACATACTATGCTATACTATTTCTCAAGAGAATATTAGCAGAAAAGAACATTTTAGAGAAAAATTTTACAAAAGCTCATCTGTGAAATTAATTGATCAGTGACTTTTCTTCTTCATGATCAGATTTACAATCATGAGGAAGAAATTGGGGTGATGTGGACAAGCTTGATGTCGAAAGAAAAAGGGATATTTCTTTAATTTGAAGCGGGCCTGTGATTTAATTGGTCTAGGAAATTCCTTGCAAAGAAAATCCTTTTACCACTACAGATCAGCAACTATTCAGCAAAATGCATAGTCTTATAAAGGGTCCTGAGGTCACATAGAAATTATATGTCAAAGGTAGGATGTGTACCTAATTCTTTTTAATGCCAAAGTCAGACATTTATCCACAACTCCATTTTTCTCTCATCTTAGGCTAGGAATATTATATGAAGGTGAAAATGAATCAATTTCACTCTGCTTGCCATGTTATAAGTACTTAGATTTATGCAACTAAAAGTTCCTCCTCCCATCCTTGGCTAGAGATGGAGGTTAGCAATGAGGAAGCCCATGCTGCTTTGCACCTGCTATAGTAGTCACTTTCACATTATCAGGCTGGAGGTGGCATGCTTTGGCAGATGCTGTTCTGTATCTGTTTTAAAACATCTCCAAGCTAGCACAGAGCTTGCAGTAGGAGCACTTTCCTTTTGCAATTCTTAAGAAGGATGACTCCCCAGTGTCACCTTCTCTGCTTACTATATGAAGAGCAAATCATCTGCCATATGGAATTCAGGATTCAGTTAATCTTAAAGCAGAGTTATGTTCCAACCTATGTAAGACACACACACACACACACACACACACACACACACACACACACGTGGACTTTGCCTCCAGTTTTGAAAAAGCCGATAGAAGTCATCTACAGCTTTTCTATTATGGAAGAATAGTTGAAGAAAATGTAGGAGCTGGAAATGTAGACAAACACATGAACATGTCGAAAGGTGAGAAACCTGCATCTTCTAGGGCACATGTGGACGTCTAGGTCCTTGGGTGTGGTCTTTTGATTGAATCCAAGTTTTAGGGAATAAATCCTTCTATTAAAGGGACTTGTTCTGTGAAGTTTGAATTCAGTCAAAGGGACACACTTGAGGACCTAGAGGGCCACATGTGGTCTCAAGGCCACAGGTTCCCAACCCTTGAGGTAGACCTTGGCCTTCTAGGCTTAGCTTTGTGCTTACTCAGATTCACTGATATGCCTCAGTCAAAGTATTTAGAATCACCCTTATACTCTAAGGGGTCAGATCTATGACGTGTATTTTGAAGAATCTCTCTGAAATGAGCCTGGGAGTGTGAAGTCTCCATGTAAAGGGTAAACAGTGAAAAACACAGACTTCCTAAATCAGAGGCCTTTGATAAAGATGTGCTGTTTATTGGTTAGGAAATATAGTGGTGGGGGGGTTTAGTTTTTGTTTTTTGTTTGGTTTAATTTTTTAAAGATAAACCTGAAGGAATTATTTACCTGAATTCATGTTGCTGGCTAAGATTTTGGTGAAACTGGGAAAGTGTGAATTTACTCCTATACCACCACAACCACCACACACACACACACACACACACACACACACACACACACGTGACAATATACACCAAATAAAGATTTTCATGTTGAATTAGTGACAACTCACATTGTGAGAGTTAGCAGATAAAGATACCCCAGGAGCAGCATGATAACATCACTGAAAGAAACTGGTACTCATGCATTCCATGTGGGCATCCTGATTTTAATACTAAGTTTTTCCCATTCATGTATATGTGCTTGCCACACGCATTGTCTCTGTATATGCCTCTCCACACATGTTCTTTGAATGTGTCTATGCTTCCCAATGACAGTAGGTATATTTGTGAGAAAATATACTTTTCATTTATGCGGGAATGTTTTATTGTTTCTTTTCCCACTATCCTATTTCATTAAATACCTTTGCTTTGGGCTAGTTGGGTCCTCTGGCTGACAAGAAAAAGTAAACTCATTGATGGGGGCTTGTGAGTTATTGTTTTGGAGTGGATATGAAGCCACAAAAAATAACGAACCTGAGGTATCTTTGTCTGGGGAAGTCCAGTGGAAGTGGTGGTGGTGGGGTGTCCCACCTGCAAAATAAAGGTGAAAGGAAACAAAGAATAAGCATGAGATAAAGAATTCCCATACTGGAAAGGTAACTATGATAAGTATGTTGATTCCTGAAATTCATAAGTTTCTTTAAAATGAATTCAAGATTTGAAGATATTTATAATAAAGGTCATACAAAAAAATAAAATATCAAGTGAGTGTCAAGGCTACCACATTCATTTTCTTTTTTCTTGTCAGTTAGGCTTTGTCCATTGTCCTAAGCAATACAGCTCAACTGCATAGTTATAGCCAAGGCATTCACTGCCATTTCCACAGATTAAAACATGTTGGTGAATCATCACTATTTTACATCTAAAAGCAGGGGGTTGAGGAGAGGTATTGAATTACAGAGTTTGGTTCTATTTCTTATGTCTCTCTGGACTGTACCAAACCCATCAACAATAAATCACTACTCTAGTTTCTCTGTGAGATTAGGATCATTTAACTCAATACAGGCTACTTCATCCAATTGGCAAGTGCATCAGGAGAGGTGAATGTGTGGTTTTATTTTTTTCCCCGTAGGGCAGAATTTCACATTAAAGGAGAAGCTTTTAGATATACTATGGGGAAAAAGAGTTTTCTTCTTCAACAACCTTAGAAATCTCTTCACTGGTTTCTTTAATGATCTGGTAAGTGTAATCTCTCTCCTGTGTTCTGTATTTCTCATGTTAGTATTTCAATTCACTATGTAGGCAACTGGAAATTCATTCCCCTAATTTATCCACCACTCCATTTTTTTTGAGGAGACAATTTATATTCTAGGAGTTGCATGTAGCTCATTTAAAACAGATCCCAGAACACAGCTTTTTCTTTTAGTTTCAGAAAGATAACCTAGTAGTACTCTATAGGCTATATATTCTAGAGCTGTGAACAAATTTAATGCTGTACTTCCCTCCTCACAAAACCTCTTTGTGCTACCAAGGGGGGTGATTCACAAAATCAAGTAAGTGGAGTTATTATTCAGGGAGTTGTGACCATATGTTACCCATTCTCAATGAGGACAGAATAAAGGGAGATGGACATAGACTGAGACACAAATGACTTATACTATATATCCGTAAGAATTTCCTGACTGATTTAAAAAAAAAAAACAAAACACCACTGAAGTGTATCTGAGAAATTTGTATCATTTCTTTGGAAATTAGGAATTGCATTAACTTCAGAAAATACTTAATGAGTCCACATTATATAACTTAGTGTATCAATTAATTGACCATTGGACAATGAAATAACATTTAGTGTATCGGAAATAAAATTGATGAAAACTTTTTGAACTTTAATACTTATGCTCCCATTTCTCCCAACTCAGTCACCACCACAGTGATAAAAAGGGGATGTATTGGACTGAGGGCCATATAAAAATATTTTTTTGGGGGGGAGGTGAGGGGGTTGTCATGAATCCCCTCCTTCATTACCTAATGAGTTGCAGTTGGTAAATTTAGCTAGCTTGTATTTGAGAGGGCCCATGGAAGACAGTATAGTGAAGGAGAAAGAATGTTACTTTTGCTTTCTTTTTTTAAAAATTTATTTATTTAACTTTTAACTTTCATTTTCACAAAATTTTGGGTTCCAAATTTTCTCCCCATTTCTCCCTTCCTCTACCCCAAAATACTGAGCATTCTAATTGCCCCTATCAGCGATCTACCCTCTAACATTCCTCCCTTCCCTTGTCCCCATCTTCTCATTTGTCCTGTAGGGCCAGGTAACTTTCTATACCCCAATATCTGTATTTCTTATTTCCTAGTAGCAAGAACAATACTTGACAGTTGTTCCTACAACTTTGACTTTCAACTTCTCCCCATCCCTCCCTCCCCACCCATTCCCTTTGGGAAGGCAGGCAATTCAATATAGGCCATATCTGTGTAGTTTTGCAAATGACTTCCATAATAGTCGTGTTGTGTAAGACTAACTATATTTCCCTCCATCCTATCCTGCCCCACCTTGCTTCTATTCTCTCTTTTGATCCTGTCCTTCCCCAAGAATGTTGACTTCAAATTGCTCCCTCCTCCCATTGCCCTTTCTTCCATCATCCCCCCCACCTGGCCTATCCCTTTCTCCCCCACTTTCCTGTATTGTAAGATAGGTTTTCATACCAAAAGGAGTGTGCATGTTATTCCTTCCTTTAGTCAGAGGTGTCCTCCTCCCAGAGTCTTGTCATGCCATGCCACCAAGGCTGGGCTGGGCTCCGCACTCAGCTCCCGTGTCTGGTGCAACCGACCATTTCCGTGGGCCTTTCAGGTCACCGTAAGCTGGAAATCTCCTCCACTCTGTTGTTCTCTGCTTCTGCTGCTCCAAAATTTGTTGAGAGCCCCTCTCTACAGGTATTTTATGGGCTGTGGGGAGGACCCTGGTAAGTGTGTCTTTCTAGTCTGCCATCTTGACTCTACCCCCTCCTAGCTTTGCTTTCAAAGGGCATGAATTCAAATCCTGTTCCTGTCGCTTGGTGTTGTGTGAACTTAGACCAGTCGGTTAGGTGGTAGAGTTAAGAAAGGTCTGAATAAGTAACCAGGAAGACCTAAGTTAAAATCTGACCACAACTCAATCTTTCTAACTATGTGACTGGAGAAATCATTTAACCTCCTGCCTCATCTTCCTCATGTGTAAAACAAGGATAATAAGCGCACCTACCTCCTAGGATGGTGGCCAGGGTGATAAAATTAGTAGAGTACCTTTAAATCCTCGAGGAGCTTAATAAATGCTACTTACTATTATTAGCTATTTTAATTGACTCAGTTTCTCTGTGTCTCATTTGCAAACATCTAATATGAAGGAGTTGGACTAGATGACTTCTTAGGTTTCTTCTAGCTCTTAATAGAGAATCCTATGACCCATACTCAAATCCTTTTCAGTTTTTCTAGAGCTACTGCTTAGGCTCATTTCTATGCTACAATGAAGCATTGGAATAGAATCTCCTAATACATCTATGACAAAAAATAACTAAGACAATATTAAAAGTGAAATCAGAAGATCTAAGGTAATTGAAGCTAAATAGGAAAGCTCAAAGACTCTGGTCAGAGTTTGTTGTGGGTGGAGCTTACTGATACCTTGCCCTATTGGCTCATGTTTGATTTTGGGAAGGCACAGGTCATTCAATCATTAACAAAAAAGAGTTTTGCTTAGCCATAGAATTGAAAGCCAAACCCAACAAGAATAAAGCCAGTACCTGGCTTGAATATGAATGGCCCACCTTTTTTTCTCTTGGAAACAAATCAAATAAGTAGGGTAGGGTTAGGTTACTGAGTCATCTACCAAGTCTGAAGGGAATTGGAAATCACATTAATATGGCCAGAGCCACTAGGAAGCTGTGCCAAGAGAGGTGTAGCTTTTGCCTTGGCCCCTGAGCCAATCAAATCTCAGTTACAGATTTGTTATTTTGTAGGGGAGAAGTCAAACTGTATCATATTAATGGGGAGGCAAGGGCAGGAGATATTGGTCCTCTAACAAAACTCATTCAAGGAATAGGCAAAGTTGGATTCATCATGTACTCGAAGAAAATAAGAAACATTGTTTCATGGAATATTTGACATATAGCTTTGAAGTGGTCATGATGATCATGAGAAAGATATCACCATTATGATAATTGCAACTTAAATATCAGTATCTACTAGAAAGAATAAAAAGTTAGAACAATTCCATGAAAAGTTTAAAAAAGTCTTTCAAATCAATTCAATATATCCTTGGATACTCAATGATTTCAGAGTGCAGTTGAGTATATGGGATAGGGATAAGGGCTGACCTGTAATTTCAAAGGTGTAGGTATATAGTTTCTTTATTCCTGAGTGAGGAAACTCCCTTTGCCAATGCAGGCTGTCATCTACTATGCAACTTACAGTCTTAAAGAGTTGTCTAGATCATCAAAATGTTAAGTTTTATTTGCTCAGGGTCATAAAACGAGTAATGTATTATAGGCAGGACTTGAACCCAGGTCTACTTGGCTTTTGGTTGGCTCTCCAGCCACTATTCCATTCTAATGATGCTAGCTAACATATCTCAAGTGTAATACAATAAAGAGGCTAAATGTTCATAGACTTCATCAAGAATAATTTTTTTCAAGATGAGAATTAGATCATGGTAGTCATGGTAAGCATTATGACATTATGAACAGTGAAATTTATTAAATCCTAATTTGCAAGAAATGACTATTTTGATGCCATTTCAGAACCAGCTATCTGTGTGCAGTCAGATTATTGACTGGTTAAACTAAAGGCCAAAAAATAACAAAAAATTAGAAGAAAATACAAAAATGAGAGGAAACTATAAGGAATTTCTATTTTAATATGACTTACAGAAACAAAAGGTTACATCTTAAGAAAAATGTAGAAATGAATTCAAGCAAATGTATTGACTTTAGCACTATTTATATAATTTTGCTGATGCAAAAGTTACAACAATGAGGAGACCAAAAGAGGCTAGAACTGGCTGTGTAGAAAATAATTTGTCTCCTTGGCAAGAGGAGAGATATGTAAGAAAAGACAAAACTATTCTCTTTTATTTTTTTAAGATTAAATGTACTTATTTATTTTTAATTTTCAACATTTGTTTCCAAAAAATTTTGAGTTTCAAGTTTTCTCTCCACCACCACAAGATGGCATGTATTCTGATTACCCCTTCCACCAGTCTGCCCTTCCTTTTATCATGACCCCTTCTTATCCCTTTACCCTTTACTTTTTTGAAGGGCAAGATAAATTTCTATACCCCATTGCCTGTATATCTTATTTCCCAGTTGCATGTGAAAACAAATTTTTAACATTTGTTTTTAAAACTTTGAGTTCCAAATTCTCTCCCTCTTTGCCTCCCCACCCACCCCCATTGAGAAGGCAAGGAATTCAATATAAGTTATACTCGTGTAGTTATGCCAATCACCTCCATAATAGTTAGGTTATGAAAGACTAACTATATTTCCCTCCATGCTATCCTGCCCCCAGTTATTCTATTTTCTCATTTGACTTTGTCCATTTTCTAAAGGGTTTGCTTCTGACTATGTCCTCCCCAAATCTGCCCTCCTTTTTATCATTCCCCCATCTTATTTTCTTCCCCCCACCCCCACTTTCCTGTAGGGTAAGATACTCAACCGAGTGTGTATGTTATTCCATCCTTAAGACCACTCTGATGAGAGTAAGGTTCACTCATTACTTCTCATCACCCCCCTCTTCCCCACCATTTGTAAAACTTTTCTTGCCTCTTTTATGTGAGATAATTTACCCCATTCTATCTCTCCCTTCCTCTTTCTCCCAATATATTCCTCTCTCACCCCTTAATTTTATTTTTTAAGATATCATCCCTTCATAGTCAACTCACCTTGTGCCATCTATATCTATCTATCTATCTATATATCTATCTACCTATCTATCTCCTCCAACTAATATTGAAAAAGGTCTCATGAGTTACAAATATCATCTTTCCATGTAGGAATGTAAACAATTCAATCTTACTAAGTCCCTTATGGTTTATCTTTGCTGTTTACTTTTTCATGCTTCTCTAGATTCTTGTATTTGAAAGTCAAATTTTCTATTCAGTTGTGGTCTTTTCATCAAGAATGCTTGAAAGTCCTCTATTTCATTGAATATCCATTTTTTCCCCTGAAGGATTACACTCAGTTTTGCTGGGTATATGATTCTTGGTTTTAATCCTAGTTCCTCTGCCCTATGGAATATCATATTTTAAGTCTCTTGATCCCTTAATGTAGAAGCTGCTAGATGTTGTGTTGGCCTGATTGTATTTCCAAAATACTTGAATTGTTTCTTTCTGACCGTTTGCAATATTTTCTCCTTGACCTGGGAACTTTGGAATTTGACTACATTATTCCTAGAAGTTTTCCTTTTGGGATCTTTTTTCAGGGGGTGATTTGTAGATTCTTTCCATTTTTATTTTACCCTCTGGTTCTAGAATATCAGGAGAGTTTTCCTTGATAATTCTTGAAAGATGATGTCTGGTCTAGGCTCTTTTTTTGATCATGGCTTTCAGGGAGCCGAATAATTTTTAAATTATCTCTCCTGGATCTATTTTTCCAAGTTAGTGGTTTTTCCAATGAGATATATCATGTGGTCTTCTATTTTTTTAATTCGAGTTCTATTTTATAATTTTTTTATTTTCATAAAGTCATTTGCTCCATTCTAATTTTTAAGGAATTATTTTCTTCAGTGAACTTTTGGATCTCCTTTTATATTTGGTCAGTTCTTCATTTTAAGGTATCCTTCTCCTCAGTTTACTATTTGGGTTAGTCTATTTTTTAAGGTATTATTTTCTTCAGTATTTTGGGGGTGTCTCCTTTAGCAAGCTGTTGACTCATTTTTCATGATTTTCCTGTGTCACTCTCATTTCTCTTCCCAGTTTTTCCTCTCTCTACTTCTCTTTCTTAATTTTCAAAATCCTTTTTGAGCTCCTCCATGGCCCTACAATCAATTCATATTCCTCTTGGAGGCTTTGGATGTAGGACCTTTGACTGCTGTCCTCCTCTAGTTGTATTCTCTAAGTAAGAGTTCTTTTCTCAGAAATTTTCAGGAAGATGTTTTTTCATCTTCCCAGTCAAAAATTTGACTTTATAACTCTTTGTTAAGGTAGGACTCTGCTTCCAGTGGGAATGGTGGATTGGGATGGATGCACTGTCCCATGTTTCAGGGATTTTGTACCAACCACTCAAACCCATACCATCTGTGGGCCCAGAGCTCCAGAAGCAGCCTCTGCCACTGCTGTTGCTGAGCAGCCTGCCACCACCACCACCATCTCTACCACCCTGGAACTGGGGCCAGACCTGGCAAGAATGCAAGCTCCTCTTTCACCTAGATCCCACAGAGTTTTCCCACTGATCTTTTTTGGTGTTTAAGGGTTGAGAAGTCTGTATACTATCACAGTTGCCAAAAATTCAGTCCTCTGAGGCCTACTTCACCTGTCTGTATAAGTATAGCCCAGGCAGGATTGAGCTCTGCTCCCTGCTCAGGGCAAAAGACCCTTATTGTTGACTTTCCAGGTTGTCTTGGGCTGGTGATTTGCTTTACTCTGTCATTTTGTGGGTTCTGTAGATCTAGCATTTGTTTAAAGTCATTTTTCACAGGTATTAGGAGGGCTTTGTGGAGGAGCTCAGGGAAGTCCCTGCTTTTACTCAGTCATCTTGACTGCACCATCCCCCCACAAGATAACACTATTTTATACTACAAGCTAATTTGCAAAACATAAGACAGAAAGATAATATAAATCACAAACAATTATAATTACCTTTGATTAAAGTGAATTTAGTAGAGCCAGAAAAATAATACATAATAACTATAAAAATGTAGATGTAAAGAACAACAACAAAATTGAAACTGAATGATGAAAAATTCTAAAAAACAAGTTGGGTCCTAAAGAAGGGATACGAGAACTTCCTTGGCATCTCCCTTCTCCCCTGCCAGTCTTTGCAAATGTTGGGGTTCATGACATTGCATATAAAGTCAGATTTTTTTCAATCTGTTGATTTGTTTTTATGTGTTTTTTTCCTTCTTTCTCTTTTGTTAAAACTTTTTTTTTTGCTGTAATGGATGGCTTTCTGGGAGGATAGAGGGATTGAAATACAGCATAAAATTTAAGTAATTTGAAAATAAAAGAAAACCCTGCAAAAACCTTTCTGTGAAGGTCAACTAAGGCAAATCTTTAAAAAGGTTTTAGGCTGAAACTAGAATGATAACAAATATACACATAATGGCAAAGACTCAAAACTGGGAAAGATAGATAGCAAAGCAGATGAAAGCCAGAATACAAAGATATATCAACAAGTTAGAAAATTGGATCAGATCTAATAAGATGAAATTTAATGTAGATAGATAAATGTAAAAATCTTACACTTGAGTTAAAAAATTCAACTTTCTAAGTGCAAGATGTGGAAAGGTCTGCCTAGATAGAATTTCATTTGGAAAATGATCTAGGAATTTTAGAGGACTTCAAGTTCAATAAAATGAAATTATATTATATCTGTAATTTAACCACTGTCATTGATGAGTTGTTTCACTTGTGCCTGCTCTCCATGACCCCATTTGAGGTTTTCTTGGAAAAGATACTGGAATGGTTTGCCATTTCTTTCTCCAACTCATTTTAAAAATGAGGACACTGAAGCAAACAGGGTTAACTGACCTGCCTAGGGTCACATAGCTAGTAAATGTCTGAGGCCAGATTGGAACTTAGGTCCATCTGATTCCAGAGCTGGCACTCTATCCACTATACCACCTAGCTGCTCTTGTATAATTAAGTTACATACCTTCAACAATGTGCCCTCAACAGAACAGAGAGAAGGAAGGAGATGAGAGAGACACCAGGAACAAGACAGTGAGTATTTTAAATAAAGATCAAATAGTATGTGTGATTCTGCCCACCATTCTACTCAAAAAAAATATTCCCCAGAATGAGTGCGAGATGGAAAGTATTATGGTGATAATATGGTGATAATTCAGTTAGTTTCTATTTCCACTTATGATTTGTAAGTGTGAATATCTCAGGACATAGTATAACACTAGAATCAACTCTTCATTACACCCACAGACAATCTATTCACTGTCCTTAAGATCCTCAGAGAAAATGAGAGAGCCAGTCTTGTTTAACACTAAGAAATGATCCTGGTCAGCCAGAAGGCCATTGATGATACCTGCATCCCTGCCTTCCCCCGACTTCTTGGTATCAGCAATTGACACATGATGAAGCAAGGATAGTCTTTGTGTGATCATCCTATATTATGATCACAGTTATGTTGTAAAGGACTTTTAGAAGCATTTTCCCCCAAATCATCAGTTTCTTACCAACTAAGTATTAACCTTCTCTTTGAGTAGGATTCCTGATTCTCTTTTCTCCCTTGATCAATAGCTTAACTGGGAGTATTGAAGAATTGGATTTATGTTTAATCATTTCCTGAGAAACTCTGTTTTGATCTTGCTGATATAGACTTCCTACTTCTCAAGTGAAACTATCCCTTTTCTAGTTACAATCATTTAAAGATACTGTATCACACCTTATGGAGAATTTGAAGGATTTTCAGGGATGATTTTGACCATACACAATTTTCACTTTCCATGTTGATGTTAGGACCTAAGTTTAGGCTACTTTTAGAGAGGTATAGTGTTCACAACAAGAGAGGTAATATTCTTATTCTACTCTACTCAGATCTGACCACATCTGAAGTATTGTGCTTGAATGATAGTGGGAATGTATTTTTCTAGAGAAGGCATGAAGGGACAGCATGAAGGATATATTCAGAGGACTTGGCCTTGCTAAAGAAATGGGTTACCTATTCACCAGAGACTAGAGTGAAGGAAGAGATAGTTGGGAAGATAGATAATGTCCACGGCTTTGAGATGAGGAGAAAGGGATAAGAGGTAGCTCATTGAAATGGTTTCAATTTAGGGAAAACACATGAGGTGAGTTCTGCTTAACAGGGAAAGGGAGATAAGGAAAGGCTTGAGGAAAGAAGAGGAATTTTAGAACAGTTGTGGGCAGTGGGATAGAGAATTAATTATGGAACAAACAAATGATAGTCTTGCTATCTTCAGAGCCCAGTTGCAATTAGATAATAGTGAAACAGTGAGTGGGATTATATGATTTCCTCCAGCTTCATGTAGCAAGTGCTGGTTTTGATTTGTTCAAATAGCATTTGATTTGGTAGATTAAAATAATCTCAAATATTTCCCTTCCAAAAAGATGCTTATCATGGAAACATTAAGATTACTTGATAAGGTTACCTAGGTGGCAGAGTAAATAGAGCACTGGCCTTGGTGTCAAGAGGACTTGAGTTCAAATCCAGCCCCAGATATGAGACACTTACTAGCTGTGTGAGCCTGGGCAAGTCACTTAATCCCAATTGCCTTAAAAAACAAGACTTCTTGATGCAATTGCAGCAATAACTTTGATTATCCCTATCAAGGAACAAAGGAACATCCTGATTTATAGAATATTCCCACTCTATTGCTATTGGCTATAGAGTCTTTTCTATTAGGTGAAGTTTTCCAGATATTCCTGTTTGAGCATGGCATTGTGCTGGTTGCAACAAGTCCTATAATATTTCAAAGCTCTCTACATGAGATCCACAGCTACTCCATAGCAATCCGCAAAGGAAAATTCAAGTGGATAAATTCACCCTGTCCAGAAAAGGACACGCATCTAGAAGAGTAACACATTGGGTTGCCCATTAGTTCATTGGATAAGAACTGTAGATACTAATGAACTGGACCTAGAAATTAATAGAAAGAGTAGAGAGACTGAATTTTACTTAGAAAATTATACAGAACTTTCAAATCACCTCAAATTTCTTCATGAAGTTAAAAGTCTATCTTTTTAACATCTATATTATTCAGGGGATATGAGTCCGAATTATAGCATACCACAATAACTGAAGAATCAAAACTGACAATAACTAAAAAACCAAAGCAAGCTGCCACAGATAAAGTAGATATAAGAAGGCTACTATATAGTAACAAAAATAATTTATATGTATATATACGTACAAATATATAAATATGTACATGTATATATATTTACAATATATATGTATAAATATATAAAAATATATTTATATATAAGGTAATCTAAGACAAGTATAATGAGAAAAGGAGGTAGGTATCATGCTAAGGAATAGTGATTTTAGGAGAAAATGAAAATAAGCAAAGTATCTATTCTTAAAAATCTTGCTCTTTTGCCTTTCTGACTCTCCAGATTTTTCCACCATGATCTGGCTGCCTTATTGCCTGGAACATCCCTCAGTGACCAAATGTTGTCTATACTTCTCTTTTGTCCTTATTGTTCTATCTTGATAACAATGACTTGTCTTTTCCCTGCACACATGCTCAAAAGAGAGGAAGGCAGGCCTGCAACAAGCATTTGTTGGTAGACACTTTATGGTCTTCTCCCACTTGGTGAGTTTCTTATGGGGTCCTCCATTTTGATGACGGTCTTAAGCCAGCCGTGTTTTATATTCCATTCCGAGCTGTGTTTCTGATTGAATTTTGCCACTATGTTGCCACATGGTACCTTTTCTTGCTCCCCCCCCCCTCAATATTTTTTAGGTCTCTCATGTGTAGTCTTCTTCCATTTGAATTTAAGTTCCTTGAAGGCTATTACTGGCCTTTTTTTGCCTATATATGTATCTCCAATGTTTATCCCTGTTCCTGGCACCGGGGAAGTACTTAAAAGATTATGGCCTGCCTGCAGATCTCTCCTATGAGCATGTGTGTAGGGATAAGAAAAGTATACAATTATGATTCAAGGAGAAATCTAGCTAGCACGTTAAGAAATGTGAGGAAGAGGGAGGTCACTTTCAAGTGAAGAGACCAGGGGACAATTCATGGAGGAGGTGGCAGGAAGTAGGTTGTGAGGAAAGAAAGGACATTAACAAGTACCACTGCAGAGGCTGTGCTTTCCTACCACAGGTAACAGATGGTCTTTGAAAAAGCACAGAAGTATAGAGACTGAGGCACGTTTCGTATCCTGCTTTGGCTGAAACAGAGTACAGGGAGGGCAGTAGTGTTAGATGAGATTGTAGGGTTTAAAAAAATTTGTTAGTTAATAGTAGAACTTAAATGCAAGGCTCAAAAGTTTGTATACCATGCTGTAGGCAATGGGAAGTCCCTCAAGGGTTTTCAGTAGGAGAATGACATGGTATATCAGTGAAATTATTTTGGTAGCTAAATGAAACATTAAGAAGCATACTCAATGGAGTTAATCACAGATCCAAGAAGAGATGAATTGAATCCTAACATCAACTTGGTGACTCTGGGCAAGTCACTTAACTTCTCAGTGTTTTAGGCAACTCCCTAGGACAATATATTGCAGAAAATCTATTGGTAGGCAGAATTTTCTCATTTGGGAGGTAGTTATGCCAAAGAAATCGTAGATTCAGCTGCTATCCCTAGCCTAAATGGTTTGATGTGGTTCAAGTCTTCAAATATTCTATCACTTTTTTAGTCAATGGACAAACCGCTAGCTAAGAACCAAAGTTCATGTTCATGGATCTTCTAAAAACTGAGTGATTCCCAGAAGCCTTTGCCACTATCTCTCCACCACTCTAACATTCAGTGTAGATACAAAGGAGCTCCATAGCATTAAGGACAAACTTCCAATAATGATGTGTGTGTAAGAAGTGACTTAAGGAATTTAGTGGGGAAATTTATGCTCAGGAAAGGAGCTCAGGTGATGTGAGAGCACCTTTAGTGAGAACAAGTGATAAGCAGCAATGGGCAGCTCAAGTGCTCCATGGATAAAGCTTGAAGGATGGTTTCTCACTTATAGAATGCCTTCTGGAGGAACAATAGGATATGACTATGAACTACATAGGCTAAGAGGCCATGGAGCAGTTGTAATCTATATCAATGTAGGTGTTGTGGATATCAGTAACATTATAGATCCATTGAAGTGCTCAGATATAAGAGATTAGAGAAGGAAAAGGCTAGAAGCAGGTAGACAAATAATAATTGTTTTATAATTGGCTATTAGAATTATCCAGGTCAGAGCTACTAAAGGAATGAATGGGGACTATTGATTGGATGTTTGTTGTGTGGGAGAGGAACGAGGAATAGCTGACTCAGGATTTGAGCCTAGGTGTGTTAACAGAGAAACAGATTCAATCCAATCCAATAAACATTTATTAAGAAGCTATAACCTGCCAGGCACTGACCTAAATGCTGGGGATACAATTGATACAGACAGTCCCTGCCCTCGAGGACCTTACGATGTAAAGGGGGAGACAACACACAAAAGGAAGCAGGAAAGCCGGGTAGGGGTGGGGGTGGGGGGCAAGAGGCCATGAGGGTGGACATGGAACACCAAGAAGTATCTTGTTCCATGGAGTTAAACCAGGCAGGCAGATGGCAGGAAAGAATGATCTGACAGTCTGGTCTCTGCCCTCTACAAAGGAAGGAATTGGGACAAGTTTGATGTTCCAATCTCCAGTGCTCCAAATAAGCAGGGAGGGAAGGCTGAGGGAGGTGGAGTCAATGGAAGTTGGCAGCATGGTGGTGAGTTTAGCAGTGATGAGCTTATCCTGGGAGGGGCTGCTTGTTCTGTGGAATTGAAACCAGGTAGGGCAGCACCTGCAAGATAAAGAGGGGGAATAATGGATAATCTTTTTGGGGACAGTGTGTGAGTAGAAATTAGGGAAAGGGCAAAGATGATGAGTTTAACTTTTGACATTGAATTTGAGATGTAGGGAGGACATTTTGGTGTGGCAGTCATCCATTAATCTAAAAATTATGGGTGGAAGTGATGAGATTAAATGACTTAAAAGGAGATAAGGGCATCTAAGGGGCACAATGGATAGAGTGCTGGACATGGAACCAGGAAGATTCATCTTCCTGGGTTCAAATCTGGCCTCAAACATTTCTTGTGTGACCCTGGGCAAGTCATTTAACCCTGTTTGCCTCAGTTCCTCATCTGAAAATGAGCTAGAGAAGGAAATGCCAAACCACTCTAATATTTTTGCAAAGAACACCCCAAATGTGGCCATGAAGTTGGAAATGACTGTAATGACTAAACAACATAGAGAAATGGCTGAGGACAGAGTCTTGGTTAAGTACTTGTGAGAAATAGGAGAACAAGCAAAGAAGCTAGAGAGGAAAGTCAGATTTGTGGAAGGGAAACCAAGACAGTAGTGTTCCACAAACCAAAGGTGGAGGAAATATAAAAAAGTCAGGGAAAAAGTTGAGTAAAGTCAATATTGTTAAATGTGACAAAAAGTGAGCTAATTGCATCTCATTGCAGTCAGGCAACTATTTTATTATTAAAACCTATTTTGTTAATTTTTAAATGCAAAAATATAAGTACTTACTGATGAATAGTATTACTATAACCAGGGGTTCTTTTGTCCCAAATTCAAGCATCTATATTTTTCTTCCTCCTACCCCTGCCCCAACATTTTTTTTTGAAGTAGGAGAAGGGGAAATAACGACAGAAATTCTTTTGGATAGAGGGCTGGCTCTGCCGTCAGGAATAGTGGGGTTTGAATTCACCCTCAGACACTTCCTAACTATGACCATGTGTAAGTCCTTTAAATTCTGCTTCAGTTTCCTCATGTGTGAAAAAGGCATAATGATAAAAAATACCTACCTCTGAAGGTTGTAAAAATGAAATAAGTATTTGCAGGGTGCTTAGCACCATGCCTGGCACATTGTAGGCACTAAACAAATGCTTGCTCCCGTCCCCTGATAACGAATAGTTAAAGGAAATTCCTATATTGTCCATGCTAAGAAAAAAAAAGTCTCCTTCTGCATATTCGTCTGTCCCCTTTCTGTCAGGATGGAGCCAGTATTCTTCATTATTAATCCTCTGGAATGATATTTGATCACTGCATTGATCAGGGTTCTTAAATCTTTCCAAATGTTTGTCTTTCCAATATTGAGGGAATTGTTCCATCCTGCTGAAAGCATACTCACTGCTACAGCCCTTCCCATACTCCACAGCTCAAATCCTAAGTGGATATGTCAAGCCCCGATTCAAATTCCAGCTTCTCCAGAAACTTTCTTCTTATTCCTCTTGTATTTGAAGTGATCTCTCTTTCTCCTATGTACCCTCCCGGTTCTATATTTGTATTTTTCTTGATATACTTTCCTTTTACACTTTTAATTAAGATTTCATAAATGAAAATTTGCCTGTGTGTATCCTTTAGTAGACCATAAATGACCTCTGGACCAGTCCTATTCATTTATCAATTTAACAATCCGATCTAATCTAATAAAAAATTTAAAGCATTTATGAAGTGCAAAGATACTGTGCTAGGTATGGGATATAAAAAGGCACAAAGTATTCATAGCATCAGGAAATTTACAAGTTGGAGAGAGAAAACAACATTAAATAGATAAGGAAAAACCAGACAATTTAGGGAGGAAGCTGAAAGTACAATTAGAGATCAGGAAAAGCTTCCTATAGGGGATAGCATAGGAACTAAGCTTGTAGAAAGGGAGGAACTCTAAATGGTGGAGTTGAGGAATGAGTACATGGCAGGGAGAGGACATAATAGACCGTGCAAAGGCATGGAGATGAAAGATGGGAGTATAAAGATCAGAGAACAGTTAAAATATGTTAATCTGGCTAGAGTTTAGAATGCATAAAGGGGAGGAATGTGCAATAAGTAGGGAAACATATTCTAGAATCAGATTGTCAGGGACTTTAAATAAACTGACGCATTTTTATTTGATTTTAGAGGCCATAGAGAGCCATTGAAGATTCTTGAGAAGGGGGAGCAATATGGTCAAACTTATGCTTTGGGAATATTTTGGTCCCTAAGTGGAGAATGGATTGAAATGGAAAGAAATCTGAGGTAGTGAGACCAGTTAGGATACCACTAGAATAATCTGGGGCAAGAGGTGATGATAGCTTGAACTAGCATGGTGGATACAATATATGAGAGAGAGAAAGAGACATATATGAGATATTCAGGAGATAAAATGAACAAGACTGGGCAAGTTAATACAGGGGTTGAAGGGGAAGGAGAGGAAGTAGTTAAGGATCATTCCAAGTTTGCAAACCTAGCTGACTATAAGGATAATTGTACCCTCAACAAAAGGGAAATTGCAGGAGAGATATTATTGTTTTGGGGGGTTGGAGGAAGTAATGTGTTCCATTTTATATTTTCTTGAGTTTGAGATGTTGGGCATGTAGCTGATGATGCAGGTCTGTAGCTCAGTGGAGAAGCATTTGGGAACTGTTGACAGGGCAGAAGATTTGGGAGTCATATGAATAGAGATGGTAAATGAACCTGTAAGATCTGAAATCATTGAGAGAAGGTGTAGATACAGAAGAACCAGGCAAAGAACAAGACCTTGAGGGATAGGCATGCTTAGGGTGCTGGACATGGCTGGTGATCTATCTGCAAGGGAGACTGAGAAGGGAGGATGAGATGGGTAGAAGAGCCAGGAAGGAGGGCAGTCTCACAAAAATCTAGGAAATAGAGCCTATGTCTCAGAAGGAAGTATTCAACAGTGTTAAATACTATGGAGAATCATGGAGGATAAAGATGGAACAAGTCATCAGAGTTAGCCATTATGAGAATATTGGTATCTTTGGAAAAAGAACTTTCAATAAATACAATTTATGTGACCACTGGTGCAGACTGCTGTGCTAGGAGCTACAAAATTTAGAAAAGCCTAGTATCTGGAGGGGGCAGCTAGGTGGTGCAGTGGATAGAGTGCCAGGTCTAGAGTCAGGAAGGCTTCTCTTCCTGGGTTCAAATCTGGCCACAGACACTTACTAAGCTGTGAGACCCCCCCTAACGTCACTTAACTATATTTGTTGCCTCAGTTTCCTCATCTTTAAAATGAGCTCAAAAAGGAAATGGCAAACTCCAGCATCTCTGCCAAGAAAACCTGAAATGGGATCAGGAAGAGTAGGGCATGACTGAAAAACGACTCAACCAAGAATATAGATAAGGCACATAATCAGATAATGCTAAGTCCTGATTCTACATGCAAGTGCATTCAAAAATTGTGATGTGCTATGTGAGATCCAAAGAGGAAGGACAAAGCAACGCAGAGAGTCTTCATAGAAAAGATATTTGAGCTGAGGGTGAAAGATTGAGTATAAGTTCAAAAGGTAAAAATGGGAAAGGAAATCATTCTTGACAGAGAATGAGCAAAATATGCAGGGTGCATCTGTTGGGAGATAGTACAGGGAATGGGCACAAAGATTTTAGCTCAGTTTAGAATGTGTGGAGGCGAGTGGTAGAAGAAAAGGCTGGAACGATAGGGTGGAACCAGATTGCTGAGAAGCTTAAATGCCAGGCAGAGGAATCTGAACTTAACTCAGTCGATCCTAAGGAGCTCATAAATTTTTTGAAGTGTGACAAAATTAAATTTATACGTAAGTTTATTCTGGCAACTGTATAAAGAGAAATAGTGAAGTCAAGGAGAAGAAGGCTTAAAGGTTATGTTTTATTTGGAACACATTTAATGTGGGATCCCAGCAAGATATTTAAGTGGAAGTAGATGAACCTTAGAAGTCATCTAATCCAACTCATATCTGATTGAGAATCCCCTTTATATGACCTGTAGATAGGTGGAGATTTAGGTTGGTGCTGTGTCATAGCACCGGCACAGGATATCCACTAATAATTGCTGACTGAATGAAAATTGCAAATGTAAATAAATGCTACTTACATAGAAATAGATAACATTCCAAAAGATGGTAAAATTTAGAAACGTGTTAAAGAGGGTCTTATAAATAGAAGGCTAACCAGCTGTCTTGTAACTTAGTTCTAGTGACCTTCTCAACATTCATCCTCATTCTGTAGTTTTCTTAAGCTTGTTTCAGATTATAGGATTCTCCTTCTCTAACACCTTTTACTCTGTGTACTGAGAATCAAGGCACCCTGATTTCCAGTCTTACTCCAGATGTGTAGTAGCATGAAGATAATCAAAAGCATTTGTGCTGTCTTAGAATGCTGAAAGGCGAGGTACAACCCAATGACAGCTCCATTAAAAACTGTTCATTCATTTCAGACTCTCTGTGACCCCACTTGGTTTTTTTTGTTTTTTTTGGCAAAAGTAATGTAGTGGTTTGCCATTTCCTTTTCCAGTTCATTTTATAGATGAAGAAATAGAGGCAAACAGGATTAATGAGTAGACCATGGTCACACAGTATCTGAGGTCAAATTTGAACTCAGGTCTTTGTGACTACAGACCTGGTGCTCTAATCAATGTACCACGTAGCTGCCCATTAAAAAAAAAGTACATTGCTTTTTACAAAAAAGGCATAGCATACAAGAAGAGAGGAGAACGTGGGTGTGACAAGAAGTGTACACCTCTCTTAACCTTTCCTATTGTCCGGAATGAGGGACTTAGACTAGATAACTTGGAAACTCAGGGTCCATCCTCTTTAAAAAACACTGTGCACTTTATCCAAATGACTATATAGGGAAAATACATTTTTTAAAATTTTATTGATATCTTTGATTTTACATTGCCTAGATTTCCCCTTTTAATTTTTCTCCATTTAATACAGGACATCTTCAAGTTTGGGTGAAAGGTTACTGCTGCTGATTCTGGGCCCTTGTAAATGTTTCTTCTTTATGGAAATCATTCTTTTAAGATAAACAGGGAAAAACCAATGAGATTAGATTCTGACATCACAAATGTCCTAATGAGCTAGACTGAAAATGGAGGCTGAAGATGTCCATGAAGGAAACTGATTAATAAACAGGAAAGAGAAGAACTGACTGTATCCTTGTCCTCAATAAGCAAAGCAACATACATGAAGATTTGCAGCAGCTCTGGTTTGCATTCTGCTTGTATAAACTTGCACTGGTAATACACTAGAGACAAATAAATAAAAAGAAAATAACCACTTTTGTGGAATTCCAACACTTGCCAGTTATCTCATTTTAAAAAGCCCTAGTTCTGCAACACTGCTTTTGATTTTGGATATTCACTCCACAGGTCAATGGTGAAACAGGGAATTTACTCTTTAGGGAAAAGAAACAAAATGCAGACCATACATAGGAATCAAGAAGTGATAAATAATGTGCAATTGGCAGAATGTTATTATAAAAATTTTTTTAATTCACTCTTACTTTACATTAAAATTTTATAAGCACCATGTCATGTACTGTCAATCTAAAAAGAGGAGACTGGAATGCTCAAGTCAACAACAAACAGCAAGCATATGATGGGAGGTTACAGCTGTGTGGAACACATGAACAAGACCACATTTGGGAAGGTCCACTTGGAATCAAGTGACAATGCACAAAACTGGAATCTGGCATTGATTTATTCAAACTCTGTTTAGTCAGAGCCCAAAGCTTACATATGTGTAAACATCAAAAGAAACAATGTGTCAACTTTACAGTTAGATAAAACTTGTCTTACCCTGAAAGGATGAGTGTTGCCATCTTATTGTCTTGACCTGTGCTTAGCCGGTGGGCTCAACAAGACTGGCTGTGTTAAGATTGAAATGGTGCAAAGAGACTACGTTCAACATTGTGCAAGTCATTAGCAAGGCCATCAGGATGTATACACTTCTATATAATGATCTGACCAATATTTCACTAATGGAACTGGAAAACTATACATTTTTAGCAAAATGTTTCAATTTGGTCCCATGTTAAAAGACCTGATAGCCAAGTTGGTTTTATTTTTACATGAAAATTCACAAGCATGTACACAACAAAACCACTACAACAATGTTTTCTGGTCTAGGCATAAAAAGTATGGCTCCTACTAACACTAAAACATACAAAAAATAAACTACAAAAATCGTTTACACTTGATTTCAGAAAAAAAAAGCGTTTTTTCAAGAAAAATGATTTTTCTCTTAAGCCATCCAAAAAGGAATGCAAGTAACCAATAAATACAGTGTGCTTTCTCCATATAGACATATATACACTTGAGTCTTTGGCTTATGTTTATTTTCTTTAAAAAGAATTTTATGTGATCCAGCCATCATTGCACATTAAAACAAAATAAGCCAGTTAAATATATTTATATATTTATATAGATCTGCTACACTTGAAATGTATAAAGAATGGGTTTTTTTTACTATCAATTTGCACAGTTTTTTTTCTTCTTTTTAAATTTTTTTAACATCTTTTATCAAAAGAAGGAGAAAAAATGCCATATAGGAAATATTGATTCATGCAACAAGTGAGCCCAGAGAGAGCCGGCTGCATATCATATCAACTGTACAAACACTGAAAAGTCCCTATTTGCCCCCAAATTGGCTTAGTCTGGTTCTTATTAAATATAATTTTGTGGCACTAAATTTTAATGTTGTTTACAGGCATAGAAACTGATCGAGTCCTCTTATTAACATACACAACTTCATAAGAAAAATACTTTTGCATTTTAAAATGTAAATGTTCCCCTCCCCCCAACATTTAAATCTCTTCACAGGTTCAACAGGTAAATTTGCTGCTTGTTCAACAGCTGATAGGTTCTAGTTGAGATTCACTTTCCATTCCAGTCCAATTATGATGATTCAAGGTACTCCAAAGCCACGTCATAGCAGAAACGATACTGTTCCTAAAATGTCAAAATAAAATAAAGAATTAGAAAAGATAGTAGAGAAAGGAATGTTGGTAATGGATAACTTTTAATTTTCACCTATAGCCCAAGCAACATTTACGGCATTATTTTAATAACTTTTTTTGGATGCATTTTATTAGTTTATCTTGCAAATAGAAAGCCTTCATCTTCATCTTGTAGTTAGACTTTGTAGAAAAACATGGACAATAATTGCATTAAGTGGAGAATACCTTCCATGTCTTCTGCATTAGTGGAAGTAGCTCTAGAGTACACTAATAAAACCTATGGTTCCCATCAAAATAATTTTCAGAAATCAGCACTCATATTTTAGATCTTTGAGGCTAACATGAAATGACTACTGCCTCAAAATGCTAACAAACCAAATCAATCCCACCTGTCTCTCTCATCAAAGATTCTAAAGAAAATTTTTGGAGAGTAAAGCATATGTTGATCTGCAGTCACTTTTAAAAGCAGCATTTATCGTAACATTTTTTCTTGCTTTCAGAATTTACTCTTAATGGTGACATAATATATGTTTGTGTTTATTAAAACTTCAATAAATTAGACTAGTTGAAATGTTCTTGTTTTAATTTTCAACCTATCCAAATGAAATGATTTCTAATTTAATATTTAAAAATACATCAAAGTTACCAGAAGTTAAGCTTAAAAAATGTGAACTAATAGAAGATCTTAGGGATCTTCTAAAATAGGATAGAAAGACTACAAACCAGGAAGCAGAAAATGGGAAGTGGGAACAGAGGAAGATGTTTCCTTGGTTTTAATGAAAATAGCTGTTCCTTTGAAAAAAAAAATGCTCAAAAACATTCATAAGAGGTGATCACATAGCTAAAGAGTAAGATGAATTATGCAAAGGGCAAGATGAAAACTATGAGCCTGGTTTTAAAAACAAACAAACAAACAATAAACCAGAACTGGTGTTTAGAAAGAACTAGCAGAGGATAGCTAAATAAGGAGCCTGCAGATTAGAGAAGAAAACCTGGAATCATGGCCTAGGTGGCTTTCAAAACCATTAGATTTTGATTACAATTTTAGATGTGACCACTCATAAGTATTGCTAGGGAGACATTTTTTAACTCTATCTTAAAGGATAGGGAAAAACACAAAAGATAAAAAAGACAATTTATATTACGTAAATTGAAAGATTTACATGAACAAAACTATTTCCAACAAGATTAAAAAGGTAACTACTGTTTGGGGAAACAAATATTTTCACCAAACATTTCTGTTAAGGCCCCATTCAGGAGCCGTAAAGGAAATTAACATAAACGTAGAAGTTGTTCATTAATCGATAAGTGGTCAAATGATACTGACAGATAATTGCAAGCTATTAATAACCATGTGAAATATTACTCCACATCACCATGATAAGGTTAATACAAATTGAAATAATCCAACAGTAAATAAGCAAAGATGGCAAAAGAGGGAAATTGTTCATGTTAGACATGCTGTGGGCAGATAGGCATACAAATACATAGTTGGTAGAACTCTGAATTGATACAAACATTTTGGAAAACAATTTGGAATTATGCTAAAAAAGGTGAATAAAATGTCCATACCCTTAGACTCAGATTTCATTGCTAGGTATATACTCTAAGGAGGTGAAAGAAAGAAAGGGCCCATATACACTTTTGGAGGTAGCAAATAACTGGAATCAAAGTAAATGGCCATTGAAATGTAATGGAATATTTCAACATTATAAAAAGCAATAAATATGAAGAATTCAGAAAAGCACAAAAAGACATAAACTGATGTAGAGTGAAATAACTACAACCAGGAAAACAATATACACATTAACTACAAGATACACACTAAGAATGATAACTGAAAAGAAAAGAAACTGAAAACTCTTTAACTATAATGACCAAGGTTGGCCTGGTGAAGAGTTGCAAAATGCTCCCCTCCCCTCTTTGCAGAAGTAAGGGACTATTGGTGTATATACTGCACCATAGGTTCTCTTCTGGAAAGAGTTTTAGAAGACCACCATGTTCAACCATCTCATTTTGCATATAAGATACCAGGATGTTAAATGACTTTCCCTGGGAAACCCTAGTTTTAAGTGCTTCAGGCACCATGCCATACTGCTTCTGATATAAAAACAACTGATGTCAATAAAATTAAGATAAGAATAAAACATAAAAGTATCTTAAATATGGAAAAACTCAAAGGGTAATGGATTTCAGTTACTAGATTCCAAAGAGCACTACATCTTCTATCCCAGGGAGAGACATGCCCATATGGCTCCCTAAAATCTTTAGGGATAGAGATTTTATATCACAGAACACACAAGACTAGTTGAGTAAATAACCTCAAAGTATGCATTCCACTTTGGTCTAATGATGCATTAAAACTGGACCATTAAAGGAGATAGTTGTCATATGATCTTTAAGTCTAGGAACATTATATTAAAAAGACTTCTAAATTTACCAGAAAAATAAGGACAAGTCCCTTATTTACTCATGTTATTTAAAAGTAAAAGGATGCTAACATCAAGTCAAATACTGGCAAAGAATGGTTAATTTATACAAATTGGTTCATTATAATTTTGAATTCACAGTCAGACTAAGTACAATGAATAATCCTATATGCCTTTAAACAAAATTAAAGACCTAAATTTTCTTGCCATGTAAGATATCCCAAAAGTCCTGGTATAGTTTTAAACTATTCAGCTTAACATCTGACAATGCCTGAAATATCAAATTATTGTGCTTCAGTTCTAGGGGGAGGGGAAGAAGAAACAGCATGCCAGCACCTTAAAAGTGAAAGAATATCAACCCAGCTCTTCAGAGTTGATTCAGATAGCAGCATAACTCAATATGCTCCATCCATAAGCAGGAAGTGGTGAGGATTTTGTTTTAGAAAAGTTTTTTTTTTTATTGAGTTGTTCCTTTTAAGTTATCTGATCGTCTTGATATATACATGGGGCAAGCAAGAATGCTGCACTGGTTTTTCTAGTCTGTTTTCTTACTAACAACTGCTCCTGATCATGTTATACAAAACATACATGTGCCAACCAGAGAAACATGTCTTCCGGCAATGTGGCAAATTACAGCTGAAATGTAGTAAAGAATTTTATACACAGATGAGTTGATAGATTCAATAGCAAATATTAGGTGACTGTGTGCAAGACATTATGCAAATATTCAATTTTTTAAATGAATGTAATTATTTGACATTAGAATAAAATGTTTAGCATCTGCCTCATGCTGAAACACAGCAGTGTTGTCTTACTGCAAACACTCGCACACCCAAGCAGTAATATTTAGAATTCTTAAGTCTCAAGAAAAATCCGCTTGTGATGGTGTGACGATATGCAAACTGATGTTCATGCTGTTTAGGGAGTTGCTTGGTAACAGACTTCTTAGAGTTACAGATACACTTTATTAATTAGCAAGCATTTATTAAATGCCTACTGTATAGGTGTTTGACACTATGGATACAAAAAAAAAGTAAGAACCTCAGAGCTCAAGGGGTATACATTCTACTGCTTGAATGCAACATATTCACAGAGAAATAAAGACAGAACACAAACAAAATAAATATGAAGTTATTTGTGGGGTGAGGAAACTAACAAAAGGAGGAATCGAGAAAGGCCTCTTTAAGAGATGGCCCTTGAAGGGGTTCCCAGAGGTGGAGATGATGAAAGAGAGCATTCTAGGAATGGGGTGGTAGGTTGTCAAAAACATGGAGGCAGGAGATGGAATATCATGTATGGAGAACCAATGAATAGTCCACTTTGACTAAACGACTGAATGTGTCAGGGGTAGTCCTGTGTATCCAGCCTGGAAATACAGACTAAAGTCAGATAGGAAGGGTTTTAAAACCCAAACAGAGAAGTCTGTACTGTATTCTAAGGGGTACAGAATGGTATGGTTAAGCCAGAGCTAAAGCTTAGGAGGATCAGCTTGGCAACTGCATGGAGGATGGATGAGAGATGGGAGAAACTGAAAGCAGGGAGCATCATGAGGCTGTTAGAAGAGTTCATGCAAAGGCCTGGACAGGGGTGGATGTGACATGAGCAGAGTAGGATAGAGACGGGAGATGTGCTGAGGTGATAGAGCTAACAAAACAGAACGGTTGGGGAGTATGTGACAGTAAGGGTGGAGGATGCCTCCAAGTGGTTAACTCAGTTGACTAGGAAGATGGTAGTGTATTTGCAGTGGGCTGCTGAGTGGCAAAATGAAGATGGCACCATGTTTGGAGTCAGAAAGACTCCTCTTCCTAAATTCAGATCTAGACTCCGATACTTCCTACTTGTGTAATCTGGGGCAAGTCACTCAACCCCAGTTACTTCAGTTCCCTCAATTATAAAACAAGCTGGAGAAGGACATGGCAAACAAATCCAGTATCTTTGCCAAGAAAACCCCATAATGCATCATGAAGCCCTTAGTTCAAATATGGCCTCAGCCATTTACTATCTGTGTGACTCTGGGCAACCTTGGTTCCTCTCATTTTCTCCAACTGTAAACCTCCCAGCGTTGTTGTGACAATCACATGAAATAATAATTGCAAAATGTTTAGCAAAGTACCTAGTATGAAATAAGTGCTACAGAAATGCTAACAACTATTGTTGCTATTAATGGAGAAATTAGGAGAAGGGCTAGGTTTAGGAGGAAAGATGATGAACTCAGTTCTAAATGTGTTGAATTTGAGAGGCTATGGCACATTCAGGTTGAAATATAAGGTAGGTAGTTGGAAATGCAATTCTGGACAGAGGTGAATACTGTATACACAGATTTAGGAATCACCTACAAACTGAGGGCTGTTAAATGTAAAGAAGCTCATTCAAGACAGAAATGAGTCATGTATATATAGATTTGGGATTCGTTTGCAAATGGATTACTGTTGAATCCAAAGCTCCTCATGAGGTCAAGAAAAAAGAGAATGTAAAGGAAGATGAGGAGAGGGCATCGGGCAACTCCCTAGCCTGCAGAGAGGAAGGAATATGGATGATGATTGCATACAGGAAACCCAGAAGGATCAAGCTGATGGCAGGAAGGAACCAAAAGAGAACAGCATCATGAATCCCCAGGAGTAGCTGGTCAACAGGTTAGTAAGGCAGCATGGAACAGTGAAAAGGGCTAGGGTTAGGGTTGGGTCCAGATACAGCCTTTAGCAATTACTCTGGGTAAATCACAAAATCTTCTCAGTCCTCAGTTTCTTCATCTACACAATGATATTGGAATACGCATCCACTGAGGCCATTTCCTGCTCTAGAGGAATGACCCCAAGATGAGGACAAAGTAAGGGGAATAAACAAGATCCCTAGTGATGCTGGAGAGAACATTTTCAGTTCAGCAAAGCTGCAAGCCAGACTGCGAGGTGTTGAGAAGTGTGTAGCAGGCAACATGCTGATAGCTTTTTCTAGGACATTTGTGGAAGGAAAGGCAGTTTAGAAGACCATACCTTGAAGGCATGACAGGGTCAAGAGAAGGTTTTTCAAGGATTTATTGGTAGTAGGGAAGGAGCCATTGGATAAAAAGAGGTTAAAAGTTAGGCAAAGAAAGGGGAGTGATTTAAGGGGCAAACCGCTAAAGGGGTTGGTGTTAAAGTCACAAGTCATGGAGCTGGGCTCGATAAGAACTCTCTTTCCAGCAGACTGGAGCATAGGAGAAAATGGGGGATGTTGCTGATGTGATCTGAAATGCAGAATAGGGGAGGGTCGCCTTAATTTTTTCCATGAAGTATGTGGCAAGATGCTCTGCTGAGAGGAGCGGGGATTTGTGGCTCAGACCAATAGATTTCCCTGAGAAAATAAAAGAAGATCTAGAGCAGCTGCTTTGAGGTGTAAAACAGAACTGATCAGAGTAAAAGTATCGGCAAGCAGCAGTGAGGACCCAGCTGAGATTAAATAACATAAATTTTCAGGCCCTGTCAGTCAGGTTGTGTGATGTTCTTCACTAGCATTCAGTTGCATGTAAGCAGGAGCACAGAAGCTGTAGGACTAATCCAGGGTTAGGGTTTGGAAAAGGATGAGCTGCTTTATAACAACAGGGCAAGGGATTCAAAGGATGGGGACAGTGTAAAATTGAAGTGGTTGATTAAAAGGTAAAGACATCAAAGGGAGGAAAGTGAGGCTAGAGCAATGATGGATGTCCCAGGAAAGCATGGAAGGAAGGAGTGACTGAAGGCTGCACTAAGGATTCAGCATGATAACTGCATATCAATTCACTCTGAATACCTGGGGAATTATGGTGTTAGGGAAGAAAAAAAATGAGAGTAGGTGGCGAAAATGAATTAACTAAATTTCATAAGACAGGAAACCACTCAGTATGAATCAGCATGAATTTTTTCTCTAATTAAAAAAAAAAAGTTTCCTTTGGCTACTGGAGTCAGCTATCTGATGTCATTGCCCACATTTGTGTGTATTATAAGACTACAGGCAGAGTCTATCTCTTTGATATCATCATCACAGTGATAACAGGCACCAGCCACCAACTTAGGGTTATTAAGGGTTATTATCTTGGTGTACTTGAAGGGTTGAATTCAGAATCAGAAGATCTCTAATCCCAACTATTGTTCCGCAATTTTTCAGTTGTGTCTGATTCTTCACGACTGCATTTGCGTTTTTCTTGGCAGGGATACTAGAGTGGTTTGCCATTTCATTCTCCAGTATATTTTGCAGATGAGGAAACTAAGGCAAACAGGGTAAAGTAGTTTGTCCAAGGTCACATTGCTAGTGTCTGAGACCAGACTTGAACTCAGGAAGATGAGTCTTCCTGACTTCATGCCCAGCACTTTATCCACTGCACCACCTAATTGCCCCATTTATTACATATACATTCTTTACCTCTCTGGGAATCAATTTCTAAATCTCTGTAATGATGACACTGGACTAGATGACCTCTAAATTCCTATCAGGTCTAAATCTATGATGTTGTGATCACATGATCCTATAGCTGTGATTATGTTCTGTGAGCTGTAGGTCACTGTTATCTCCATATCATTTTGTTTACATGAACATCTTGGTTATTGAAGCCTGAAGCTTAGTTCTTCTGGAAAGTGATAGGAAAATCAATTTTCCCATTCATTCAACAGAATGTAAGCTCCTTGAGGTTAGGGACTTCCATTTTTTTCTTCATATATCCAGTACCTAACATTATACTTTTTACATAATAGTTGTTCATCAATGAATCCTATCTGTATCACAGGAGACACAGAATCAAAATAAGTGAGAAAACTGTGACAGCAACCTGTTATAAAGCTAAGACAGTGGTTTCTGTGACCTTCCTTGCTCTTGCCTAGGAATGGTACTGTTCATATGGACAACCACGGTCTTCCAGAAATTTCATCTACCTGTCTGAAGATTTAAAGTGATACTAGTAGACCTAGACACCAAAGAGAACAAAGAAAGAGGGTGAGGACCCATAGGTACAATATATACATATATGTGTACATACATACATATGTGCACACATAATATACATATATCTGTAGATAAATGTGTATATACATATACATGTATATATATATATATATATATATATATATATATATATATTTATTTATTTATTTATTTATGAAACTAAGGGAATAACCATAAATTGGGGAACAGCTAAACAATTATGAAATATGATATATGTAAAGGAATATTATGACCAGAGAAATCTGGAAAGATTTTTATGAACTGATGCAGAATTAAGTAAGTAGAAACAGAATGATTTATGCAACAGTAACATTGTAAATACAAACAACTTTGAAAAACTTCAACAGCACTGATCAGTGCAATGACCAACCACAATTCCAGAAGACTGATGAGGAAGCATGTTACCTACTTCTTGAAAGACACACCATGCACTCAAAATACAAAATGACACATAGTTTTGTACATGGACAATGTGGGGATTTGTTTTGCTTGACTATGTCTATTTGTCAATGGGGCTTTTTTTCCTTCTAAAGATTTTTTCTTGGGGCGGGGGGAGGTGAATGGGAGAGAAAATAAAGGTTTAATTGAAAAAAAACTAAAAGATCTGAAAGGATGGTATAGAGGAGATTAGTAGCTAAGTATGATCAAGAACAGTCTCTTATGCGCAGTTTCATTTGCAAGAACTTTAATTCTCTTTCCAACAATAATATGATCCATTTAATCTTATAGTGCCAATATATACTAAATATTTAAAAGAAACTGTTCAATATTCTAATTATTAAATCCTAACTTTCCTCTTGAAAGTATTGCCATTATTACAATGTGCCAAGACGGCTTTATGACCTCTACATTTATTCAGAGGTCGAAAGGATACTGTAGTTTTGCCTGATAGAGGGAAAAAACTGATAGCTGCTAACTGGAAAGTTAGCATCTAATTTACAAATCAATTTTACAATAAAGATCATAGATTCAACAATGTCCTGAGGATAAGTAAAATAGGCTTCGGTCTTCGTTGAAAATATTTGTGTGAGTAAAATATTATTGAAACACTAAAGGATTTTCTTCAGCTTAATGTTTTGCACCAAACCACAGAGCATAATGAGATCAAAGAAAAAAAGTAAACACGCAATAAGCATTCCTTCCTTCCTCACTTTCTTTCCTCTCTCTCTCCCTCCCTCCCTCTCTCCCTCTCTCTCTCTCTCTCTCTCTCCTCTTGTACCAAAGAATCAAATGAAAGAATGAAATCTTTTAAAAAAATACACAATAGGAGAAAAAGCTACTTACTGATAAATATTAACAATATTCTAATGTCTTTAAATTTTATCTGTGCCTAAGAAAATAGTGAGATTACTGAGATTGAAACTAGCATCGTTCTGGGTACTAACTTTTCTGTTAAAATTAAATTCATCTATGACATGAAAGCTATTAGCACATGCTGTGCTAATAAAACAGAATTAAAGCTTAGAATTCTCTCAGGTACATGAGCAATGACTGTCTTCATCCCTGGCACATGAACAGAACTTGTAGTAGGTTCATGTGGGCATACCATAGAAAAATAACAATGAACTACTGATGCTCTCTGGGGTAAGAAACAGTCCAGAAAGATTCATACTAACCCCACTGACATATTTGGGGTCCTTATATAATGGTGCAGGAAGTCAGAATAGGCCTGATTTCTCAAGTTTCTCTAAGCTATAAGATTCTATGGTTAGATGACTTACCGGAGCTTCCACCATGTTTGGCTTACTATTCCGTAAGGTTTTGACAGCATGGAAAACATCAACAACATTCTGTCTTTTCACCATTTCCACAACAATGCCTATGGCACAGAACATTCCACTTCGTCCTCCACCATTCCTGAAGGAATACAAGGAAGAAAAGACAGAAAAATGAGTGATAGCATTAAATGTCACACTTTTTGTAACCACAACTCAGGTCAATCTATGTGTCTACAAAGAGGCAAGCACAGTATTCATTCCCTCAGAAAACACTATTTCACTTTGTCTCTTCTCTCTTAATTTGGGTAGGGAGAAGGGTGGGGAAGCAGTGTTTGAGGGTAGTATGACAGTGTAGAGGTAGACTCAAATCCAAGAAAATCTGCATAAAATCCTACTGACCCCTAGTGACTGTGTGAGTGGGAAAGTCATTCTATCTTTCAGTGCTGTAAGCAATTCTCATAGACTACATTGCAAATAAAGTGTTGAGCTGCCTAGCCAGAGAGAGAGAGAGAGAGAAAGATACCCCTATCAATTATATTCCTAACCCAAGAATTCTTGCTCATGATGTCTGATGGACTGCCAACTGGGAAACTGGACGTTATAATATGGTGTAAAACAAAAACAGGAAAAAGGAAACTACAAAGAAAAGAATCTGGAAACCAACTTACATAACACACTGAATACAAGAGCACATATCTTGACACCCCAAAAAGGGGTCATTAGAGGAGTGAATTATAGGACTTAGGACTATGAAGTAGGAAAAAAGAATGTAGCCCAATTTGTAAGAGGGGTTGGTGGCTAGTGTAAGGTCAAACAGGGCTAATCATGAAGTCAATGTAGTTTCAATGTGACCAAAATGCCATACTCACAGACAATGAATGATAGTCCGTCCCTCCCCTTCATCGCACTCCTCCTGCCATTTTTCAACCTGCAGTATCAGCTTCAGGAATGATCTTTTGGATCCAGGGACTTCTCGGTGAGAAGCCCACCCTAAATACTGAAACTGCTGTACCATTAGATACCCTTCCTGTGGCTGTGGAAGAAAAACAATCTTAAGAAAATAAACTGTGATCGTAACCACTACTAATAGACAGAATATAAAACTCATTTGATATCACGTCATAAATTATGTTCACAATAGAAAAAAATCTCCCTGGTTTAGATACAAATCGTCCACAGGCAAGCAAGTGATGTGTCTCATCAAAAATATTAAAAATCCCTAAAGCAAGTGGGATCATTCAACTGATGGCACGATGCCCTAATTTGTGTTTTTACATAAAAACCTATTACCAAAATACAAAATACCTACATATTTTTTTAACTGAAAAACTGCCCCAAAAACGTAGATTTCAGTTGTAGTTCTGAATTTTCTTATGGTGCGCACTTTCTTAGCTCTGTGTCAAAATAGTTTTTCTCAATGAAAACCTTTCCAAAGTAATTGACTTGACAGATGTGCAGACATGATCAAGTTTCATCTAAGTAAGCATTTAAAATGTATGCAAATGCTATTATTTTTGTTCAAGAGAGTATTTTAAGGTTTTCCTTTATAAGGAAGAGTAGAATTGAGTATTTGTGATTATGGTACAGAATGTCTATCAGAACTTATAAAAATGTTTCTCCACTAAGGTCCTACAAATCAATGTCTGATCTTGGTACTGTGGTGACCCTGGAACCTAGAAAGTCATGGCAACTGAACAAAAGCTATGGCAGGTTTTACCAAGTTGGAAAGGGTTTGAGGGATGAATTCAGTGATAACTGTGCATCTTCTGAGGATCAGACTTACCAAGCTTAGAGAGTCTTGTCATCAAAAAGTTGCACAGAGATAATGAATATTTCTGGCCAAAGCAACACAGAAAACACTCTTAAGGTATGTGGGAGAGTTGCAAACTATGTGGGTAGAAACAGTATGTGCATTGATAAACATTATGAATTCTTTAAAGCAAAAAAGTTAACTATGCTGAAATATAGCAGGTACCATTTGTGGAGATCTCTGAAATGATACATAAACTAAGCATAGATTCAAGCATTTTTACCAATATATTTAGGACCCTAGGGAAAAAAAATCTCATTTCTCTTTAATATCTAATTGGAGATGACATACTTCAAAAAAATACTCCTTTTTATACTCCACTTCTTTGTTGGCTATATTTAAAGATGTAACTAATTTTATCGTATATATTTGGAAAGAGAGAAAACATGATATCTTAATATATTATTCAAGGAAAATGGAGAGGGTCCCACTATAGGCTGGTACTGAAAATGATTGGAATGCTACCATTACTAACAAATCATAGCCACTCTACTGTGTCTGGAACTTCATGGTGAACATTTCTGTTATTTTATCAAAATGCCTTTTTTGAAATGAATGACAATCCTGATGAAACATGCAATCATTCCTGACATGGTAAACACGTGCTCAAGGGCCAGGATAAGGCTACCGACATCTAATGGGTTAAGTGGATTTGAACTGAGATTTCCAGAAGTAATAAACTACCATAAAAATTCACTAAGAAAGCTAGCTTCCAACTGTCAACATTTCTGTTTGTAGGATGCATATTTTACTCTGACAATAAAGCACTGAATGACTACTAGCCTCAGCATTGAATAGGTGATGTTTATTAAATTTTTTCCCTTGGTGTCTGAATAGAATTACACTACACCATTAATATTATCTCAACTCATGATATCCTGAAGCATCCCAATTAGAATGACTAGTTAGAATAGCTTACCCTTGTGAGATTGCATATCCTAAAAATTCTGTTGATCACATCACAATCCATTGCACAGGACATGCATTCGACTTGAATAGGCCCATATCGCAACATGCCTTCTTCAGGCCAGTACTGTGGGCAGCCCTAGAAGATGAGTATTGTGGAAGGAAATGAAAACGTGACTTGGCTTTTAAATTTACAAGGTGCAAAGAGAATCGTAGAATGATTTTAGAAAATTAAGGCATATAATCAACCTGGGTCAAGTCGACTTCGTTTAACATCACAATGGAGGTACAGCCATAATCATATACTAATCTCCAGAAGTCTTTCACAGTGTTTGGCAGAGGGTACTGTGTGACAATGAAAGCTGCAGGCTGTCTGTAACTCTAAAGAAACAAGGTGGACAGGGAGCATTAGGGCTATAGACTCAGGAGCTAAAACAATACACTTCACGTTAACACAAATCAGGCAAAAGAGTCTCATATCCAACTCAAGTAAAGCTGTTACTCCATCCACAGTGTTTTCAATTACAGCTTCTACAGTTCAGTGCAACCAGGCACTTTGGCTTCCAGATAGTATCAATTAGGATTCTACCCACGCAGCCAATAACAAAATCCAACTTCAACTTTATACTCAACATATATCAGAGTATCTAGAACATAGGTGCTTAATAGATGCTTATGGAGTGAGTGAATGAATGTGGAGAAAAGAAGAATGACAGAGCTTCTTTATGACTCTTCTCACAGTCCCCTAAGATCCATTGAAAAGGAAGAAACCCATTAAGCATTCTTATTTTCTCTTCCATAGGCAATGATGTAAGCATTGAATCAATTCACTAAAATGGATGCACCATTTCCTTAATGCTGATCTAAGTTATCAGTGTACTGCTAACTCATTTGTAACATAATATCTTGAATATTTCCAAACAGCATTGCAGGAATTGATCTTGTGTCTGCTAAGCATGCTGCCATTACAGGCATGTCATTAACTTGCTTTCTTCTGAGTTTGATGCATCCCATAGGATTACTTCTAGATGGTCTTTTGACTCTATATAGAGAATGGAAGTAGAAGAACTCGAGAGAAGTAATATATATGGCTTAGTGTTGGCCCTACATTTCCAATACTTTTATCATTTTCTGCTGTTATTGTCACTTCTCTTTTAATTTTGGGGGGTGCAAAATAGTAATGGTGACACTTTTTTGGTAGGAGGACAGAAATGGAAACAAAGTTGGTGTCCAGTGACTGGAGAATAAATAAACTGGTATGTAACAAAATAAAATATTATTGTGCATAATAAGGATGGGGAAAAATCTATGATATTTTATATGAATTGATACTGAATAAAAGAAATAGGACTATATAATCTATATAATTCATACAATGCAAATGAAAATATCATTTAAAAGAAGCTGAGCTCTGATTAATGGAAACTCAGTAATAGGTACCAAGGTCAGATCATGAAATATATTTTTCTCTTCCTGGTAGACCAGTGTGGAACTATAAGAGTAGATTGTGGCACATAACGTCGTCATTCACTGACTTACTTTTGTTTAACTTTTTCTTTTTTATGAGGGAGGGTTCAGTTCCAGTGTTGGGAGTGAGAAGTTGGGAGGTGGCTTATTCAAAAATGACTGTGAGATGTAAACAAGGCAGAAATTAAATGTATTTAAAAATGTTGAGTTGCTGACACATCAGTATACTCAATGACTAAACTAGGTGGGCAACTGAAATGAAATGTAGGACTGAAAAAAAAGTTCAAATGGTGCAGTGTAGTCACTGTGAAATTTCTTTTATACATCTCCAACCCAGCTTCTTTTCTGAGCGAACCTTCACCATACCTACATTAGTGTTGCTTGTGTGGATAGAATTGTCTTCCATCAAACTCATAAATTCAAGATGCCCCAAATTGAGCATGTTTTATTCTAAACCTTCCCTTCATACTAATGTAATTGTCATTGGCATCTCCATTCATGTCCAGTGTCCTGTCCTCAAAATCTTGAAATTTTGTCTTTTTCTTCTTCCATGTCTAAAGACTAAGCAGTCACCAAGTCCTATATAATTCATGTCTATAATATCTCTTGCATTTGTCCAGTACTTTGTCTTATTTTTTGCATTGCCAATGCCAAAATGTAAGTCCTCATTATCAACCATCTGGACCATTTCAGTAGCCTCTTAATAGGTCATTGTGTATTCACTCTCTCCCTTCTCCAAGTAATCCTCAACTCATTCTGTTGCCAGAATAATTTTTCTTATATATAGATTTAATCATATTACTTCTTTTGTTTTCAAGCTCTTCAGTAACTCCCTATGGCCTTGTGAGTAAAATTCAAATTCCTTGGCTTGACACACAAAATTCTACGTGATGGAAACTTTTCAGATTTGTGGAATAATTCTTTCCTCTGTGTTCTCTACTTTCCACCTAAATTCCCCCATACATATCCTAGAGCATCCATCCATATTATCCTTGCGCTACAGTTAAGAGCTTGAGTTAAATCACTAGGTTTACTGAGGAGTTTCAGCTATGAAATATTTCTTTGGGGATCACCTGAGGGAATAAGGAAGAAGGTCCAGGCCTTACAATGCACTATAAAGAACTAAGAAATAGATGAGAGAAATACTAGGCAAAAAATTCTATGTTGGTGTGAACTTTCTCCAATACTTTTGTTTCCTTTCTAAAGAATTTTGTACTTCCTTCATTCCTTCCTGATCTAGTTTTGCTAATGAATTTGATATTTAGGCTGCATGCTTATCCTTTGGTTGTTATGTAAGCGATTCTCAGACAATTAGAATCTAGATATATGTAGAATTTTCTTCAGGATCCTAGAGATTCAAATTTGCCCTGTCTACAACAAACATCTGATCAATTAAGAATTGATTTGAGGTTATATAATCTTTCCTAATATGAAGACCCAAAGAAATATTTGTTAACCATAAATTGTTAGGTCACAAAGTGTTAGAGATAGGAGATTCTTATTTAATATTTCATATTTTAGTCTATTATTTACTGTATTCAAAACAGATCTACATAATGTTTTTCTCTGAAAAAAAAAAGGAGATGAAAATAACTTCTAGGCAGATACTCAAAAAGAATAGGAGAATTTCCTGTCAAGTTATGAATATTTTAGTTCCCTAAATACCTTTTTAGTGAAAAACTCCAAAGTAATTCTTAAGAAAAAGAATTAGTACTTCAAAAATGTTAATGGTTTTCCATTGTAGGATTAATTTGCTGAAGAAGAAAACCAGTAAGTGTCCTTTCTCATTATGCAGCTTTCTAAAGGCACTCTACATGAACAAAGAATGAGTCTCTTACATCCATAAGAGCGGCATTGATGTAGTTACTACTCTCTCCGTCAATAGTAATTAAGAAAGGCAGACATCTGTCAGGTGGCAGCATATCCATGAAACGGTTCTTGTCGTGGTTCCTTGGCAGGCAGGCTATACTGCAATCCTCTGCTTGTAGTCGAGGAGTCACAGAATTTAAGGTCTAAAGAAAAAGGGAAATCCCAGGTTAAAACACAGTGACCTTCACGCAATTTGGTGCAGACTGGTTTAGGCCAAGATTAAAATTAAGATGTGTAGAAAATGATGGCATCCACCAAAGTGGCAAGTTGATAGACTTTTTAGGTAAGACTAATGAAGCCTGAGATGTAGAATAATCATAAAACACATGCTGTCTCTCTGTTTTTCATGTACCTTCACTAAAAAAGAATAAGGAAAAATTTAAGAACACTACAATGAGCAAAAAACCTCCACTCTGCACAAAAGAAAACTCAAACCAACAAATTCAAGGTCATTAGCTCACATTTAAGTCAGCAGCTAAAGCATAAACAAAAGGAAGAGTTCCATATTTTTAGGAAGCACCATGGTCTAATTCAGGGGTTCTTAACATTTTTTTTGTATGTATCACAGACTTCTTTGGCAGTCTGGTGACGCCTATGGATCCTTTCTCAGAATCATGCTTTTGAATGCATAAAATAAAATATACAGGATTACAAAAGAAACTAACTATTGAAACAAAGATGTATTTTCCCGCTACCCAAATTCACAGACCTTCTAAAATCTATCACTGAACTGGGGTTCATGGAACCCAGGTTAAAAATTCCTGGTCTAGTGGAAAGAGCACTGGGTGGAGAGTCAGGATACTATGGCTCTGGAGTTAGCTCTTCATCTTAGTCAAACCATATATATCTGTAGGCATGCTATGATGTTAGTGAAAGTACTGGGGTTATTCACAAGAAAGGAACATAACCTGCTTCTACAATAATTAATGAGCTTGGATTCTACAATATGACAAGGGATATATAAGGTCAACTTTGTAAGACTGCAAGAGAGAAAAAGGATTGTAAATATACATGAATTACCAATGTGGCTGTTTTATTTTTAATGTTCCTTATTTTACCCACAAATCCTTTGTGTTTGAACTTATATGTCCTTCAAAATACAAGAGAGCAGAGCTCATTAATATTAAAATGACTTCATAACATAGATAATGAAAAAATCAAAGAAAATAAGGTTAAAGGTTGTGAATTTGATAGAAAATACCTCATTCAAAAAATTAAGAGTAGCCAGAAATAATGTCTTCAGTTGCTTATATGAAGAACCCTTAGTAATTGCAAATACCTGAAATTCATCTTTGAGATGTGATGAGTTAGTCTGGGAGTCTATTCTAATCATATCAAAATATGCAGCTTTGAATTCACAGACAGGTATGGCAGTTTCTCCACATAAGCAGGCTTCCAGAATGGCATCATGAATAAAAATGTACTGTTCCTATCAAAAGAAGAAAAAGGAAGAAAGTATTAGGGAATTTTAATATTTTTTTTCTTTGTCCAAGGGTAAAGAACACAAAGAGCTCTTTTTATGTAACCTTTCTGAAGGACACTAATATTTTATGCAAGATTTGTGACTCCAAGAAAAAAACAAATAAACCAAGTCACCATCTTGTTTGATAAAGATTAGAAAGCAATAGCTCCACTAGAGATTAACCAATGTTTACCTCTGTTTGAACCATGTTGATGCGACGAGAACGGAGGGCTTTGACACAGTTGTAAATGTCTACCACACCTTCTCTTTCAGCCATGTCCAGCATGATGTCAATCACTATGTAACATCCGGTTCTTCCAGCACCAGCACTGAAAAGAGATTATGCAACAACTATAGTTGTCTCTGATGATCATCCAAGGCCTCTTTCACATTCACACAGGCAGGATCATCATAGTATACCAAAATTCCATTTCTTTTTAAAATTAATCCATCTCTGTACATCATGGTATCACTAGATACAAACTCAACTGAAAACACAGAACACTACACACAACTAATAAATACATACAAAAAAATACTACTGTTCTGGTTTAATAAGTCAAATTGCTAACTATGGAAAATTCCATCAAAATCCATTATATCATTATTTCATGCATTTAGACAAACCATAGAAAAAGCAATCTTATGTGAATTACAACTACATAAAGAAAGAGAGTGAGTTAATAGTGAGTCTTGGACCTGACTGTTAATCCTGTCCCAACACTAGCATTTTCAAATGATGTCACTATATATATACACTTGATTTCCCCTCTCTTCCTCCACAAAAAAAAAAGACAAAAACACAATGAACCACGAAAGGGAGGAAAACTACTATAACTATGGCTGTAATAATGGGGAGAATTCTTTGATGCTGAAACAATGGGATGATTCATTCAATTCAGTGACATAAGTCAATCAATTCATTCAAATGAATTAAGGACTGAATAGACATATTTGGATTAATTCAGACAAACACCTAGGTCATTGACTTGATCTTTCATTTTCTAATCAGTTCCTGGGTCATGACTCTGGAAATAACTGTGTCAGAAATGAGTAAAATCATCTAGGGCTTACAAATTAAATCAAACCTCTTGAATTTGAGGTAGAAACAAATAATAGCCATGACAATTTGTACAGTATGCATATGTACATATATACACATATTAATTTTCCATTACAAAGGAAAATATTTCATTCTGTGCAAAGATGAAGAAATTTTCTAAGGACTGGGATTGATTGTAAGCAGAATTAAGGATTACTGTCAGATTTTACCCAAGAAAACAGGACATTCTATATCATGTGAGTCTCTTTTATTTCAAAGAAACTCAGTATGTACTCTAAGAAAAAGTAGTGGACACAATTATATTTTAAAAATAATCCAAACCTTGAAAAGTAAAGAAATTTTCATTTTGCATAATGGCACAATCTACAAATTGTGAATATTGTAGTTTCCCTCTATTATGTACTGAGAACTACACAAACAAAATGACCAAGTTCTTAGAACTTAAAGACATGCCACCTACACCTGGGTAAACTGAAGGAATTAGAAGGTTCTGTGGGAGCTGAGGGTGGAAGAGGAATGAAAAATGCCGCAGAGAAGGGGGAAAGGCCATTGTTAGATGGTGCCTTCATTTCCCAAAAGGCATGAGTAAGTGTGCTTTGATAGATTGCCCTCTCTCCCCAACCCCAGGGGCAATGCTTCTCCAGTTTTATAACAGAAGCTGTTAGAGAAAAAGAGAGGTCCCTTTACTTTGTTGATCTGTTTTCTTGTAATTCACCTTTTATAAAGCTGGACTTGAAAGTGGAAAATAACACCTCTGAAAACAGAAACTTAACTGAAAATCTCAGAGCATCATCCCCTTGATCATGGAAATCCTAAGATGTGAAACATTTTGTGACAAACCAACGGCTCCCTCCATTGAAGGTCTGTTTTTTCTCAGGCTCTAAATTCTTGACTTTATCTATTAACATTATTCCACTGATGCTTGGATTGAGAGACCATTGCTTCTTCAGAAATTTAAGCATAAGAGCCTTCCTGCTATCATAAGAGCTCTTTTTTTTCTTCACAAGAGTTCACATTTTTATTTTTTAAAACTATTTAAAGTTTTGAGTTCTAAATTCTATCCATCTCTCTTTATCTGAGATTCTTGCAAACATTTTCCCCTAGTTTTATTTTCTTTATAATTGTGGTTGCATTGGTTTTGTTGGTGCAAAAACTTTTTAAATTTTATATAATCAAAATGATCTGTTTTATATTTTGTAATGCTCTCTATATCTTCTTTGGTCCTAAATTCTTTCCTCCCCATAAATCTTACAGATAAATTCTTCCATGCTCTCTTAATTTGCTTATGGTGTCACCCTACAGGTGTAAATCATGAACCCATTTTGACCTTATCTTGAAACATGATGTGAGATACCGGTCTATACCTAATTTCTGCCATATTGTTTTCTACTTTCCTCGGTAGTTTTTGTCTAATAATGGGTTTTTGTCCCAAAAGCTTGGATCTTTGGGTTTATCAAATGTTAGATTACTATGGCCATTTACCATAATGTAATTTGTATCAGATCTATTTCTTTGATCCATAACACTCTTTCTTAGCCAGTATCAAACTGTCTTGATAATTATTATAATACAATGTGAGATCTGGTACAGCTAGACTCTCCTTATTCACATTTTTTTGCATTGATTATTTTGATATCCTTGAGCTTTTGTTCTTCCTAATTAATTTTGCTATTATTTTTTCTAGCTCTATAACACAATTTTATGAGAGTTTGATTGTTACAGCCCTGAATAAATAGCTTAATTTAGGTAAGATTGTCATTTTTATTGCATTGATTGGGCTTACCCATGAGTGATTAATTTTTTTCTGATTGTTTACATCTGACCTTATTTGTGTGAAAAGTGTTTTATAGTTGTGTTCGTATATTTTCTAAGTTTGTCTTGATTCCCAAGTATTTTATATAGTCTCTTGCTGCTGCACTTTCCTGAGAATATATAGAAATGCTTATGATTTACAGGAGTTTATTTTGTATCCTGCAACTTTGCTAAAATTTATAATTTCAAGTAGTTTTTTAGTTGATTCTCTAGGATTTTCTAAGTATAACATCTTATCATCTGCAAAGAGGGATAGTTTTATTTTTTCACTGCCTATTCTAATTCTTTTAATTTCTTTTTCTTCTCATTGCTATAGTTAACATTTCTAGTACTATCTTGAATAATGATGATGATGATGGGCATCCTTGCTTCACACTTGCTCTTAATGGTAAGGTTCTAGGTTATCCCTGGTACAGATCATGTTTGCTGATGGTTTGGGATACATAACACTTATTTTAAGGAAAGCTCCATTTATTCCTATTCTCTAGTGCTTTTAATAGGAATGAATGCTCTTTTGTCAAATGCTTTTTCTGCATCTCTTGAGATCATCAGATGATTCCTGTTGGTTTTGTTATTGATATGACTAATTAGGCTGTTAAGTTTTCTCTAATATTGAACCATCCCTCCATTCCTGGTATAAATCCCACCTATAAATCATAGCTGTAATGTCTTTGCTAGTATTTTATTTAAAAGTTTTCCATTAATATTCATTAAGGAAATTGGCTACAATCTTCTTTCTCTGTTTTCACTCTTCCTGGTTTAGGTATTAGCACCGTATTTTTGTCATAAAAGGAATTTAATAGGACTCCTTTATTTTTTCAAATAGTTTATATTGTATTGGGATTAAATGTTCTTTAAATGTCTGGTAGAATTTGCTTGTGCATTTATCTTGTCTTGGGGATTTTTTCTTAGGAAGTTCATTGATGGCTTGTTCAATTTCTTTTTCTAAGATTGGTTTATTTTATTTTTCTTCCATTAATTTGGGTAACATATATTCGTAGACATTCATCCATTTAATTTAGATTGTCAAATTTATTCACATATAAATGGGCAAAATAGCGCCTAACAAATATCTTAATTCAAAGAACTCTCTTGACAGCTCTCTCCTTTCTTTTCTTCCCTGCAATCCTTAGGCTTTCCTTACTATTTTTAATCCTTTCTCAGGAGTTGAGATAAGAGACCTATTTGGACAGTTCATCAGATTTCTTTAGGGATTATTTGACTTGTAATCTTTCAAAGTGGTACATGGTATCTGACCTCCCTGCATTACCTGTTTTATTTTGAGTTTTAATTTTCCTTTCTCTTCTGTATAGTCTCACTTGAATTCTTTTTAGGTTGCATATATATGAAGAGAAAAGAGATACCACTAAAAAGTTCCCCAGAGTAGTTTGTGACATGTGAGAAAATATCTGCGGAACCTGGGTTTATTTTCTAGTGACCTCTCAAAATAAATCCATCTGATATGTTTTCAGTGGTTCTTGATGCTTGTTTTAAGCTAAATTTCTAATCAGAAGAAAGTTTGAACATAATGTGCACAGTACTCTGGTATATATTGGTTGGAACTCATTTATGTTGTTTTCTGGGTCCTCTAATGCATTTTTAAAAATAGTTGTTCTGCTGTGAAATTTCCTGCAATCTGTGTTTATTTAGTAACTCTGTCTGTCTCATATTGAATTTTAACAGCTCAGGTTCTACTGGGGATTTACTAGATTTGTGGGGGGAAAACACTATTACAACAGACCATTTCATCTAGCATGGGATTTGCAAAAACACTCACAGGAAAACAATACAGATGTTGCCACTGAAAGGCAGTTCCCATTGGTTTCTCTGTGAAAAACATGCTCATACCCTGAGATGAATACATTCACATATTTATTCTCTAATTTATAACTCATGTACAGCTAAACTTCAAGTCAACATGCTTTAACCTCATCTGAGATCTTTTAAAGAAAAGTCAAATGTTTTCCTGCATACTATAAGCTAAAGCTTATCAAGAACATATGAAGCTCCCTCTTTAAACTGCTAGTCCATTTGTTACCTACACATACCTGCAGTGTACCACAATGGGCCCAGCGCTGGGTGGATTAGATACTTTGACCCGACGTATAAATGACAGCAGACCTGTGGCATGGTATGGCACACCATGATCTGGCCAGCCAGTAAAATGAAACTGTTTAACTTCACGGATTTCATTGTATCCTCTCTGTGAAAAGACAAAAAAAGAAGGTTTCAAATATAAAACTATGCCCATCCAAAACACAATCTGACATGCTAGATCCAATTAAAACCAACAATACGTGCTATTCTACTAACAAAGGATATTTTGTACTAAAAAAAAGGCAATGGCCATGGAGATCTACCATGGCCTGAGCTTATTCCCTGTCTCCAACTTCCTCCACCCCACCACAGGTCAACAGATTGGTGGAAGCAGCACTTTCTAAGAGAATATAAATTCAAAGTTTAATCTTGACATTTAACTAATCAAATGACCCTGGGAAAGTCATTTAAACTCTTGGAGCCTCAGTTAACTCTTCTGCAAGATGGGTATAATGAAAACACTTATTCTAGCCACCCTCAGGATTCTTTGAAGGATAATACTTTGTGAACGTTAAAAAGTGCTAAATAAATGCGAGTAAGGATCACCACTGGCAATATCATGTTGTAACTAGGTGGTCTGAAGCAATATATGTATAAACTGTATATCTCTATCCAATTTGCTCCTTAATTTAAATGGCTTCATAAAAAATCATCATGGAAAAAATAATTGAACAAACTTAATGCTTTTCCTGACTCACCTAATTAGTACTTTAAGGATAAATTTACAAAGAAACTAACTGATGACTTAAAAATTTTCTGTTAGAGCTGTCTACTTACAAATAGCTTTGCGATAGTATGCATTAGTGTGTTTGTGTGGGGGTGAAGGGGAATTGGCTTGTTTTATGATGTGGAAAAATACACATATAGCTAAATAAGTCTTTAGGAAGATTTTCTGTGAATTCAATGAAATGATGAAGTATACAAAGTCTCTTACATTTAGTTAAAAAAAAATAACAATCTAAAGAGCCAATAATTTGCAGGCCTTTCTCATACTTCACAATATATTAGTGGATGTTTGATTTTACAGATAATGGTGCTCTCAATGATTCTGGTGGATAGGATGTTATAAGAACAATAAAAAGAAAAGAGTGCAAGTCAATTCCCATTTTGTTTCTCTTTTCTCTGCCAGGAAGAATGACCTCAAAGCAGGAAATAATAGAACAAAAACACTAGGAGGGAGCTGATACTAAGATATGTAAAATAATCTTAAGAAAGCATCAAAATGTCCTTCGTGATTTCAATTCACCTGGCCCAGAGAAACTATATCCACAAGTACAGAAATAACTGATAGATGTAGTTCTGTTTTGTTTTTTTTTTAAATAACTATCAGTAAAAAAGAAAAGTACTTTGAGAATAGGAGTGGCACCATGACATGGGCAAATTTTTCAAAAAAGTGAAGAGAACATGTTGCTTGTCTTGCTTGCTCAAAGAGGACAAAAATGACATCATGATGTTGAGGTCAATGTAGAATGTGTTTAGCTGTGGCTGACCATACCAATACAAGCTCAGAAGGCTCTACCACAGGTTGGGCATGAATAGTGCATATTTGGGAGGGGGATATCTCTAAATTGCACATCTTCTGTTTCTTTTGAGCTATTATAATGCTCCTTTGTTCATAGAACACAGTGAGCATCCCATGCTGGGTGGTCCTTTGCCAGTGTCTCCCACATCATGGAGTCTATTCAAAAGTTCTTCAGAGAGATATTGATTGCTTTTTCTGACCTGCTAATGAGCATTTCCTTGTGTGAGTTCTCTGTAAAATAGTCTTTTAGGCAAATGTTTGTTTGGCATTCGAGCAATGTGGCCAGGCCATCAGAATTGTAATCTCTGCAGTAGACTTTGAATACTTGACAATTCACCTCAAGAAAGAATGAAGTGTCTGATACCTTCAGAATCTTCCTAAGACAATTCAAATGGAAGCAATTCAGTTTTCTGGCATGGTACTCGTAGACTGTCCAGATTTCACTGGTATCCTCTCAAAAAGTCAGCACAAATCTGTAGACCTTCAGTTTGGTAGGCAACCTAATACCTCTTCTCTCTCACACTTTTTTTTGAGCTTCCTAAATTCTGAGCTACTTCTGGCAATATGTTCATCAACCTCATCATCTATGTAGACATCCCTGGAAAGTATACTGCCAAGGTAAGTGAACTTATCCACAGCATTCAAAATTTCTCCATTTGTCGTAATTGATGGTTCCATGTTTGGATAGTGGAAGGCTGGCTGGTAGAAAACTGATGTTTTCTTGGGGTTGTCAAGCCAAAATTAGAACAAACAGCAGAGAATCATATGTATTTTATTGGGAAGAAAACAAAGCCCTGTAATGAATATAAACTTGACTGATTTTAGAACATTACACAGTTGGTTAGTGAGCACCTAGAAAAGGAAGTAGTTATCTACTATCTTGAAAGAATTGGAAGGGTTGTAAAGTGCTCTATATCTCATCTGATCCTCACAACAACCATGGGAGGTAGATGCTATTTTATCCTCACTTGACAGAGAAGTACATGAGGTTGAGGGGTATCACTCAACTTATTAAGTATCCAAGGTGGGATTTGAACTCCACCATGCCTAGCATTCTTATCCAATGAGCCACCTAGGTAACACCATGGCTTAATCAAGGATTACCAGATTGCAAATTTATTTTTTTGACATAATTATTAAATTAGTTGATGATGGGAATACTCTAAATATAATTTACACTGTTTATTTAGAGAAGCATGTCATACAGAATACTTTACTACTCTTATGGAAATATGGAGTGATGTGGACTAGGTGATAATATATTTAGATGGATGTGGAAGCTAGCAGGAGCTTTCAGTGTGGTCTTTCAGGGATCTATGCTTGGTCCTCATCTTACCATGTCATTCCTACTTGATAAATTCCAGTGGCTCCCTATTACCTCTAGGATCAAATATATAAACTTCTAGGACCTTGCCTCTTCTTACTTTTCTAGTTGATTTAAACATTACTCCCTTCTGTCTTCTCTATGAATCAGCCATGCTGGCCTCTTGGCTATTCCTAACGCAAAACTAATTTATCTTCCATCGCCTTGGCTTTGCAAATGATTTTCTCTTGTGTTCAGAATGCTCTCTTGCAATGGCTTTACCTCTGGGAATCCCTGGTTTCCTTCAAGATTTAACTCAAGTACGTGCTTTTGTATGAGCCCTTTCCTGGTTTTTATGGTACTCATGCCTTCCTCTCTAAAGTTACCTTTCCATATGACTTGTATATACCTATACTTGTAAACATTTTCATCCTCATTAGAATGTAAGCTCTTTGAGGGATATTTTGTCCTGTCTATCTCCATCCCCTAGCTGGATATATGCTTGTTACCTGACTAGTTTCTTGATTTGGGTAAAGATACAGGTAGTAGGGGCAACAAGTTTTCAAATGAAACACAAAGCTTTGACAAGTAACTAAAATGGTGGATGACAAATTTAGAAGCAGAAGGGAGTGTGATTGGCTGGGAGAGTGGTGACAATCTCAAATAGAAATTTAAGAAAATAATTTCTGAAGTCCAGAATAAATTAATTTTAAAAATGCTCAAATTAACATTATCTCTATAGTACTGCATTTTAACTTATTTTGTTTAGCATTTCCCAATTATGAATCTGGTTCTAATCATAATTGGGAAAGCAGCAAGAACTTAGGTTAAAAAATTAATGTTATAAATACAGGATGGGAGAGGCATGATTAGGCAGCTTAATCTGAAATGGATCTGGGGATTTTAGTGGTTGGAAGGAAGGAAAGAAATGAGTGTTTATTAAACATAGGTACTGTACTAAATACTTTATACCTATCTCCTTTTGAGTCTCACAATAACCCTGTGAGGTAGGTGCTACTATAATTCCCATTTTACAGTTGAGGAAACTGAGACACAGATGTTAAATGGCTTGCCCAAAGTCACACAGCTAGTAAGTGACTCAGGTTGGTTTAGTGCTTTAATATGATTGAGTCATGTGATATGGTAACCCCAAAAAACCCCAATGCAAACTTCTAGTAATAAAAAAGGTATTTTCTGCCCTGTGCAAGTGAGATGCCATCTGGAATATTGTGTTGATTTTGAGTGACACAATTTATGGACACTGACAAGCTAGATAGTATCTACAGGATTATCCTTGTCGTATTCCATGACGAATAATGAAGGACTCTATGCCACAGATCAATTGAAAGGATTAGGGATGTTTAGCTTGTAGAAGAGGAAAGGCAGGAAAAGTATGACTGCTCTCTTCAAATATTACAAGGGATGCCCTTCCTCCTATTCAGTTAGCAGCCCAGTACACCATCCACTAAGAATTCATGTCCAAAATATATATAATGATAAACTGAATCAATAGTTTGCCCTTATCACAACTCTGTGTCATAGTCTGGGCAATAGGAATTAAATCAGTCACTATTATTGTGTTTATTAAGTATTATTATTGTTTACTACAATATACACTAAATGTTGGGGATACAAATATGAAAAAATGGAAAAGTTCCAACCATCAAGAAATTTATATTCTAACAAATACACACACAGAAAATAGGTAACTAGAGACTCCAAGAGACAAAAGTGAGGAGAGTGTTGTGAAAGTAGAATGGACAAGGTTTGAAAGTGATTTGATATTTGGAGGAAAGAAAAATAAGGAGTGGAGGGTTACAAACATAAGTAGTTGAAAGGCTGATAGTGCCATAGACAAAACTTAGGGAAATGAGGAAGGGTGGGTATTGGTGAAACAATAGTGAATTCTGTTTTGGACATCTTGAGTTGTGTCTATGGGACATTTGGTTGGACCCTGAATAGGTGACATGAATGAGGTGAAACTTTCTCCTGTGCTCAGGAGAAAGACTGTAGCTAGACACAGTTATCTGAGAGTCATGTGCAAAGAAATGATAACTGAATCCATGCTTTGATCTGGTGACCAAGAGAGCCAGTATAGAGATGATAAATTAAATTAAGCAGGTCCATGACAGAGCTCTTACACTTTACCCACAGTTAAAAGCTGATATATGGATGATCAATCAATTAAAAAGTATGTATTAAATATCTACTATGTGTTAAATATTGTGCTAAGCACTAGAAATACAAATGCAATGAATGAAAAAATTCCTGCTCAGAAGGAGCTTATATTTTAACTTAGATGTTTCAGAAAACAAGAGAATAGATCAAAAAGATGGCAGGAGAAGCAAGAGAGAAAAATGTCAAGAAAACACAGAAAGGAAAGAGAATTCAGGATGAGCACTGAGAAAAGGCTGCTGAATCTGGCCTCTTTGAGATCACTGGTAACTTTGGAGAGAATGCTTTTAATTGAGTGACAATATAAGGAGCCAGACTGCAAGGTTTTGTGACACCATCGCTGGTAGCATCACAGAATTAATCTGTAAAGAAATAAAAAACCTGCATGCTGAAATAAGGGTCCAGTTGAGAAAATGTAACATCAATTTTGAACATGTCCAGCGCCTGGATTAAGTTCAAACCCTTCTCTTTGGAATTTAAAGCCCTTTACAACTGGGCTCCAACCTACCTTTCTAACCTATTACACGTTTTCCAATTTACACATTCCAACCAAACTGGCCTTCTTGTTCCTAATATATGAAATTTCATTCCCTGCTTCAAAACTCCTTGTCTTAAATACCTTCTATATGCCAGGCACTGTGCTAAACACTAAGAATACAAAGAGGCAAAAGACAGCCCTACATTCATGGAGGTTACAATCTATTGGGAAAGACATCATGCAAACATATACATACACAGCAAGATAAATACAGGTATATGCATAAAATATATACACATATACATATATGATTCATAGGAATGATACACAGATCGCTAGATAACACTAGAACTTTAAGAGGATTTGGGGAAAGTTCCAAAAAGGTGGAATTTTAGGTGGGATTTAAAGGAAACTAGGGAGGTCAATAGTCAAGGAAAAGCATTCCAGATATGGGGGAGAACCAGAGAGCTCAGAGCTCACAGCTCACAGCTGAGTAGGCAGTTGGGTGCCTAAAGATGTAGTCTGCTGCAAAAGCCTGCCTTTCATCATTTTGTATTTCAAGCAGGGATGACTCCCAATGAATGCATGGATTATTCACATGAAGATTTCAGAGATGAAAATGTTGGCACATAGGTTGTTAGTTATGGGTAACCTCAATGGCTTTTTAACAAAATAATATTGCCAGTCTTCCCCCATCACTATCTGTTTGTCATTTTCAATTATCTTGAAAACTGATCCTTTAGTACTCTAAAAACTATGTTGCCTCCAGCATAAATTTCTTTTAGTTTTAGTTTAGATGCTTTCTTCATCTTTCGTGCCATTTCCTTTTCCCTATAAAGTATATTTGAGCTACTAAGCTCCACTATCACTGTTGAAAACTATTTGTTATAGACATGTAAACTTATCTATTCCAATACTGTCTATTTTTCTCCTTCCAGTTTCATCTATTAATGTTCTCAGGATGATCTGGCTTGGTTGGACAAGCTGCAGCTTTTCCCTATTTTGTGAACCGAGACTGCTTGTAATCTTTCACCATCCTTCTGCATTATGTTGCGCAAAAGAGCTCAGATTCTAAACCTTTCTTACATGGAACTAATTTAATGCAATCTTTTTTGTACACATGGCTCCCTATTTTCTCTTCTCATTTGCTAAAGCAGCTTGTTGAGACGGTGGTGGCAAAATAGCTGCACAGCTTGCAGAACACAGATGAACTACAGAATCTATTTTTAAAAATTAACATTTGTGTCAAAAATATTATATTCCACTAAACTCCAACCCTACTGTGAACTATTTATAAGAGCTCAATTACAATTGCTTGCTCAGAGAACAGTTGAGAACACATTTAAAAATTAACACTTAGTATTGTACATTAACATTCTGATTAGGCACATATAACACTAATAAGCAACATGGGGAACACTTCTGGGGCACAACTTTCAGAGCGTGATCTTTAAAAATTATATTTATGCTTTCATATTTCATGCATATCCCTATAATATTGCCTTTTTTTAGCTAAATACCAGAAATCTAAATAATATACTATATAACACTATTATACGTACGCAGCTGCTACATGAAAAATCTGAATCTTCCTTGTTACAATGGAACACCAATGAACAGTGATAGCAATCCAAACATAATGGCTCTCATAAAGACCTTGTCTTTATGACAGTTTCTTATGCTTTAATAAGTAAAAGGCATTGCTTTAACCAGTCAACAAGCATTTCTTAAACATTCATCATGTGCCAAGAGCTGTGCTAATAAGCACTAATAGCTTTCATAATATTAATATAGGATACTAAACAATTGAATCACAATGTAATAGTCAAAGGAATCCTGGTCATTTGGAAATTCATTCTAAGTCAAATGGTTTCAGATTAACTGAAAAGAAAATGAACTTCAACTCTTAAGTTTCCTGCTTATAAGGCACCTTGACAATTTTATCTCTCTAAACTAAGGTTTTTCCAATGGAGGCTGGGCTGCATGTCTGGCACTTATCAATAAATTCAATTTTGAATATGATTCATCTGATTTATCATTCAGCTCTTTCAAGCACACCTAGTTAGTATAGTAGGTAAAGCAAGTACTTTGGCCCCAGGGACATAAAAGGAACAGCTGTGGCCAACAACCCTGAGGAAGGCACCAGACTTCTTGCCCAGATGAAGTTGCTTTTGGGGAGAGGTAGATCCTCCCATTTTCTGACTTTGAGATGAGTCTTCATTCACTATATCATGCTAGGAGAGGGAGAGAGGAGAGGTCCCTTACTATAACGTGACCATGGAGGTCAGCTATTACTAGGGGTTTCCCTCTTTTTTCCCATTAATGGTGGTGGATTGAGGGTATGATCTGAGCATATGGTCTGGTTGCCTGAGGCACATGTTCCTGCACTTCTCTGGAAGAGTTATTTGTGATGAAATCATGCTTCAGAGTCAATTCCACCACTAGGGGAGGCGCGTGTAAGGAGGCTTAGAAACCTAATTATCAGGAAGCAAAGTAAAGGACCTGATAATTATTATTCAGAAATGATCACTCTGTTTGTCACTACTATTTCTGATGGAGGCTTTAAAAGTCATCAGTGAATACAAGATCCCCATCTGGTATCTAATTAACAATAAACTTTGTCATACGAAAGAAACATGCATCTCTTCAGTGACAGCGAGTCAATTTCCCTATGTTCTCAAACCAGGAAGAGTCTTTTCTTTCCCTTTTTTAATTTCAGATTCATATCACCTGGAAGTGTCTAGAGTTAAATGGATTCAACCACTTTTTCATGGCCAAGAGGAGCAAACAGAATGGGAGTCAAAGGCGATGGTGATGTGACCAGATATTAATTAAAATTTAAGTCTAAAAGGTTGAAGGAGATTTTTGGGATATCTCTAGAGTAGGAATGATGACTAACCAGATGGGGACATGGGCATAGAGATTATTGCAGAGTCAAGTGAATAATACTAGCTCTCAGACTCCTTGAGAACAGGGCAAATGCCTTATTCATACCTATTGACCCCTTGGTATAACAACACAGCTCTTGGCATACAACAGGGCCTAAAATATGTGTGGAACTTTTTATTGCTAACTATGTATTTTCCTTTTTATTTTCGCCTAATGTTGGAGAGGTGTGGTAAAAAGATAAAACAAATGCTTGCTAATGGAAAAAATAATTCATTTAACAAAAAGTTAAAAAGAACAGTGGTAAAATATTATTTCAAAAATTATATACATGGCCTGCCAATGTCTTCCTTAATTCCCTACCCTTCCTCTCTCATGCAGTCTAGCTACAATATATATCCTGACCATAATAATGAACCCCTATTCTAGATCTTCATGTTAGAGTATTTTCCCCTTTTACTGAGCACATATACCTTTTAGGAAGAAGACAAAACTTTGTAATTTTTTTCCTACAGATGACACTGAAACATGATTTATCTGTCTTGGATAGTGTCTCTGCCAGTATACCTTTAATCATTTTCTTTTGCAAGTCCCAAGGGCACACTCTTATCCACAGGCTATGGAGGAGATGAACCTGAAGCCGCTGTACAGGTAAAAATGTGGTTTCTCATTTTAGAGAGGCACACCCCAGCATTTTTATTTTTTATTTTTCATCTTTAGCATTACTAGCAATAAAACCCTTCTATCGGAGATTTTTTTGTTCCGTGTCTGTTTTAAATTCACCTGTATTTAAAGTCAAAATAAAGCATGTACTTGGTATTTCTATTAAACATAGTCTTCTCTTTTTCAGGGGGAGGGTCGATACAAAACATTGAGAGGGTTTCAGAAAGAAGTTTCTGGAAATAAGCACATTCCTTTAATACAAAGAAGTCATCAGCAGGCTCCTTTATTTCTTATGCTGAAGAGCTAATGTACTCCTCAGTTATTTCTCACTCCTACTATTATAGTACTGTGATCTGCCCTATTCTGATTTTTCTTCCCTGTAAACTATTAAAAATCTTCCTTTTGATAAAAATGTACATGTTTTCATGAAAAATTGTAATCTGAAGAGGCAGCATGGTAAAAGGACCAGAGCATTGGCCTCACAGTCAAAAAAACTCCCAGTATTCCTGTCTCTAACACATACTGGTGATACGATCCAAAGCAAATCACTTAACCCTTTCAGGTCTTTAGACAACCCTCTCAGACTAAAAGTTGGCGAGCAGATGCAGATCTACATCAACCTTTCCTCCTCCAATAAAAATATACTTCTGATTAAAAACATTATAACTGACTTCTCTGTATATTGCAGTATAATAAAAATTACCAAAGGACTTTTCTTACAACAAGCTTGAGAGGTAGGCAGGAATGGTATTATCCTTCCCCTTTTACAGATGAGGAAACTGAGGCTTACAAAAGGAAAATGACTTTTAATTGGGAAATGTCAATGCACTCATTGAGCCCAAGCCTCCTGGTTTGAATGCTAGCACTATTTCTACTGTACCACACTATCTTTCAAATCCTACTCTTCAACCCAATTAATTAAAAATAAAAAAAAAAGAAATTTATTTGCCTGGTGAATATTTCACAGTACTACCCCTCACCTAAAGACAGAATGAAAAAAGACAGTGGATAGAATACATTTATAAATAACATTTTAGAGAGGATTCTTCCATTAAAAGATAATCTTTGGTGGGAAATGTTTATATGATAATGGGCACATCATCTGTCAGGATTTTCTGGTCCTTATATGTGCTTTCTCACTCTTTTACATTTGGTTGTGCTCAGCAAGGAATGTGCTCCTTTCCCATCCTCATCTACTTCTTAGGATTCACCTTAAATTTCACCTCCTCAGTCAAGTCTCATCTAATCCAACACTTACTATTTTTTTTTTAGCCCATGCAAGTCATTTAACTTTCCTGGGCCTCAACAGTTCTGATCTCCAAAATGAGAAGTCTGAACTGGACAGCCTCTTGCATACATACCTTCCAGTTCTTGATCTATGCAATTCTATAATCCCCTCATGATAGAAATTATTTTTCCTCTTTGAGCAAAGTAGAAACTCCAGGAGAATATGAGCTTTTTTTAATTACCTTTGTATCTTCTGCAAGGCTTAGCACAGTGCTTTGCACAGAGCAGGCACTTATATTAAGTACTTTTGTTGAACTTAATAACTAGAAACCAAAGAGGTGGTAGCAAAAGTGAGGGGAAGCAATATTAATGCAGGTGTACTGTGCCTTAGACACATGAAGTATTTTAAAATGTTTTCTAAATTAACTAAATTTGTCCCATCCACCTGTCCTTGCTGGGTGTTAGCAATGGTTCAGTGAGAAAAGCAAAGGACTTGGAGTCGGAAGACCTGAATTTTATTTCTTACTATATTATGCTAATGGCATGATCCTCCCCTTTAAGAAGTTCACAGTTCAGTTGGAAAAGAAAGGCATACATAGATGAAATGTTAAATAACAACACAAGAGAGAAATGACAGTACTGCACCATAAATACAAATGATGTCACAAGGCAGTATACAACTAATTGCTAAGTAAAAATAGAGTCATTGACTGCTATGAAGAGAAAGTATTTTGGGATCGAATTATATAAGGTTTCCTGGAGGAAATAAGATTTGATTTAACCCCATAGTTTGGGTAGGTTTCCCTCCCCTGGGATACGTGCCTAGGAGGGAAGATAGTTCAGTTAGGGGGAAGGGCATGGAGCTTAGAAAGTAGAAAACATGCTCATGAAAGCAGTTTGGCAAGAAGAGCGATTTTCTGTACAGAAGTAGTGGGACATAATTCTGGATAGATAGACTGGGAGCCGACTGTGCCTGACCCTGAATATCATTTGAACTTTATTCTGTATACAATGGTTTGTCATTGAATGTCTCTGAGTAGAAGAGTCACAGGATGAAAGGTGATTCTAAATACTGCTTTAATTTCTGACTTTTCATTTCACTTTTATCATGCTCTCTGCACACAACCTCACTTCCATTTTATTCTATCCCATTATCTAGCACATCTTAAAAATTCTCTTGCTTCCTTTGCTATGCTAGGTCACATCTCTCCCCAACTTGAAAGAATATTTCCTCTTTCAAATTTTTCTTTAGAATTTTAACTACAATTTTTCTTACGGATATAGTCAGTGAAGTATTTGAACACTAACAAAAAGTCCATGATTAATGTTTCCTCATTACTTGTAACTCATTAATGTGAAAACCAAATTCTGTGCGTGTTTTTGTGCATGTGTATGTGCATTCTAAAGGGTAGATAAAGGTTTTTTTTTTTAAAAACTGGTTTTATTTTAAACTTATTTTATTTAGGCAATGGTTCCACTACAAAAAAAAAGGAATAGCTTCCTTTTAAATTCCATACTACTGGCATGTGTATTTATATCAGGAGCAAGTTTCATTTCTTTTATTTCTGTCTTCCCACTTGTAGAGCATTACTAAATACAGGCATATATTAATGAACACAATGTTGAGGATGAATAGGGAGCTAGTGCACTACCATTCTGTTCTTCAAGGTAGTAAGAAAAGTCATCAAAATCCACAGATGATACAAAAAAAATCTTTTTCTAGACAAACTGCATAACCTTTACCCCCTTGCCCTCATCAATCATTGTAGAAAAAGTTATTGTTTCTTTTTGCTTTTTTGGTCCAGAACTCTGATTTATTTGGGGTAAGGAACTCCCTTCCAATCCAAAGATTATCAGCAAATCAGTTACACTTCAGACTGTTGCTTGGGAGGTTAAGTGCCTTACCCACTGCCATATAGCTAGTATGTGTCAGAAGCAAGACTTGAACCCAGGCTCTCTGCCCTTCTCTTCTCTAGGTTATCCACTGGACTTAAAAAAGAGAAACAGAATGACTTGAGAGGTGCTAATGACTGATGACTCAGGCAAAAATCAGATGTTAGAAGAATTTAGATTCCTGGATATTCTCAACATTCCTCAACAATCAAGTCACTAAAATTCATATACAAATAAAATTTTGAAATAAATTTAGGCTATTATGAATATAAATTTAGAACTTGTCATTTCACTAGGCTTAGATCCGGGTGGAAAACCTGTGGCCTCTAGGTCACATGTGGCCTTGGAGGTCCTTGGGTGAGACCTTTTTACTGAGTGCAAGTTTTACAGAACAAGACTTTTTTAAATTAAGGGTATTTATTTAATTTAATATTATTTACCCCTGGCTCAGATTTTCAGTTTCCAGATTCAAGGGAATAATAATTTCCTTTTGGGTCCTTTAATTTCACTTAATGGTATTTTGCCATATGCTGAATATTCACATTTTGAACAGCTGGAATTTGACATATTTTCCTTTTTAATAACTAAATAAAACTCTATATCCTATTCACCAATCTCCAATTGATTTGAGTTTTATTTCCTAGTTTGAGGAGAACCCTAAATATTTATGTGGAGATGTGCCCTCATCAGGATATCTTAGACTTCAGGCCAGCATCTGAGACACTGTCCCCACTGTGCTTACTCTCACAGCCACAAGCAGTTCCATCTATCTTACTTGGCAGTTAGGACTATTTAAAGAGACAACTTTGCTATTCCCTCTGGCTTTTCTGCTCTCATTTCTTATTTTTTTAGAGTCACTGAATTGGAAGGGACCTTAACAATATAATCCAACTTCTACCAGAACAGAAATCCTTTCCACAAAATCTCTGACAAAACAAGGTATTTTTTTTGAAATCCTCCTTCATCGTCAAACAGGATGGTCTGTTTGAAGACCTCCAGTTAACTGCAGACTGTTACATTTTTGGATAGCTCTAATTGTAAATAGCATGCTGGTTCTCTGGGGTGGGGTAGGGGTGGTGAGTCAATTTTTGCCTTATCACATCTTTTTCCTAGTCCTGCCTTGTGGGATCAAGTCAACTCCAATACCTCTTCTAACTCTTGCTTCTACAGGCTAAATATTGCTAGTTCATTTCATCACATCCTGGAGTTTAAGTTCCCCTTCCATTATTATAAGTGGCAAAATGGAATTACTGCCTCCTATAGTATAAGCTCCGAGAGCACAGAGTTGTGTCTTGATATATCAAGTTTCTGGCTTTCTCAGAGCGTAGCCAACGCTCTGTACATAAAATGTGCTTAATAAGATTTTTCTAATAATTTTGTGAATGAAAGATAGCTTATAGTAAACTTTTGAGGAATGTGTGTGTCTTTTTCCATCTGAATTAGAAGGAAATCATTTTTCCATCATGAAAGACACAGTTTTATTTCTCAATTGGAAGCTTGCTGACTGCAGTACGATCTGCTTAATTTGAATACAATGATCTCTTAGCAAGGAGAAATTTGGTACTCATAATATGCTAATAGCATGGAACTATTAGCAATTTCTGCTTATAAATGGAAATTTTTTTTAAGAGAACAGCATTGCTTTTAGTGCAAATAATTTGTTGCAATCTTTTTTAAATACGGAAACTTTAACTGTGAGCTTGTGGAGCAAGGAATGATTTTTTACCTTTCTTTTTATTCTCAGCACTTAGTACACACCTGGCACATAGTAAATGTTTAATAAATGCTGGTTGACTATGACAGTCATTTTACTACACTGGTCATAGAATTTTAAAGTACTTACCCTTTCCAGGGTGAATGTCCTAACCACATATTCAGCAAGTGGTTCCATTTCTACACAAGTTACTTTGAAGTCACCATAAACTTCAGTATCATCAGGCCAATATTTATAACACTTAACCTAAACAGCAAATTGAGATAACATGTTAAAGAATGTAAAAAGGAAGACATGAAGGATAGGTTACATCAAAAATTCAGGAACCTAGGATTTTATTACCTAAGTTTCCATTTCTGACAAAGTTTCAATCAAAGATGACTAATTAGAAACTGACAAGTCATCTGGAATCAGTGTCATTATCACAACATCAATAAGATTTATCATGCCAGTTGCATACAAGACTGGCAGACTTGGCAAAATGAATAATGACAATTGACTATTGAAATGAATTATATGAAAATGCATTTAAAGAGAAATGTCTTAGCTAAGGCTTTTTAATATGAAGAACTGATTTTAAGAGTACTGCCTACTTTTTTATAGAACATAATAGCAAAACTTTCTATTATATAAATAGCTTTTCTGTTTTTATTTTTAAATAAAATGTCAACTGAAATAATATGGATCTGGTATATGTCTCCACTTCTCATGTCCTATTTAAAAATTTGTCTATGATTTCTTTGTTGAAAAATACAATGACCATCTTTCAGTCTTCATTCATTCCAGCTTCCCTGGAGCATTTAACACTGATGATGCCCTGCTTCCTAAACTTTAAAGACACTGCATTCTTCTGTTCCATGTCCATCTTTCTCTCTCTCTCTGTTCCTTTTCACTCTTTGATGGCTTTCCTACCTCTCCCCCACCTCCAAAGCTGAGTTGCCCCAAGCATCTGTATTCTATCCTTTTCCTCTTTCCCTGTTCATTCTCTTACTTGGCTATCATAGATTTCTGTGCTCCAACTATTACACCTAAGCGTATAATTTCCATATTGATATTTCCAGACCTACATTTTCAAATTGGAGGTCCCCCTGAAACCTCACACTTAAGGGAGCCAAAACAATGCTTAATTTTGTCTCTAAATTTACCTCTGACATCTATTTATGATTACAATACCATCCTTACCTCAATCTCTCATATTTGAAATCTTATCTTTGACTATTTCTTGTTTTACTTTTCTTATGTAAATTCTACCTCACCAACATCTCTTTCAATGATCTTTATTCAAGCTACTAACACAATACCTATAAATGACCTTATTAATAAGCACAAGAAATATTACAATACCTTCCTATGACCTACAGTCATTCTTCTTGTAGGTCTTTCTATCACTCCTGCAGGGTTACCAGACTAACATCATTAGGCAATTCTACAAATCTGGAATGTCACCCCTCTGTTCAAAATGTTTAATGGCTCCCACTTGCTTAGTGAGTATAATCTGAACACCTATTCCTGGCATTGAAGACTCTACCACCTAACATTCCAGCCTTATTTAACCCTAATCTACTCCATATAACTAATGACCGCTCAAAACTTATGCCCTATACACACCCTATGGGCTTCCTGTCTCTCCACCTTTTTCCTTACATGGTTGCATGTCTTCTTATACACTCTCTACCTGATAAAAAGTTTTAAAGTCCAAATAAAAGATGACCTGTTGCATGAAGTCTTTCTCCCTTTGGTCTTCACAAAGTACTTGGTTTCACTTCTTATGTTTTTATATTTTATTTTATTTTATAAGTTACCTATAACATACTCTCTACTAAGCAATAAACATAATATGCTACAGTATTAAAGATATATAGAATTGGCTTGCTGGGAAATTAAAAAAAATAAAACACCAAAAAACAAAAAAAATTCCTTACTCGGCCAACTTCAACTAAATTTGTAACCATTACAATGCAGGCAGACTGCTCCTGCCAGATCATCCTCCAGAAATCATAAACTGTCTCATGGACTGGACCTACAGAAAAAAAAGCAACTGATCAATCAAATAGCATTTATTAAGCCCTTATTATGTGTCAGTCATTACGTTAAGTTTTGGGAGCAAGAAGTAAAAAGAGCCCTTCCTCTTGAGGAGTCCATGAGAAAGAGCATAAACATAAAATGGTAAACACAAGATAAAAAGTTTGTATTTGATATAAAAGTAATAGGGAGCCATTCAAATTTACAGAGTGAGTGTGGGATACCATGGGCAGACCTATGAAAGATGTCTTGAAGTAGGGAAAAGAACTGAATTAAAAGGTTATTGCAAGAGTTCTGGAATAATATGCACATAATATGCATCATTTTTGTAGTTAATGAAAAATTCAGATATGAAAAAAAAACCCAGAAAAACACCACATCAAGAGAAATCAGATACATGGAACAAATTGTCAGGGGATGGTATTTAAATTCACTTTGCATCAACATTAAGCACTAAACAGTGCTACAGAATTACTGTCTGTCTATCTGTCAGTTCTTTATATAGTCATTGATATCACTGTTTCTAGGGTACTTGATTGTTTCTGCATTAGGTCCATGCATTTTCAAATCATCATGAAAAATGTATACTTTCCACTGACAATGAACAAAACAACCCATAATGCTAGTTGAATAAATGCCCATTATTCACAAACAATGCCCATTTAGGGGCTAATGAAGATGCACTCTTGCTGATAAATGTGCACTCCCTGCAAACACATTGCTGTGATGTAGTGCACTTAAAGCACTAAAACTCCAATGCTGTTCATCACTGTTGACCTTTCCAACTTTAAAATGATGTACAATTAAACTCAATTACTCCTGGAGATATGTGGAAATACTTGGGATATGACCTCTGACAAAGTAGTAAACATTAGATTAGAGCCACCTGCTTCTATTTTCCACAAGACAGATGTGTAGGTTTTTCCCGCTTCGGATAGTCAGAGATCAACTTGGACAGAAAATGTAAATTCCTCCCTGTCTCCACCCCAGACACTTTTATGCTTCTTGGTGCTGCAGTTAAGCAAGATTTCCCTGCCTATTCCCATCTTCTCCACTAGAAATTTAAGTTGTGAAAGCTCCTTTACATCCTTTGTTTCCAGACTTGCCTTGTCTAGTAATGGCAAGAAGAAAGTTTAATATCTCATTATAACAATATTGGTATTGGGCCATTAAAATTCCCCACAGACAAACTATGCTTCAAGGAGACAGTCACCTTATTTGAGATGAGGACAGCTTTACTTCCTCTTCTTTGAGGGGATCAGTGATTCTTTTTCCACTGACTTTCTTGGCCAAGTGCTCTGTTACGTCAGAACACTGAGGACCAAATCATCAATAAGTTAAGTTACTCAGCAACCCTTAGCTCTAATAATCCAATGCAAGCTTTCACTTATATATGTTCCACATGGACAGAGGATATAACATTGCAGCTGTACAAATGAATAAAGAGCAGCTGTTGCTCCATATTATACTAAAAATCAGGTGCTTCTTTTTACTATCTCACTGTTATATTACAGTTAAAGTCATTTACCTTGGGTTGCAATGTAGTGGCTTGGCCTCTGGTAGCCCTAAAATAGTAAAACAAAGAGGTTATCATTGTGTAATGTTACCAAAAATCAAAGAATGAAGGCATAAGAAGGTATAGAAAACCCCTTATTAAGGTAAAATAATAAAATGTGTAGAAATTAGTAGTGAACTTTTATAGTTCTTTTTCAAATTACAGATATATTTTATCTGAAAAGCAAATATAAACATCTGATTAGAATAACATAAAGTAGTCACTGTATACTATTTTATGACCTCAATGCAATTCATTTTATTTCATTAAATCAGTTTTTTTTATCGTGGACTTGGTATTCCATTAAAGAGTTTTATGCCTTCCCACTGGTCTGTGGTCACACATCCAACGATAATGGTGTATAAAACCTAGTTTCTTATTTTATTAGCCCAAAATATATCACAGTGAATTACAAATGGACAAAGACATATTAGAACCGTAAAATAATAATTGAACATTTCAATGTTAGAGCTGGACAATGCATGTGTGCATAGAATTAACATCTTGATATATTTTGAAACAACCATTTTCTAGAAATGCAATCATGATTATACCAACTGTATTTGTGCATGTTTATTAAGCTTATTTTGCACACACACACTCATAGACACAATTATAAACATGCACACATATGGAAGATTTAAAAAACAAACAACCCTTAATCAGAACAAAACTTTCAGTTTTTGGAATGTGTATACACACATTCTCAGGTGAAACATCTGATTTTTCAAAAAACATATTGCAATGTTAAAAGATAATTTGTTAACTGTTCTGACACTGGACAAATCCTTGAAAACAGATTCAAAATTCATTTAATTATTATTAAGTGTGGTGGTGGTAAGTTTTGAAATTGTTGTGTTTGGAGTACGGAGATCTAATTAAGGGTAACATCAAATAGAGAAAGTATAACTTATTTATGTCTGGATGTGGGTAGCTCAGTATAACTGACCAGCTTGTGTAAACTGGCAAAGTCTAAGTTTTCACTGCAACTCTTTGGTAAGATGTCTGGTCTTCAAAATTTAATGAACATCAATATACAATAGAGGAACACTTAATATGTTCATATTTTTAAGCTCTTTGCAGTGATCTTAATTTTGCTTATTGCAGTGCATTTATTTTATTTATAATAAATCAATACAAAGGAAAATATAATGAATATGTATGGTGATCACTGGAATTCTATAATCAGATGACTATACAGTTCAGTATTTGGTACCAAATGGGATATCTTCTGAGAGGAATTCTAAAGTACCAGAATGCCCTCATTATGACAGATCTCACTTATAACAAATTCTTATGAGGTAACTGTAGAAAATGGCATTATATATAAAGTTCCAGTATATAAGCTATGACAAAAGATTAACCAAGGATTAAAATGGTAAATAGGGAATTTAAAACAATAAGGGCAAACTGTTAAAATTTTATGATCTCCATTGGTTGATCAGCAGTGTTTGGAAAAAATAAAGTTTATTGAGAAGAAAAATCTTTTGTTAGTTAACATACCAGGATGAAGATTTTGTTTGTTACAATATTGAGGAATATTGGAACACTTTGAAGAAATGTGAATGTGTAATTCACATCCAGTATGCTTATGAAATTCAACCTTATTATTATTTAGCAATAGGTAGTACTAATTGTAATAAGCTAAAGAAATTTCAGTTCAAGCAAGTAAATGATTAGATTTAATAAAGGAAGTATAAACATAATTCTAACTAAAGAATTTTTTGAATAGCTCTTTTTTGGTTATCATAAATAGTATGTTCATCTTCAGCTGTGATATTTTCCTTTCAAATGTATTATAAACACACATATAAACATATATATGTATAGTGTATAAATTGGGCAACCAAATTCATTTCAAAAGATTATCAATTATCCCACAATTTTTGAAGTAATTTATTAATGTTTAGAATCCTATCATCTTTGCAATCAGATTGCAATAATTTAATTTTTATTTCTTTTCTCAATAACTTAGCTACTGAATTTTTAAAAAGATTATTTACATGTATATTCATGTATAGCTATAATTATGTAAAACTAAAAGACAATGAGAAAAATCTATGTCACACCTAATTGATCAGTATGGTTTAAATTTATCTGATGTAAAGTGTAACTTAATAATTTGATTGTCACAAATGTTACTTTTTCAAAAACCACCACCACACTCCATAAACAAATTTCCCCACCCATTTTGTAAAGCAGAAAAGAGAATGTGAAACATGAAGTTTCAGCATTACTACTACACATCATACCATCCAGCTTCTCACAAAGAGTTTGGGGACAGGGGTGGGAAAAAAAGCTAGAAACAAAAACCATCAAGAAATAAAACTCAAATACTTGATGAATAGAAAAGGTGAAACATTTTTACCATTTTTCCCCCAATACAAATAGCCATCAAGGGGAAGGGGTGAAACTATCTTTTCTTATACAAGGAACAGAAGTCACAGACAAAAAAGAAAGAACAAATATACATATATATTATCATATGATATTAATTGGGTGAAGCATGCAGAGATAAACTAGTGATAGGCATTAGTAAGAACTGTAATTAAGAGTAGATAAAGTCAATATTTAAAATAGGGTGCTGTTATTTACATATAGTGGTACTTACATCCCTGTACAGCCAAATCTACAGCCCAAACCAAAGTCAGGTGTGAAAGAAAGCACAACAACGTCAGTGAGTACTAGGACGTAGAACAAGGAAAAGTGTACAGTTTGTTCTTTATTTTTAAAAGCTATCAATCAATTTATAGGTAGAACATGCAAAAAAAGATTCATATATAGAAGTCAACAAAGTTGACATAAGTACACATACACAAACACTTACATCAATATAGTTAGCATTAATATAATCAGAAGAAGGGTCATCCTCGACAGGCTGCAAAATGACTCTGGAGTGGTCATCTGCAAATTGAAAACAATAAAGGCAAGCTATTAAAATTGTATGATCTCCTAAGACTATACATTCTTAAGGTCATCAATGTAAAATGACAATAGGCAGAGAGGAATCACACACAGGAGACAACTATGAAAGCCAGTCTCCTTGATATAAACTTTTTGATGGATAGCCTTTGACTGAGGTAAAGAGGTATAGTAAGAAGCCCACTGTACTTACGAGTCAAATGGCTTGGATCCACCATTTATTTGTGGTGTGACCATGGAAAATTCACTTAACTACTATGTACCTTTATTTTTTTTCCCCTGGAAAATGAGGGAACTAGTAGTCCATTCTCATATAGGTTGTTGTAAGGAGTAAATGAGATAAAATATGTAAAATACTTTGTCAAATGTAAAATGCTATATAAATATGAAGTGTTGTTTTGTGGTGTGTCCCAAAGGTCTTAGAGGCATTCTAAGATGTTAAGCTGTAAAACCGTAACAGCTTAAAATGGCACCCTGTATATAGGAATTACTACTTACACAGCTAAGTGGTGTAGCAGAAAAAGTGTAATTGCAGTCAGGAATACTTGAGTGCGAATTCTGCCTCAGACATTTACTAGCTAGCTATGTGATCCCAGAGAAGTTATTTAACCCCTCTCAGTCTGTTTCCTCATCTGAAAGTGGAAACAGTGTTATCACCAACCTCACAAGGTGGTTGAGAAGATCAGATCATATAAAGAGCTCCACCATCTTAAAGCTCAAATTAAGTATTGCTTACGATCATCATTATAAGAACTCTGATTGTGTGCATAAATTTTAGTGATTTGCATCCTTTCATCCTTCATTAGCTACTTTTCAAACTTGCTTAGGGAGTAGTTGGGTGAATTGGTAGGAATATGGAGTCCTGAGTTCAAATCCGGTCTGAGACACTCACTAGCTGTGTGACTCTGGGCGAGTCACTTAATCTCTGTTTGCCTTAATCCACCAGAGAGGGAAATATCAAATCACTCCAGTATCTTTGCCAAGGCAACCTCACCTTGGGTCATGGTCAGATTTGAGTAAATGACTAAACAATAACAACAAACTTGCCTATGATATAATCTAACATAAAGTCTATTTTTTAATCTGAACTGGAGGAGAAAGGATGTCTTACATTAATGTCAATTTTCTGGGTATAGTAAATGGGAATCTGTTACATCATGAATTTATTTATTTTAGATGCAGTTAGCATCTAGGAAGTCACTGCATTCATAAAATTGGACTTGCATCAATTTCTGTGTGGCCACTACAGACACTTATACAAATCTGAACACGTGCTCTTCTCTGCAACTAAACAACAGATCTGAAGGGAGAGCCTATAATTCTGACTCAATTCCATAGAACTGTTATGAGTCTAAAATTCTAAAGCTTCTTTTTGCAACATGCTTTAAATTGTTTTTAAATGAGAATAGGTGCTCCTGGTTAATTAACTGCTGCGTAGCATCTTTGCCTCAGCTACCTTTCTCTCTGCCTCTATGGTTTCCTATGATAATCACTGTATTCTTCCCACATTTAAATCCAAGAAATCGAAACTCAAGGCCTCAGATAAGAGAAAGCCCCTGATACTAATCACCATCGAACAATTAAGAATTCAGACACAGAGGCTCCAACTACATTGCTAAAGGCATGTGAGAAGCACAATATCTCCAACTTAAATATGTTCACCGTGCAATACTATAACTTATGTAATCTATGAGTGATATTTTTTATTACCCTGACATTCTCAGTTGCTTAATAACACCTCCATGCATTTATGGGCAAACATGAAATCAAACAGCAGGTTATCTTCACTGGGTAAAGAATCTGAGTCAATTTAATTAATGAGGATGATGACCATCATAGAGACACAGCCAATAGCTAATGTTGTTTGAAATTAAATGTCTGACTTTCTAAACAGGTTGCTACACTCTGGGATTCTGTTAACCTACACACAGAAGAAAGGCAATTAACAAAACCTGAACTCTACATGAGATAGACATATGCTCAGTGAAAATGGTACGGAAACTTACATGCTATGATGTTTCCATATCGGTTCTTTGTTCTATTTTGATCCTTTTTAGCCACATCCCAAGATGCTGACTGTCCCTCAAAGAAACTCTAGGGAAAAAAAAACCAGAAAAAAACACAGTCAGGAACCAATCCCACTCCCTAAATTAAGATCACACTGTATTAAGCTCATACTGTAAAATCAAATATTAATGGCATATTAACAAGCAAAACTGATATAGAAATGAGTGAAAAATAATAAATAGCTTTGACAGGCCTCAACTCCTACCTCAAGTAATAAAGATGATAATTTTTATATGGATGAGCTATAAAAAAAACTATAGTGATCAGAAACAATTATACAATTGAAACTTCATGATAGAGAAGGAAATAAAGAATTTTACAAAGCCTATTTGGAAGAAAACCATATAAATATTAGCTCTGAAAATTACTGAAAGAGAAAATACACCAGAAGCTCTAAAAATTGGTATTAGATCAACACATTTCTCATAAGGTTCCTAAATAAATAATTGGAATAAATACATTTTTAGACCTTTCCATTTAATTATTTTAAAACAATCAACAATAAGCCAAGTATCACAAATTATTTATGTACATACATGCACTAGAGTCTGTATAAACACACACTATATAACCCCCACAAAAAAATTTTTGCAGCTTATGGAAAGGGGAGAGATCTCTACTACTACTACTAATAAAAATATCATAATAAATAATATTAATAACTACAACAATAGCTAGTACTCATATAGCACGTGCTATGTGTCAGACACTGTGCTTAAATATTATAAATATCATTTTATTTGAGCCATACAACACCCCTTGGAGGTAAGTGTTATTACAGCTGAGGAAATGGAGGTTAGTAAATATCTGATGTTAGATCTGAACTCAAATCTTCCTGTCTTCAGGCCCTGGACTCTACCTGGCTGCCTTCTAATATAAGGTACATATGTGATCTTAAAAAAAAAATATGACCATTGTCAGCTATCTTGTAACTGGAAAGTTTGTAGATTAGTTTATTCACCATGTGTAGCAATTTAAAATGTGCATAAGTTTTCTACTTGCAGGAAAAGCTAAGCTTCACTTAACACAGGAAATGGGGTCTTTGAGGTCAGGTGTACACAGCAATCTGTATAAAATGTGCATGAGATATTTCTGGAGAGGCAGTTTACCTCTGTACAGCTAGTTGGTTACCATAACTTATTACTTCTAGCAGTATGAAACTGTCAATTGAAATGTTTTAAGATAAAGACTTAGGTGCCTAAAAAATCTGCATGCAAACGAGAGGTTTTTTTTTTAAGGTCCTGACAAAGTGGGCTATATTCAGAACTTTTTTTTAAATATGTAGGATTTTTCCTCTTTCTTCTTAATTGGGTACTTCTTAGATGGCTGGAGAGTGGCAAGGAAGACAATTTGGATCTATCATTGAAATTATTCCTTAAGTATTTGAAGTCTTAATATTTTACTTAAGACAGGAAGATTCCTATATAGGGCAGAGGAAAAAAATCTCTCACACTCCATTGTTTGTTTCTTAACTGGGTCTCTGCTAGGACTAATCCATTCTTGTCTTTTCATGTTAGGAAAGAAACATATGATAAGGTGGAATGTGGAATTAAAAAGCATGATTTGAACCTTAGGTTCATTTCTTTAAGCTTCAGTTTCTTTACTTGTCAAAGAAGGGATAATGATAGCAGACTTGCCATTTAGCTTTGTTAAAAAAAAATCAAATAATCAAAAAATATTTTAAACTATTTTGTTGTTAATTTCAAATATTGACAATTACAGTAACAATGGTCTGTTGTTATGAGCAACAAAACAGCTGGTGCAAATAGTTCACTTGAGATAGCTGTTGCATTGAAAAAAAAAGAGGCCCTGCAGTCAGTATCAACCTGGTCTTGAATTTCAGCTCTGACATTAACTATCTACAAGACTTTGAGGAAATCACTTAGTTTTCTGGGTCTCAGTTTTCTTTTTTCTTAATGAGGATAACCATGCTTCTGTTGCCTATTTCACAGGGATTCTGTGAGGGAAAAGTTTTAAAATACTAAGAATGTGACAAATGTGAGTTATTAGTATTAATTCAAGCAGCTTATTCTGATTCTTCAGAGAAAGGGTGAAGAAAAATTAACCAGTTTGTAAGTCATTGAGTCTATAAGGATTTATTCAGTGCTACCATATACCAGACCCTGGAGATTTAAAAAAGAAAAGCAAAACTTGGTTGTGACCTCAAAGAACTCACATTTCAATGGGTAAGACAGCATGCAAACAACTCTGAACCTCCAAGATATATATGAGGTAAACTAGAGGTAATATCAGGGGGAAGGCACCAGTATTAAGGAGAACTGGGAAAAAAGGCTTCCTTTAGAAGGTTAGATTTTACTTTTAGACTTAATGCTCTATCATCAATACAGTTCATCAGGAAGGGATGTAGTAGAGGGCATTCCTGTTCAGATATGAACTAGATTAGAGAGACTGTGATGTATCTTTCACCTCTAAGCTTCTGTGTTCAAAGGTATCAACTACGTTTTCCAGATGTTTATTTTGAAATTATAATGGCAAGGACCCAACGACCCAAATTATGGTCCAAGTTATTCAAGTAATTTTAGTACTTAGTATTATTTTTAGTATTTCACTGATTTCAGATGTCCACATTGCTTTAGATCCACAAGCAAACTCTGTCTGCTTCAGCCTTCAGGGTGCATTTCAACACTGTTTTGGTTTTTTTTTTGCATGGAGGGGATGTGTCTTCCTTTGCACTCCTAATATTTGGAATAGCACCTGGCACATAGTTGTAGGTGCTTCATAAAATATTGGTTGACTTGATTTGCTAATGATATTAATGTTTTAATATTCCCTGTGGTACAATGTCACATCTCAACCCCTGGCTTCCTTTTCCACATTCTCCTTAGCTCACTCAGCAGCCAGCATGTGCTAAATAATAATGAAGATGATGATAACTTTAAAATATACTCTTAGGTTTTTACCTCATATTCCTCTTTGAATCCATAGCTGTCTGATGTCTTCATGAGATTAATATGTTGTAATAAGTCTGCTACCCTGATGGCTGGGTGCAACTGTCCAGTCTGGTATGGAGACTCAGTCCCCTCACAAAGATAGCGAGGGACATCGAGGAGACGACTGGACTCTGCTGGAGCACTGTGGTTCTCATCTGGCATGTCATAATGCAGAGAATTTAAAGAGAAAATATCATTTAGCAAATATTAAAAAGTGCAAATTCAGGACCTTTCAGATCTCATAAGGAAATATGTATTACCTAACAGAAGAGATAGGGATTAGCTTCACAAAGACAAAACTCTGGGTCTTTTCTTTAGCTCCAGGTATGAAGTAAAAGTGTATTAATGTACAAGTCAGTAAGGTATCAGTACTGTTGAGTACAAAAGGCCATTGGATCTACTTAAAAATTATGAAAATTTGATTTGCATAAGTTCTTATTCATTTTTCCTTTTCTATGAAGTCATACAAATGTTGGTCATGACTAATCTCAATTTTTTTTCCCCACCAGGCAAGTGGCCAGTTTCTATTTCATACTTTTTCTAAGGAACCCAGTCCTGATAGCTTCATGTTACTCCTTGCCAATCTCACACCACCTCCCAAATCGAAACTTATCTATTTCATCATACACGTAGGGTCCCACAATGTGAGCTAAGTTGGGAGTGAGAAGACTGGAGGGACTTTTCCTATAATAATATGCACATTTTAACTAGCCATTTGGAGATAAGACCTCTGTCTTTTCTGGAAATAAGCTTTCCCATGGAACATTTTCATTGCTATTTTGCTACTGTAGACATAAATATGATTCAATTGTGTCAAAGTATAACAATTAATCAAAAAGCTTTAAAACAATAAATAACAGGGAGCTTCACCGCCCCCCAATAACTTAAAGTCAAAACCCATTTTGACTGTGCACAATCCCTTAACATATAGTTTAAACCAGGGGTGGGGAACCTGTGGCTTGAAGAGCAAAAGTGGCTCTCTAGGTCCTCAAGTGTGGGCCTTTGACTGAATCCAAACTTCACAGAACAAATCCCCTTAATAAAAGAATTTATTCTGTAAAATCTAAACTCAGTCAAAAGGCTGCAATCAAGGACTTAGAAGGCCGCATATGGCCTCGAGGTTCAGGTTCCCTACCCCTGGGTTAGGCCCAAAGGGAAAGAGCAATAACTTAATAGTTCACATAATTTCAAAAGGGTAAAATGGGAAAACAAAAGAAGTTGGAATGGAGTCAGAGAAGCACTGTCTAGCCATGGGCATATATAAACATTATGCTTGTTACTGTTAAAACATCTGAATATTTCTGATTTTGAACAACCCCATAGGTAACCCAGCATGTACAGTTAATGCACTCATACTGCCCAACCTATTTATGATCTATCTAACTAGGAAACAGACCAGGCTGTTTGTACGAATCTTGAATAATAAAATATGACAAGTTGTACCAAAGATTTCTAAAATTGCCACACATGAATTCTTAATCTCAATACATTTACACTTCAATTAACCATATAATAATATGATTGACATATACCAATCATTTTCTTGTTACCCATACTTAAGAATATGCATTTCAAATATTCTCATGTTTTACACAGACTTTCTACACTGCTTTCCAATACACTTACCAGTGATAGGGACTTTAACCCAATGAGGCAGTAAAACACATACAAAGACACAAAAATAGGAATCAATATTAAAAATCTCAGGTTGAATCGTTAAATAATTATCAATCTGAAGAAATATTTGAAATATTCCTAAAATGGCTTTTAAAATGCAAAATTAAACATAAGGCAATACCCTGCCCCACAAAAACAAAAAAAAAACCACATATACAAACTTCCAGGATTCTAGTGATGAAGAAAATAAAATAAGCTTTGAACATCTATCAGAATTAACTGAAGTCGCAAAAAGTCACTATTTTAAAAACCATTTTCAACTAGCATGTCTTTTGAAAATAAGTGAAAATACATGCATGCAGAAATTGGTAATATTCTTGGTTCCCTAGGAACAGCTCTGCACTAATTCTGCTTAAGTCTATTCCTTAGGTAGTATTTTGATAGGCAAAATATTACTCTTCTAATACTGATGATAAATCAGGTAACTAACATTATAGAACAATGTTTACTCACAGAGTTTTATTTCCTGATTTTACAACTGTGTAATTCTTTATTTAAACTCCTTTCTTCTATCAATTACAGATCTGTTACTTAGGGGTAGTGGGCAGAAGCAGGATATGTCCTGCTGATATGTAGTTAAGTACTCAGAATTTCTTAGTATTGCTTCTCTTGACCTTTCTGTTAATAATCACTTCATTTATCTTTGTAATTTACAGAAGTCAAAGGGCAAAAGGGAGAGAAATATGCAGATTTTTGCCTATCAACCACTTGGTTGGAATATATTTATTCTGTACAGAGAGGAATAACTAAAAGAATTTCTGGGTTAGAGTACGGAAAGAAACTTTTGCTTGATTAAATTCAAGTTCAATTCAAATGAACAAACAGTTATCTATGAGGTGACTACTTTGAGCAAGGCATAGTGCTTTTATTCTTAATATGACTATATGGTATATATGCAGACATCAAAAAAAAAAAGAAATGTTTAAGCTAAAACCAGATTATTGGTTCACAGGAATCTCCTGAAATCATAAGAGGGCAAAGTTTTTTGATTCTATTTAACTTATCACCATTAAAATACTTCTTAGATCTTCTTCATACAGGGAAAAAAACCGAAGCAAAGCAGCTGTTCAAAACTGCTTGAATGAAACCTCTACCTGCCATCTAGGTTGCCTAAAACTGTCATTTTCATATGAAAAAATTCACAAATTTTTATTAACCTCATTTGTTTTCTTTTGATATGCAAGTTCTTCCCTTAAAATAAATTCCCCTATTCATTTATATTTATATATAAATTTATAGTTAAATATGATATATTTGCTGTTATATATTATATATTATAAATTTTTACTTTAGGTATTTTAAAACAGAATTGAGAAAATCTCATACACTTTAAATTTTATAGTCAAATTAATCTCAAAACAAGGTGGTTTTATTATTATTGGTGGTGGTGGTGGTTTTGTTGTAAGTAAAAACATCTTTGACCTCATGGATGGCAATCTGGATTAATCCTAGAGGTCTGGTGATCTGAATGTTATCATGTATTAAGAGCAGTTCATGGCTTAGTTCCAGTTCAGTTAAAACTCAGAAGTAAAGAATGTACTGTTCTAAATGTGGCACTTACTCTAATTTTATTGCCATCTGAGTTCATAAACTAAGTAATGAGTTGACTCTCACTGCACTGTCTGATAAGAATATGGCTATCTATCATCAGAAAGCTGCTCCAGTCACTGCACTCAATTATTTTGTTGACAGACCCCACAACCATGCAAAGAAGCACAATTCATGCAGGAGTGGATGATAAGGGACTAGGTCCTCACCTAACACAGCAGTTGGAACAAGTGGATCATTGGGCACTGCAGGGAAACAAAGCTCATGAAAAAATACATTACCCTCAATTTCTATTTTTTATCCCTTGTCCCTTCCTTCTTTTTTTCCCCTCCCTCTTTCTCTTTCAAAGAAATTATGCTCAAAAGAAAAACTTAATTAAATCTCTCCTAATTAATGCGGGCTGCAAAATTCAAATTCAGATTTCCAGCTTGGGCATTTCTTAGTACAAGAAAAGGGATATGAGAAACTACTGTGCATTGTACTAGTCACTTGGAAAAACAAAACTTTGCTAATTAAAGTTCAGGCAGGTATGAATTATTGTCATAAGAATACTTTGATTTGCTAAAGAAGTTGGGGACTTTGTTTATATCCAGTCCATAGCATGTTTTTAGAAAGGATTATCTCCTTCTGACTGGGAATCAGTTAAGTTATGGAGGGAAGTGTTGGATTGGGAATCAGATCAACTAGGTTGGAATCTAGCTCTGTAAATTGTTATCTGTATGACCTTGGATAAATATCAACCTCATTGGACTTTGATTTCCTCATTTGTACAATGAGGAGGGTGAAATAGATGACCTTTAAGGGGTCCATTGTAGTTCTAAATTTTTGATCCTGTGATGAAGAGGGAAAAATGTTTAAACTGTGACATAGTGGTACTCCATTTAACCCCTCCACTAAGCTTATTCTATTGCCATTGACCTCTCAAACTGGCCAGGAAGGCATGGGTATTCACATTAGACAACACTAGATGTTGGCAACATGCTACTTTCAATCTTTTATCAAATTTCAAAGACTTGGTGGGGGGGAGGGGGGGGAAGAAGGTTTAAATTGGTCAAATAGTAATAAAATGGTAGAGAAAATGATCTGCCTATCATTTCAACAAAACTAATTTTCAGCAATAAGAGCATTTTTTTTTTTGCTTTATTCTTATAGTGAAGAGCTAAAGTGAAATGAATCAAAATGGCACTCAAATTTAACATTTAATTCTGAAATGAATCATGTCATACTTCTAAGTAATAATTCAGAGTAAGGTGAACATAAGGGAATATAGCACGGCACAGAGAGGCAAAGTCAGAACTGAAAAAATTCTTCAAACTAAACATTTCAGATGTAATCTTCCTCTCTCTGAAAGATACAAAGATAAACCTTACAAATGCTTTATGCTTATAATGCTACTCCTACATCATCCTACAAAAACAAAGGCAAGAGAATTTTACAGCTTCTTCTCTCCTAAGATCCACAAATACATAGGTAGAGTGAAGGACAAGAGTTTAAACAACAAAATTTCCCTAACCCCCAAGACAACTAAACCTTTTGAAACCATGCTACACATTAAAGGTAAAATATCTGCACTAATCTGGCTACTTGACTTTCCATTTCTGCATTTTTCCACAGATCCTTGGTAGGAGGGTGTAAAGAGGAATTTACAGGGGTGGTGATCCCTGCACTGACTCATAAAATTCCTCATCAACAAATGAAAGGATTCAGGTCTTTGCAAACAGAGATACAAAAGGTTAAATGTGACAACTGTGTCTTGGCAGTTAAAACAAAACAAAAAAACCCCACCTCAGTCTGGCTACATAATTGTAACTGTCCTCCACAAGTTGGTAATTTGACCCAAAGTTCTTGCTTCCTCAGAAATGGTACATCTTGGGGCTAAACCTTTCACTTTCAAAAGACTATGATATGAGAAATATTTTTAAATGCATTCATCTCTTTTGATAAGAACTATTCTCAACCTAAGTAAGTAGCACTCAGAGAGGCCAAAACCCATTTTGACAGTTTGGTAAAATTCTTATCCAAATACTTACATCTTGGGCTAAAGTTGTGAGAATCCATGAATGTAATGGAAAGCGGGTCCTCGGCGTGAAGAGTGCTCTGATCCGCATAGCTCCTATCCATTGCATTTACCATGTGTGTCATCTCTTGGCGGGTGTTCCCCATGGCATCCTTGCGTTTTTTAGCAAGCTTGCTGCCAAATCAACATATTAAAAGGAACATGTTAGTATACTATTTGAAGACGGAATGAGCAATACGTAACTCAGGACAGCCTGGGAGTAAAAATGCAGAAGCAGCTTGTAGGATACAAGCACTAGTGGCAGTGAAAATTCTAAAAAAAGAGGTTGATATATGCACATTAATACTTCTTAGTTGCCACAAAAAATAGTCTATTTATGCTGTATTGAAATTTCAGCATTCATGTCGTCAATGTCTTTAATGTGTCACATTTTTTCCTCCCCACTCAGCCGGTTTATGAAATTATGGTGCTAAACGATATAACTATATTTTACTAAAAAAAAGCATGGAAGCTCATGGGACACCTCAAGTTAAATTTAATTTTTGCTGTTTTCTTGCTGGGTAGTTAATTTCTCTGATCTGCTTAAAGGTTTCCCTATAGGAAAGAACTTAATGATCGCTTTTTCAGAATTATTTGCTAAGAACACCCAAAAATATTCACAGAATAACAATCTGCACTTTTCATATTATATACTTTTGTCTTAAGTTAAATGCATAAAGCTCAACAATTAAATGCTTAGAAACAATTACTTTTCTTTACCCACTAAACGGTCAAAAAATATTCAGGACTAGCAATTTCTCAGTGTAGTTTAAATGCGCACCAGTCCTTAGTCTCCAAGACAAGGTATGCACAAGTGCCTTCAAAAAATCTAGCAGAATTCTATACATAAAGGGCAAACTCAAAATTATCTACTATTATCTCAGTCCCAGAAATATTAAATTACATGCTCAAGGTCATACAGATAGTGGTATAGCTGGGATTCAAATTAGATATGACTTCCCAAACAGCAAAGACATGCTCCAGTATTGCATTATTAAAATTCCCCCTTCAAAAACTATTGATGATTGAAATGCTGCAAGTGTTTCATTAAATTTGGAACTAGCAGTGTTAAAATCTTTAGTATTTGGAAAGTGACACTTTTATTTTATGTGACAAGTAAAACTATATAACTAGGCACCCTTGTGCAAAAGACTATGATAGGGCAATTGTCACTCTCTCCATTCTAATGATATGGCATACCTAGAAAAGGAGAGGAATATTCTATTTATGTTTTCTGAATCTTTCAATTTTGTGTACCTGAGGCAAGTTCATCGGTGGCCTTGCCCACTTTATTCTTCTGGCAGCAAAGATAAGAAATACTAGTTCTTTAAGAAAATTCTATGTAAACCATGCCATGATGAAGCTTTATTAAAAGGAGATCCAGAATATTCAAAACCACAGACAATTCAAATGTGATGGCAAAGGTAATCAAGGAATCTGGGGTCAGGCAGCACTAGATAGCAAACATTTTGTTTTCTACTTCCTTTAAATTTCAACTACAATAATATTCGTCAACTGTAGGAGGTTGATAGTTAATATTGGTATCTGTTAAATGAATGCTAAATGTCTCAAGACATTACTAACTTTTAGCACTCTTGAGGAGCTCTACCAGAACATGATCCAAAGGGGACTGTATCCTCCCATTGTTAGAATACCAAACTCCAGGAATTATAGAGCGGCCACGATCCAGAGCCTAAGACAGTCACTGGTTACTCTGGAGCTGTTAGCTGCCTCAACAGCGTAAGGTACAGAAGAAACCTAGAAAGGCCACCAGGGAAGTTTCTCAGTAAGATTATATTACAGTAAACTGGATATGATTCTTGAGGGACAGAATAATTGAAGTTAGGTAATTCATGATTTAACGCACTGTAATTTCCTATTCTATGTTTTGGGTAAAGGAATTATTAATATAATGAGAAATATTTTTTCTATTATTATATCATATAATGGATCATGGTAGAAAGCTATTGCTTAGTCCTTTGGGCTAAATTTCATTGGCTGTAAATTAGAAAAGAGGCAGAGGTGCAAGAAAAGAAGATTAAAGATTGGTTTGTCAAGGTAAGAGATGTATTACATTTTTTTTTAAACCTAGGCCAGAATTTAAAAAAAAGCCTCAGTAATAACTTGAAACACTTCATGCATGTATTTCAACTCTTATTTGCCTATCTCTTTGCCTAAAAATTGGCATTTTATCAAATTTAAAAATTTTCAATTTCAGAAAAATAAACCTATTGATAAATGATCACATAATATAGTCCATGGTGAATAATGACATATGCAAATAAATGGTACAAAACATTAACTATGTCCTTTGAGATATTTATTTATGATATATAGGGGAAGAACGAGTTGCCAAAAATGTACATGGGCCTGAAATTTGGGGTACTTTTTTTCAAGAAAGCAATAAAGACATGTTGAAGATGACTGGTACTGAATAAATTGAGGGAGTAACATTAAAAGATGAAACTTTGCTTGAACGCATGGATAATTTATTTGCATTTCTCTTTTGATGAATAATGAGAAATGATTGTGTCAGTGGGTGACAGTTGAAAAAACTTTTATGGCACAGATCAACACTGATGTTTTATATTCCAAATCTGGATTACCTGATAAACTATATGTGACTTCATAACTTTGTTCTTACACCGTGTTCCCCACAACAACCCTGTGAGGTAGGTTTATATTTACCTTATCTTATAGCTGGAAAAAAACAGTACCAAATTTAAGTATTTTGGTTTAGAAACCAGTTCCTCAAGGTACCTTTGATGACAACTTGCTATTACATCATCTCTAATTTTCTTTCATTTCCTTTTCTAATTCAATCCCAAAGTTCTCAGAATGCCCTCTGATTGATATTTGATTTGCAAGTTTTGTGCTGTCTTCTGTAAATTTTCAGTGGATTTAAACTTTAACTATGTTAGCCTTGGCTCAGTTGAGGGGGTTGGGGGAAGGAGGATGTCTACATCTGTGCTTTCTTCAGTGTTGGCCACTCACATTGTGTAGAGACTCTCCACCTCTAATGATCAGCAACTCACCTAAAATTTAGAATAATAGGTCACTGTGAAGTTAGATGGTCACAGTGTGTGAGGCAATACTTGAACCCAGGTGTACCTCACTCTAAGAGTATCCTTCTGATTTAATATAATTTGAAAACAACAAAAAAGAATATATAACTCATTTACATTAAGCAGCATATTGTAGCAGAGTTCTATGACAAAGCAGTCGGTTTACGATAAACATCAACAGACTTATAAAGCCTATTAACGTATTACCATAAATGTGGATAGTCAATAATATTACAATGCCAACTATGTTCTAAATGTATCTAAATGGTTGATGTTAAGTGTAATGATATTCCTATATATACTCATTAATTCCTTATATGTTCAATACTTTCTTGCCCTTAGAAGACTCTCTATATAATCTGAACTTCAGACCGCTTAAGCAATTCATTAGGCGAGTACTTAGGGCTGACAAAAGTACAAATGACTTTTATTATCTAGCAAAGCATTCAAAAGCTTGAACCTATGCAGGTGGGTGTATTAGTGGGAAAAAATGCTCTGTAGCAGTATTAAATGGTTGGCTTCGTGAACCATTATTTAACAAAAGGAATACCATTCATCACAATAAACTAGAAGCTATTTCAGTTTATGAAAGATTGCTTTAAGTCTTTTCAACAAAGTCAAATTATTAGTCTCCTAACTTTTTGATATATTGCTATCTGAGTTGGTCTATGCAATACAATACTGTGTTAATAGTAGCAGTCCCAAGGAATAGACTCTAAGGGACTATGGTTGCCTTTCCAGAGGACATGGTTAAGAAAAATACCCCACAAAAATTTTCCATAATTGTTCATCATGGAAAGTCAGTCTAAAGTGGTAAAGACCAGGCCTGCTTTGAAGCAATCAAACCTCACATAACTGCCCTTAGCTTTCAGGAGATCTTTCTTTTTAAAGATGACTTAGGCATGTCCATGAACTTTTTATGATCTAAGGTCCCATATCTAGAGTTAGAAAAACATAACTGACTTTAGAAGACATATAAATATAGTGCTGCATGCTGTTATTAAAAGTATTTATACCAAAGCATTTGGTTCTTGGTCATTTACCACTCCCACCCAAAATTCACTTTAATTTACAATGAATCAGTTCATCCTAATCAAGGTCCCAACAACCCACTACATTTTGCTGGATATTACAATACTATAATTCCACATATTTTCACATGCATATTCTGACTGATTTTGGGCCTAGACTAAATGATATTTTAATAACACACTTTCCTCTCCCTAAAGTATAGGAAGTCAGTTTAAATGCTCCTATGATAGACTTATTTGATAGTACATAGGTCTCCTGAAGAATCAGGTATGGTGACTTCATTTTTAACATGAAAGTATTAGACAAATATAGGAATTAATGTCCATAAACATGTTCTCCACTTAATCTGGCAAGTTGAGCTATGATGTCTGAGGCTAAGATGTAGGTCTGGCTTAGTGAATTGTCTAAAGCTACTCATGGAAAAAAGTAAATAAAAATTTAAAGAAGCTCCACATACGGTAATACAATATCCCTTTAAAAAAAATACTAACAAAGTCCAGAAATTCAAAGGAAGGAAGAGATAAGCTTTCTGATTTTAGAGTCCAAGAAAAGAGATCACTGTTCAAAACTTTACCAGGATTATAAAGCCCTTTCTTCATTTTTTTGAAAAGGGATACTGCATCTTACACACATAAAGAAGTACGTCACCCATTTTCTACTTACAGGTAGTAGGAGTAAGAATAGTAGCTCCTCCTGGCAAGCAAATCACAGACAGTGGAAAAAGAGAAGCAATGGTGAATGAAAAGCGTGACTCTGTCACATTCAATAAAGCAGAAAAATGTGCGTTAAAAAAATAAAATAAAACCAAACTCATGTTTCTTCAGTTAGCAGTTCTATTTGCTCCATGCATTGATTAGACTCCCTTTGCCATGCAATTAAACACACACAAGCAATACAAAAATGAATTCTGAAGAGAGATCACTTGAAAAAATAACATGCTGATATTTTATTCATTGCCCCCTCATGGAAGAATTAAATGGATTGTGTCTTTTCAACATGCAGTTAAGCACAATATGATTCATTACCATCTAGATGTCATGACAAATGGAACAGCTGTGTATAGAACTTGTGCACTACATAGGCTTGTACTTTTTAGTTAAAAGACCTACAGTTCTAAAATGTTTATTTTGTACATAGAATGATACCTACATTTACAGAAAAATTTTTTTTAATCCCAATGGTACACAGGTGTATACATATGTTATATGAACATACATATGCACATATATGTGTACATATAAACCATACACTATATATATACACACACACACACACATCCCAAACATTTTTAGAGTAGATGCATGTGAACACATTCATACACACAAATGTTTACTGTATTGAAACATAATTTTAACATTTTGGTGTTTTGAAATGTTAATGTATTCATGCTGAGCATTTTAAAATATCATATATATATATAGATATATGAACCAATGAAGAAATGGCATAAGTCTGGAAATATTTCAATGGCGATTAAATTAAAAAAATGACATTGCTTTTTGAAAGATGCAATATCCCTTTCCTCAGCCTAACCACTTACTTTACATAACTCCAGTTGGTACTTTTATGCAACTGAATTTCAACCCATTCTTTAACAAAACAACCAGAAATACACAACCCCCCTTTCAATATGTGAATAAGGAAGAGAGAGCTGCTTACCCACTCATATTTTTCCCAGCAAGGGATAGAGTCATGTTTGAGAACACAGAGGATTCCACAACATTTCATAAGCTAGGAAACTAAATAGATCCACTCTTTTATCACTTTCTTTGTAAGGAGCTCATGGTAAAAGGGATACTACATTATGAATGTATTAGCAACATATGCTGAAAATGATCAGTCAGAATTTTTTTTAAACATTCAATTTCCTTAGAAAAATGTATGTTTCCATGTGTGTATGTATACATGTATGGAAGTCATGTTTAGAGCTGTTTATGTTGCCCAAAGCAAATTAGGGCTTAACTAATCTTGGCATATATCATTCCATGTCCTGAAATTTTTAACATACTCATTATGCATATATCTAAAAGACCACCTAAAAAACACACCTAAATCCTCTGGGAGTAGGGATAGAAGAAGGGAAAAGAAAGATAAGCCCTATCCTCCATCCTACTAAATAGAAAAGCGAATAAACTATAATCATGAAAAAAATGATCAAGTATTAGAGACTCATTAAATGGGTTAACTTTTTCCACCAATTTTAAATATAGACTAGAAAGAAGTTCATTAGTGGTCTGTGTATTTAGGTAATTGACAAAATATTGTAATACCTGACACATCACTGCCATGAGAGATTAGTGTATTTCCTACAAGGAAATGTTGCTGTGATTGTCGAAAACATGTGACAGCACTGACTTACTATTCTAAGACATTTTTATTTAAAAATTTTTTTTTTCCTTAAGAGGGAGGGCCCAGGATAAGGAAGGCTGTCAATATAAAACTTAAAGAAATATGAAGTGTTTTCAAATTCCACAAAATAGCTTAGTGTAGCTAAGTCTATCCCAGCTGAAAATGACTCATGATATGTAATTGGAAGCCACTCCAATATGCTCGTTTATCAGCCATAAGTTGACTGAATGAATTTCAATGGTGAAGCAAGGTTGCAGTTAACTGGTGAGGTGGCAACTATAAGCCTGAACTAGAAACAGCATGATGGCAGAAGGTTAGAGCTGAGAATCTTATAGACGTTCATTTCCCAATTGTCACTAAGAGACTAAGAGATGTCTTGTTTCCTGCTTCACGTAGAATGTAATTCTCAATACAAAGGTAGACAACAGAGAAAAGGGAGAGCACTATTGGAGAAAGCACATATGTAGCTAACTAACACAAAACACTATAAGCATACCTAATGTTTCTAATGCAGACGCTTCTTCTCCAAGTTATATATCTCCAGGGTGTCATTGTAAAGAGGCAATAAATTAAAAAAAACTAATGGAACCATCAAAAACATGTAGCATGACTCTTAGCTACAACTTCAATGTTTTATTTCACTTATTTAATAAGAAAAATACACTATGTTTCAAGTGAACATATGCAACATTTACAAGTAGTAGATTTTTCCACTGAGAGATTCATAAATCAGAAAACACTGCTGCACACAAACACTTTTAAGATAGACAGCTATGCCTTTTGAAAGACAAACTGGTTGCTGCAGCACATCCCAAATATCAGTCTTGGAGACATTGTGGTAGAGATTAATAGAGTTCATCAGCTATATTAATTATGAGATAGTATTGCTTTGAGGTACTGGCAAAATGATAATGGAATATGACAAGACATTAACAATTTTCAACCATGGAAAAGTGTGCATGTTGATATAGATATCTAAGAAGCAGCATTCTTTAAATTAATTTCCTAAACAGTTTTTTAAAATTTCAACATCTTTTTATAACTCCAGAAGATGGCGATATTGGTTGATGTCTTACAAAGTCTTGAATGCTGAGAAAATTAATAATCAAAAAAGGCCCTGACTTTCATTTTTTAATAGTGAGGTTTATACACAGTGAAGACATAATACAGAATTCGACTACATAAAATCCACATTTTCTCTGATCTAGATTTTTAGCCAAAGTGAACACATAAAACGCATTTGGTAAAACATGACATGGTATAGCAGAAAGCATCAAGAACTTTAAACTAATACACTATAAACGAAGTTAAATAAATACGTTCTGGATAACACATATATTGATGTCCTACACATTTTTTTTTTGCATTTTAACAACTTGGACATGTAATTTAATTTGGAAAATTAAAAAAAATAGCCGAGAACACAAGCATCCAACAACAATGAACTGCAAAGAATTAGCTACTTTAAAGTATGAAAAATAAACTAAAAAATTCAATGTACTTGGAAAAAGTTATTCTTCTTAATGATGACCCTACACTGAAATATCCTGTGGGGGAAAACATGTGGGAATTATTGACATATATGGTAAGGAAGTGGGACAAGACACCATTTAAAGGTCTTACCTCTTTTTGACAATTAATATGACAACTAGGAGGAGTAGGATGAATACCAAAATCCCGGCACTAATTCCTGCTATTTTCACTACTCGATCTGTCTGCTTAGCTGGATCAGGAATCACTTCTGGTTCTTCTGTTGCTGCTGCTAAATAAATATATTTTAAAAAGAAGTTACTGGAAGCACAAAATTATTACAAAAGTGAAAATCAACTTCAGAAACAGTTTTCCCTCCCCAAAACAAACCTATTTTGTTTACATATAAACAAACATGAGAAATAGAAACATGAATGAGCTCACTGAGCTGTAGAACTGAGGATTCTGATTACATATAAGTGCAATCACTCCAGGGGGGATGATATGAAAAATCAGAAAGAATCGCCAGGTGGGGTGATGGAATCTCTTCCTCTAAGCATCCTTAAAAACAATGATATTTTTGCATTTGAAGCTGTGATATGCTGTTCTGCCTGATCATAGAGGAACAGAGAAAGGGACTGTTGGACAATTAAAGGTTTGAAGAGTAAAGAACTGAATGGACAGAAGGAACAAAAAGGAAAATGAGGAAGGATGCTAAACATTATCTTAACTAATAACTAATATCTGAAGCTAATAACAGAAGAGAAGGCTATAAAAAATAGAACTTGGAGAAAGCAGAAGCTTTAGGTATCTTTTTTTGATCTTTCTATTTAAAAAACAAAATAGAATGACTGGCTTTTATAAGTTGCCAAGATCCAGTGCACCTTGTGCTAGAAGACAGAAAAGCAAAACAGAATGAGGAAAAGGTGTACTTGAATTTAACTAAAACATACCTACCCAATTTAAACCAACTTTGAATCTCAATAGTTACTGCAAACAAATCCCGTTTTGGTTTAAATGGGAACAAGCTCGAATGATAAATTTTTTTTAAAGAAAGTATTGCTTAAAATAAATCTTAAAAAAGAAGAGAATGAATGAAGCATACTGACTCCTAGCCTTGGTTATTTCAGTTTGTAAGTAGGACAATGTTATTACCAGTAGTGACTGGGTGTAGATGTGATTAGAAAGGCCCAATGAGAAACCAACCGCCCTTTTCATACTGAAGTGTAAATTGGTTTCATTTATGTGGCTTTAGCCATTGGACCTCAAGTATTTCCTTAGGACGAAGTATGGATCACTGTTTATTGTATGAAATTTTCAGCTCTTTTCTGGGTGGCCCCAAAAGACTACAGGCCTATGAGTCAGAAAAACCTCAGTCCTGAGATCGTTTTGCAGCTAACATGACCTTAGGCATGTCATGTGGGAAGGGATTCCCAGGAAGGGACTCCTGGCCCTTAATTTCCTCACCTTTAAAAGACTCTTTAAGTCTAATAGAGTAAAATTTTTGAGGTCTTATACATTCTAATGTCATTCTCAGAAATGTACTCAGTGCCTTGTTTGGTGCAATTGTTTAAAAGTAACTAACTGAATGAATTTGAGTTTCCTGGAACTTCACATTTCTGCCACACAGAAGATATTTACACATACACACACAACACACACACACACACACACATATGCATGCACGCCTTTATTTAAGAGTAATCCATCTTCTGAAAAAAGTTTAGGTGGCTTATAAAAATAATAAAATTAAATAATAAAGCAGAGCCATTAAGTATCTTTAAAAATTAATTCAGGAGAGTAGAGCTCAGACAGGTTAGTTTTTGTAGTTAAACCTGAATTTAACTCCTGCTTAGATTATATTAATTTCCCAATAACTATTACAAAAGGGAAAACGATCTCAGAATAACCTAAAGTTCTAATATTGCCTGATTTAATTAAAAAATTAATCAAATTAATTAAAGTCAATTAATTAAAAATGTTTTCCCCTTTAAATTCCCTATTAGTTACTTTCACCTCTCCACTAACACCTTGAAAACATAGCCCAACTAGTCTCCTATGTCTCTGTCTTCTTATCAATGACAGTCATTATACTTCCTTTACTTAACACTTCCAGTTTACCCAAGCCCCAGAAAAAGATATACCTCTTAGCATAAATATCCAAGGCACATCACATTTCAATACATACATTATAATTCAATCAGGGTAACATTTAACACCCAGAATCACAGTATCTCAGAGTTTGAAGGGACAGATGAGTTACTAAATTCTTTCTTCAATGCATGCATCAATATTTCTACACTTCTAGCAAGCAATTGCCCAGCTTGTTTAAAAACCTCCAGTATTTGGGAACTTATTCATCATTATCCCATCTATTTCCTTTTTGGACAGTCTTGGTTAAGAAGTTTTTCTATATAATATGCCAAACTCTTTACTTTTCACTCAACGTTCCTTCAGAAGAGAGTGGCATAGTGTCAAAAATACCGAATGTGAAGTCAAAATCTAAATTTGAGTCTTAGTTCAAGGCTGTAAAGTTTTCAGTCCTGTCCAACTCTTCATGAACTCATTTGGGGTTTTCTTAGCAAAGATACTAGAATGGTTTGCCATTTTCATCTCCAGCTCAGTTTACAGATGAAGAAACTGAGGCAAACAGAGTTAATGTCATTTGCCCAGAGTCATATTCCTACTAAGATTTGTGCCTAGATTTGAACTCAGGTCTTCCTGACTTCTGGCCCACCTAGCTGTTAGTCTTAGCTCAGACACATACTAATTAAAATTTGATCTTTATTCAGGGCAAGTTCAACATTTTAGTGTTATACATTTGGGAGGTACTAGTATGTGGGGTTTGGGGCTTTTTTTTTTGGTTTATGGAGATCTCCTTTGAGGAATTATATATCTCTTATGATAAAAAAAATTAAAAAAACCAAACAGGTCTTTTTTGAAGATTTTTTTGGCCACGCCTGCACCACAGTCTGACACAAACTAATGTTAATTTATGAATTTACAAAAACATGTTGTTTAATATGAAGCAATCTATAGAACTGCTGAAGTTCAAGCAAAAGTAGAAGACATTTACTTTGACCTTTTATACATGAAGGTAGATAGTGTGTGTGTATGTGTGTGTGTATGTATGTGTACACATATATATAGTAAAATCTGAATAAATGATGAGCATCTATACGTTATGATTTTGGGGACATGTAGCAACTATAAAATTGGTAATCAATAAACCATACTGGCATGAGGCAATGGGAGATTATTTAAAATTCAGAGGAAGAAGCATATACATTGAAAATTTTGTTCAACATATTTAAGATGCATATATTTCCTAGGCAAAAAAAAACAAACCACAATTAAGAATGAAATTATGAACCAAGGCAGTAACAACCCAAAGAGACTGGGTTAGGGGACAAGACTTGTGATTTTTCTTGCCACAGGGAAATCTTCATGGATAAAGAAACTCCAGCTGCAATTCAAGTAGGCACCTTCTCTTAGAATTGCCTGAAGTACCAAGAGATTAAGTGTCTTTCTCAGGGTCACACAGCAAGTGCATATCAGAAGGAGGACTTGAACCCAAGTTTTCTTCACCTGGAAGCCAGTTCTATCCATTAGGCCACACTGTCTCTCTGTAGCTGTCTCAATAATATTGCTCTCAGAGGTATGACTATTAGATAATTAGGATGCCTTCCATAAGGTGTGTGTGTGTGTGTGTGTGTGTGTTTGTGTGTAAGAGTTAAAGTCAAGTCTGAATTTTAGGTCTAATGTTAAGAAAAATAAGCAGCAGATTAATATTGCTATGCATTGACTTCACTCTCTGTTCACAAGACTGATCTGTCTCATCTAGACTTTTGTCTGAAATTCTACTGTTCAATGTGTTGAGTTTCTCCTTGTCTTCTCTGAGCTTTCCTGAATCCCCCCAGTGGTTAATACACTTATCCTTATTAAAACTATTTAGTCTATACTTTATTTACTTGTGTTCATGTTATTTGCCTCAGCGGAATGCAAACTCCTTGAGGGCAGGGACTGTATTGCTTTTCATATCTTTGCAAACTAGACTTTGGAATGGCTTATGCATAGTTGGTAGAATGGAAGATCTAGTGTATTGTGTAGACCCCATCAGTTTGCTAAGAGAGTGTCATCCCCATGAAGGATGCAAGAGAGTTGATCCGCAGAGAATAAGGAGGAGTAGAACGTGTCCAGTCATTCTGTAACTGGTTTCAGTTGGCCTACACACACTTGATTGGGGGAAGCCTTTTTCCTTTATTTTATGGTGGGCTAATTTGGTAGCCATCCTAGGAGGTTAAGTCATGGTGATCCACAAGGCCAGGAATACAGGTCAAGTACTGCAGTCAGCCCAGCATTAACTCCCAGAGTAATGAGGTCCAGGACACCAGCCAACAGAAACTGGTAGACATGAATTTGATAGATCCAAATGCTCTTTAAGTACTGAGCTAAGTTAGAAACCTAACTTCTACATTTTCCCCTTAAGACAGGCAAGATCGGATGAGGGGGAGGAAGGGGAAAAAAAGGGAGGAGGAAGTATCTTTATGCTTGTTTGTGCTATAGCTATGAAGTAAATACTCTTTTATAAAAGCTGATTGATATTCAGTGACTAAATAGAAATGGAGTACTGGTCACTATTCCCCTAAAATGGAGGGAACATAGATGATGGTGGTTGATGGCAAGAGAAAAGAAATATCTCAAACCTCAAGGGGTATCAAGAACCCCGATGGGGAGAAGTAACCAGTTCTGGCTCTGAAAGGATGGTGCCAGAATCAGTCACCTTGCACAGATGCTTAATATATGATTGTTGAATTGACTTTCCAGAAAGTAATTACCTTTTTCTTCAAATATTCAAATTTTTTTCAAATAAAAGTTCAAATATTTGTGTCTTATGTACTTAATATGTATTAGAGTGTGACATATGCTCCTATGAGTCTATAAGTTCCTTGAAGGCAGAAGCTGTATCTTATTTTCATTTGGTACCTAATAAAATGAGTGCTCTATACATAAAAGTCACTTCAAAAAAGATTGGCTGAATTTAAGCTTACTTACTCTTCATTTAATGGCCTATTGAAATGCAAAAAGTTCATGTGTAACTAAGTCTTCATTTGTGAACAACTATCCTTGATAATCATAGAACAAATTTCTTTATTTGTTTTTATACTAATCAGAAATCATTTATTAAGATAAAAATGAAAGAGTCCATGTATTCAAGAAATTTAAAATTCATTGGGAGAAATAACACACATATAAAAATAAAAAAAAATGTGAAGTTTTTGTTTGTTTATTTTTATGATAGAGGGGATATGGTGAGGGAATTCAGGAACTAATTGCTGGAGGGGTGTGTGAAGAAAATGCTCATGTGGGCTATAGTGCTTGATCTGAGATTTGAAGAATACTAGTACAATTCTAAGAGGTGACTATAAGGGAGGATAAAATTACTATTCTAAAGAGCAGTCTAGGTCAAGCCTGGAAATAGGAGTTGGAATATCAAGTGGGGCCACAGCAAGGATCATGGAGTACAAGTGAATGAGTAAGTCTGGAGCTGTGCTTTCAAAAGTTTTAAATGTCTAAGAGAGAAGTTGGTATTTTGTCTGAGAGATGACAGGGAGCCACCATAGCTTTTTAAGCATGGAAATGACATGGTAAGACTTATGCTTTACAAATTTCACTTTAGAAGGGAACTGGAGGATGGAATGAAACAGAGAGAGACTTGAAGATGAGAAGTCATTTAGAAGGATATTGCGATAGTCCAAGCAAGAAGAGGACTTGAGCTACAGTAGCTGTTGTGGCAAGTGAATCCACAAGACTTGTGAATACTAAAGATCAGACAAAAATATTCCTAAGAAGTGTATCTAACACTTGAGGTACAAATTATAATTTTAGATCCTGACATATCTGTATACCTGCATGCCTTTGAGTCTTTGTCCTCCAATAAACCCACTAAAGAGTTTAAATTTCTTCCTTAAAACATACCATCTGAATGTAGAAAACTTGTTAGTGGGAACACAGGCAGCAAGAACAAATATGACTTTTCTGTTTTCCTGATCCAGATAACAAAGTTATTGGTAGTGACTGCACTCCAGAGTCTTGTACATAATTTATGCACATGCACCAAGACAATGTGGATCTCCCAGCTACACTTTTCCTTATGCTATAAATCTTTACCTTCTTATCATCTAAAGAGAATTCTCAGATTCCCCAGCTCTCCACTTTTGCCAAGAGCTATCTGACTTTGGACAATGAGAAACATCTAAATGAGTATATCACTTTTATTGAGCAAACTTCTGAAAGGTATTTTTACAAAATATTTAAACTTAGATCATAAATTTTACAACATATGGGCTTAGCTGTATGTTTAAAAATATAAGCCTTAATTAATATGCCTAATGTTCTTTAAATTGATTTTATTTCTGGAAGTAATATAGTACAATTTCATAAAAATTAAACCAATATTCAGGAATGATTCATTGAGATTCTTGTATAAATAATGGAATGATCACTTAAAAAGTCATATTTTTAATTTTTCTACTGAAATTCTATATTAATGTCCCACTGTGGTATAAATATGGTCCCAGCATCTTGAAGGTTTTGTCAGCACATGATAAAACTCTGACAAATAATAGACATTGAACTGTAAAAGCTGCATATAGTTAACGTATTTTTTTTATGGAAAGTTCCCTTTATTCCTATGTTCTCCATAGTTAATGTATTTTTAAAGGAATGGGAAGAACATTCTCATCCATTAATAGGCATATGTGACCTGCTTAAGCCACATGGAAGCCTATGTCACATGAAGCCTATGATGGGAAGAGCTTGATGAACAGGTGGAACAGAAGGATGGCACAGGAAGAAGCGAAGCTGGAGCAGAGCTGAGAAGAAGCTGGTCAGACTAGTCAGAGCTGGGAAGGACAGAGGAGGCAGGCAGCTGGCTGTGAGTGAGAGAAAGGCACTTTGCTTAGTCAACCTGTTTGTGGGCAGGCCTGATAATGTGTATAGGGTTCTTGGTTACTATGGCGGATCTGGCTTTCTGGTGTTGGGATTCAGCTTTATGGTGGCTGAATAAATGTTTTGGTTCTGTCTTCCAAGTGAAGAGTCTGTTATATTTTGCAATTCAGAACTGTGACAGCATACTCATAGCTGCCATTGGCACTGTGAATATCACATTGGTGCTACAGCCTAGCAATGGATTCCATCTTTTCCATACAAAGACCAGCCTAAGTGTAGGAAGACTCATCACAAGAAAGGTGAGCACCACTATCTATGTATATATACACACATGTTTATAGTGTCTAATACATGCATATAAGAAGCTCATGAAACCATTTATTTGAAGAGGTACCATCTGAATTCAATTCAATTCAATTTAACAAGCATTCATTAAGCTCCTACAACATCCCAGGATCCTGAACCCAAGAGTGTTGGAGGAATAATAGTGTTCCCCAAACCACCAGGCCTGCTTGCAAGTCCACCCCCAGTAGCCATCAATGAGAAAGAAAAATCAGTAACAGTTACTTTTTCACTACACCCTAAGCATGATGGGGCCTTTGTACCTGCTTGCAGCTGAAACCTTACATATATGTCGTCTTCATTATTAAAACAGGAACTCCTTGTGAGATCAGGGACTTATTTTTCTATTTGCATCCCTAGTGGCAGATAGGTAGAAAAAGTATAGAGCTTGGAAGTCAGGAATACTTGACCTTGAAATATGACCTTAGTTACTAGTTGAGTGACGCTGGGCAAGTCATTTTACCATCTGCTTCAGTTTTTTCAACTGTAAACCAAAAATCCTAATACCACCTAGGTCCCAGGGTCTTTGTAAGGATCAAATGAACTAATATCTGTAAAGCACTTAGCACAGTGCCTTGAACATAGTTGTTGTTCAGTCCTTTCAGTCATGTCTGATTCTTCGTGACCATTTGGAGTTTCCTTGGCAAAGATACTAAAGTGGTTTGCCATTTCCTTCTCCAGTTCAGTTTACACATGAGGAAACTGAGGCAAAAAGGGCAAAATAACTAGCCCAAGGGCACATGTAGTAACTGTCTGAGGTCAGATTGGAACTCAGTCTTCCCAACTGCAATCTCAGGGCTCTATCCATTGCATCACTTACCTGCCCATATCAGGTACTTAATAAATGTGTCATTCACTCAGTTATTCTTACTATATACAAGACACAAATGAATTTGTGGATCTTTTGAAGAATTAAAGGATTATCTCCTTATTACAAAGATAGCTCTTATGTTGGAGAAATTTTAGTAAGAGATAGGAGTCATTAACTTCTGAACTCAAATCCCAGTTTGGAAACTTTAGAGAGTATTTGTATGGGTGTGATATTTAAGGCAATGGCAGATTGACAAAAAATTTTCTCATCAAAACTTTTTTTAAAATAAAGCTGGTATGCTCTGTCATAGTCAGAAGAGATTTCTATCAAGATATTGAAAATGTTTGTTTCTAGGCCGGAGCTGATAGTACCCAAATTATATAGGCCCTAGGACTAACGAATGAGCTCAGGTCTACTCTGTAATGATGAGCAAGCAATTGATTTTAATTAGTTATACACACTGATGAATAAGATAGTAAATTTTCCATTGAGTGTCATATTTCTGTCACTCTAATGGACTCATTTTATGGTTACAGTGTTAGTAACAAAAGGCTTTGAGAAAAATAATGTTATTAGACTTATGTGTTCCATGGAAGTATGCAATAAGCTTATATATTTATATTTTTAAGGAGCTGTCTTGAACAATTATTTTGAGAGAACAATTATTTGTTGTACTCTCCAAACTAGATTGGGCCCCAAATCAAACTCTACTATCAATCATCTACACTGTTTTGCTTGTTTCTCCTACCTAACTGAGCTACCTAACTGGTTGACCATGGTTTTTCACCCAAGTCATCTGCTTATTCTGTGGTCTCCACATGAAACTAGCCTCAGGTGTCTTAAACTCCTCACAGGGATATCTCCTATTCTCAGTCCTCTTCTCCCTCTTGCTTTAGAAACTACCCAAATCAATGGCTTCCAGAAAAAGATGCTTCAATCTACAAGCCCTATCTGTTCATTCACTATCATTTGTAACCTCCCAGACTAGAATACATTCCTGCACCTCCATTCCCCTATATAAATTGTCTTCCCCAAGAGAATGTAAGCTTCTCAAAGGATTTTCCCACTTTTGTATTTGCATTTTCCACACTTAGCACTACGGTTGACACATAACACAACATAATAAATAACTTTTAATTGACTACTTCCTCTTCTATCGGTACAGTGACCATATTGAAACAAATACCTAGTTACCTAATTGGACACAAAAAAGTAATTATCAGTCAAATGCACTTATGTACCAGATACTAATGCATGTCAAAATTGTACACTGGTGTTTGTGTATCTTATTTTAGAAAACTAACCCACCTAAACTAAAGCTTTGTCTATCACAATACAGTCTCTGCCCTCAAGGGGCTTACTTCTAATAGGAGATAACAGGGATGGGGAATGGTATCCAAGGAAGGAAGTTTTGATATAGAGAATAGTGAGTGGAATTAGTAGGGCGTTCCATTGAAACAACTTTTCAAGAAGCAACTATAGTGTTCTTTTTAAAGCAATTTTCAGAGAAGAATGTGGAAAGAGTGGGGGAGGGAGAAGGACAGGAGTGCTCTGGGAAAAGATTAGGAAAGTCTCAAGAAGGGGGAAACACTTGCCTCAGAGACTTTTGTCTTTCTGATTATTTAATCCAAAACAGGGTTAATAATACTGTCCTATAAATTAAGTTTTATTAGAAAAGTTGATCAAATTCACACTGGTTTTATCAGTGCATATGTTATGAGGCAGGAATGTAATATAAAATAAAAGTTAATATGAGAACTGATTCTAATTTTAACTCTTGTGTAAATATCTAATTATGTACTTTGTTAAATCATATTATGAACTCAGCTGTCAATAATACTGGACTTTCACATGATGACAGTATTCACTGATCCTTTAAGCCATTATGATCCTCAAGGTCACATGAATATAGGTGACTTGTATGTTTTCAGGTAAATAATCTATGCAGCCTGCTAAATTTGGCCAGCATTATCTCGTTTTTTTATAGAAAAGGGAAAGTAAAAAGAAAAACACTTCTACCTTTTCATATGTAGTAAGTTACACTTTAAAAGTCTCTGGAGAACTATTGAGATTTGTATATTAAAGAAATTAGGACAAGTCATCTTACAATTTCTAATTTGGAAAACAGTTACTTAGAAAAGAGGGGATGGGAATAAGCATTTTATTAAGGCATTATTCTAAGCACTTTAAATATTTTCTCACCTAATTCTCACAATAATCCTGGGAGACAGGCTGCATTCTGATCCACATTTTACAGTTGAGGAAACTGAGGCAGACAGAGGTTAAAGGACTTACTGAGGGTCATTATAGCTAGTAAATGACAGAGGCTGGATTTAGACCCAAATCTTCCTAAGTCCAGACACGGAGATTTATCCACTGTGCCACCCACCTACCTGGAGTGCAGAACACTAGCACATCTTCAAATAGACATAAATCAAAGCAAATATTAGTATCTAAAGATAACTCTAATTTTCAAAAACTTTTTAAAAGGATGTCTTCCAGATTTAACAATGTATATACTTCCTTATATTTATACTTTGGAACTGACTCAATTTGTTTTTTTCTATGCCCTTCTGACTTACAAAGTAACATATTTATATTACATTAGTATAGGTTTGGGGAAAGAAGAGAAAAAGGTTAGATATATTTTATTTTATAGTAAATTTGCTTAGAAAAATTTTATTATATTAATTCTATTTTAATATAGGATATTATGTTATATATTACATACAGCGGAAGGCAATAACCTTTTCTGGAAGTGGTGACAATTATAAATGTGCTTCTGTCATCAGTAAACATACCCTCCTGTAGCATTCTTATTTCACTGGTTTAGTACCTGGCCTACATAGCCCTGTGTTGGAACTAATGTTTATATGCATAACTAGTCACATTTATCTGCATTTTAGATTTACAAGTTGTTTTCTTCATAAAAATCCTGTCAGGTGGGTAGCATATATTTTCCAGTTGAGGAAACCAAATCAATCAATTTAGGTGATTTACTTCTAGTCACACGACTAGTAAATGTCACAGTAGGGATCCTATAACTTTCCTGACCCCAAGTCAGTTGGTTTGTCATTCATTCATTCATTCCTTCATTCATTCAATAAGCATTTATTAAGCACTTACTATATGCTGAGGCACAGTACTAAGCACTAAGGATATAAAAAAGGCATAAACAGACCCTGTCCTCAAAGAGCTTCCATTCTAATGGGGGTAACAGTATGTAAGTGACTGGGTATATAAAGGATATATGGAGTGTCAGTGGAGGTAATCTGAAAGGGAAAGGCCCTAGCAGCTGGATTCCCAGGGTAGGACCAGGAAACTCTTCCTTCCATCATGCCAACTACAGTATGTCCTTTCTCCCTCATTAGAACTTAAGTGCCTCAAGGTCAGGGAAATATATAATCAAGTAACTAATAAAGTTAAATAACTAACCAAAAAAGCATTTAATAGGTCCTTATTATGTACAGGGTGGACTAGGCAAGGTAGGATTTTAATTGAATCCTTGAAGCTGAAAAAATGTAGAGGCAATGGAGCAGAGCATGCCCCACTAACCATCCAATGTATCTTCTGCCCTTTGTACCGACCCTCTTCAAAAAGGTCATTTATAATACATGCCTCAATTTCTCTTCTGTCACTCTCTTCCTAATGCTTCACAGTCTGGCTTCTGACCTAATCATTCCACCCAGACTGCTCTCTCCAAAGTCACTAATTGCCAAATCCATTTGCCTTTTCTCAGTTTTCATTCTCCTTGACCTCTCTGCAGTCTTTGACACTGCTGATCATACTCTCCTCCTTGATAGTCTCTTCTCTCTAAGTTTTTCTAGTTACCACTTCTTCCTAGTTTTCCTCTTACCTCTCTGACTACAGGTTCAGCCTTCTTTGCTGGATTCTTTTCCAGATCATACCCTTTAATCATAGGAGTCTCTCAGGGTTGGTTCTCTCTTTTCTCCCTTTGTACTCCTTTACTTGGTGATCTCATCCACTCCCATGGAAATTATCAATTCTGTGCTGAGCCTCTCTGCTGACCTGCTTTCAGATATCTTGAAGTGGATGTCCAGTGAACATCTTAAATTCAGCGTGTTCAAAACAGAACTCATTATCTTTTCCCTTAAACCTTCCCCTCTTCTTAACTTCCCTATGTTCCTAGTTCCTCAATATTCAAACACAGGCGTCATCCTCAACTCTTTACCATCACTCAATCCCCCATACCTGATGTGTTGCCAGGATTTGCAGATTTCACCTTAGTAAAATCTCTCGAAAATACCACATTCTCTATTTTGACACTGCCATCACTCACTGTCCTTATGAGGACAAACCCTCATAATCTCATACCTGGGTCACTGCAATAGCCTCCTGATGGGTCTAAGTGCCTCAAATCTTTCTCCACTTCAATCCTTCCTCCTTTCAGACACTAAAGTCATTTTCCCAAAGTGCAGGTCCAGTCAAATCTGCTCCCTACTCAATAAACTCCAGTAACTCACTATTGCCTTCAGGATCAAATACAAAATGTTGTTTGGCATTCAAAGCCCTTTATAACCTAGCCCTCTTCTACTCTCCTGATCTTTTTTACATTTTATTCCCCAACACATACTCTCTGATCCTCTGAGATGGTTTTCTTGGCTATTCCACAAATAAGACATTATATCTTTTGGTTCTGGGCATTTTCTCTTTCTGTTCCCCATGTCTGAAATATTCTCCTTCTTCTGCTCTGCCTACTAAGATCCTAGCTTTCTTAAAGTCCCAACTAAAATTCTACCTTTTACGGAAAGCATTCCCAAACACTTCTTAATTCTGGTCAGTAAATTACTTCCTAATTATCCTGTGTGGCAGCTAGGTGTTGCAGTGGATAGAGCACCAGTGCAGGAGTCAGGAGGACCTGAGTTCATATCTCACCTCAGATACTTGATACTCACTACCTATGTGACCTTGGGCAAGTAACTTAACCCCAATTTCCTCATCCTGGGTCATCTCTAGTCATCCTGATGAATATCTGATCACTGGATTCAGATCGCTCTGGAGGAGAAGTGAGGCTGGTGACCTGAACAGCCCTCTCTCACTCAAAACAAAGACAAGTGCAAGTCATGTTATCACTTCTCTGACAGCATGGTCTTTTTCAGCAACAAAGGATGAACATACAATTACCCTGTATAGAGACAGGTTTGTATACAGTTGTTTGCGTGTTGTCTCTCCTGTTACATTGTAAGCTGCTTTAGGTCAAGGACACTTCTTTGCCTCTTTTTATATACCTACTGCTTAGCATAAAAACTGGCACATACTAGGCACTTAATAAATTTTAGATTGACATTCTGTACGCGGCTTACTTTGTACATATTTGTCTGTATATTGTCTCTACCATTAGACTATAAATTCCTTGAGGGAAGGGAATTATTTTACAAATAATTTTTTTTTAATAATCTTTTCAAATCCCCAGTATTGATTACACTCAACAGATGTTTACTGATTGATTACTGATTGATTTCAATCACAGAGGACAGCCAGTATAAAGTCATAGAGGATAGAAATGGAACAAATGTTTTATATGAGGAAGTGCAAGTGGCCCAATATTGCTAGACTGTAAAGTACGCAGAGAAAGCAAAGTGTAGATAGACTGAAAATATAGGAAGGAGAAAGGTTGTGAAGGGCTTTAAAAGTCAGAGGGTTTATCCTCATAATAAATTAAATTAATAAATTAAAATAATAGCAACTAATATTATAATATTTACTATTACCTCCATTTTACAGATAAGGCAACTGAGGCAGACAAATGCTAAGTAAGCTGTCCCAATTCATACAACTACGAAGTACTGATGTCTGAACACGAATGAAAGCCTTTCTGAGACAACATCCAGCACCCTATCCATCCAATGTGCTACTGAATGGCCTACTTACTATTTGTAATAGGGGAGCCACAGAAGTGCATTGAGTAGGAAAGTGAAATGAATCTTTGCTTTAGGAAAAACACTTTGGGAGCTAGGTGTATTGGAGTGGAAAGAGACTTGAATGAAGGAGACCAAGTAGCTGGTTACTGCAACAGTCTAAGACTGAGATGATGTTCTCCTGCACCAGGGTGTTCACTACATGAGGGGAAATAAAAGGATATATATGAGAGATGTTGTACAGACAGAAATGACAGGAATTAGCAATGGATTGGACAGGCGGGGTCACTGTCCAGTAAAGAACAGAACAGACGACCATACCAAGGTTGCCAGTCTGGATGACTGCACGGATGGTATTGTCCTCAAGGGTAAAAGAGAACTTCATAACTACCAGACCTGTCTATCTTAACTAGAGTTCATTAAAGGAAATCCAGAGAACAAATAGACTCTGTCCTATAATCAGTTAATAATTCTATTTTACTCCTTGTGTGATCTGTGTGGAATGTCAGGATTATGATCTGCTCGACTTATAGAAATAGATCTCTCTAGATTTCATTCTTGGTCCTTCCTAGCTTGTCTCACGCCATCCTATTCCCACCCGAGTAACACTGTTATCATCTCTTTTTTGAGTGTGTGAATTTTCCTCCACACTCTGAAACTCCCTTAAACACTGCTTATTCTGTGCAAGTTTTTCCACAAAATAAACAAAACCCCAAAGCTGGAAGTTAACTCCTATCTATACACACACATACACATACACACACACACACACACAGATACACACAAATATGGAGGGAGAGAGATATAGAGACAGAGACAGAGAGATGTCAAATTTTGGCGGAGCCAAGATGGTGGAATAGAAAGACTCACATATGCTAGCTCCGAACCCACAGCCCATGGATTTCCTCTAAAAAGAACTCCCGAAAAATTCTGGAACAGTGGAAGCTGTACAGCAACACAGTGAAGGAGGTTTCCATTCCAGAGAGCCCCAAAAAACCGACCCCAAAGGTCCATTGCGCCCCGGACGGAGCGGAGCCCTCCCCTGCCCCAGCAGCAAGGCACTGAGAGGAGCAAGCAGATCCGAGCAGGCTTCAGGGACGGAATCTCCAGCGGCCGCGAAGGTCCCTCCACCCAGAGACGCACAGGTCAGTGAGAGAGACGGGCTGAGAGGGAAGCTGGGTGTCTCTGGGACTCAGGGCCCCTCGGGAGGCAGGGGCAGAGGCAGCAGCAGAGGCAGCAGGCGACCAGAGGCTCCCAGAGCAGGCAGGAGCTCAGCAGCAGCTCCATTACAAAAGGTCTCTGCATAAACCCCCTGAGGGAACTGAGCCTGGGAGGTGGCCCTGCCCCCACCTGAGAACCTGATTTAATCTTACCCTGAATAGCAGCCAGACCTGCTGCCAAAAGCCCCGAAGCTGGGGAGCAGCATTTGAGTCTCAGACCCCAAGCACTAGCTGGGTGGACCTAGGCCAGGGGTGGAGAGGACTCTCAGAAGTCAAGTAACTGGTTGGGAAATTGCCCAGAAAAGGGAAAAAAAACTAAGACCATAGAGGTATCTTGGTGAACAAATGATTCCAAGCTTCCTCTCTGACGAGAAAGAGAACTGCTTATCATCAGGTAAAGACATAGGAGTCAAGGCCTCTGTATCCCAAATATCTGAAATAGGTATCCCATGGGCTCAGGCCATGGAAGAGCTCAAAAAGGATTTTGAAAATCAAGTTAGACAGGTGGAAGAGATGTCAAATTTTAATCTGATTTTATTTGAATTGTTTGTTCTACATTTCAACCTAATCTGAATCCCTGAGATAATCAGATAATTCTCATAATTTAGTCTCTTATTGTATCTGCAAGGACCCTGACGTACACAAGAGGGCTTGCTGTACAGGTTCTTAGATCTACTTTTCTAAAAGGAAAGCAACTTTTGAGGTGTCAACAATCACTGTAATCAAGCATATATATCATTCACTTAGTTCAGGGGGAAAAGTCAGCATTCTAAACTTCAGAAAAAATACAGAGAAACATAAAAAAATCAACAGACAGGGCTTCCAACTGTCAGACCATAAGCAATATATACATCACAGATCAACAGACAGATACAATTGTCTGACTATTATATACCTACATAGTTACCAGAGAGAGAAGCACCAACATCTGGGTTTTCAAAGCCAGGGACTCCTTAGCAGCTGCTCAGAGTCTCCGCTGGCCAACCAAACATTTCACGTGAGTAAGTCCCAAAACAAAACCTCACCTCAGAGTATTTATATACTTTTCAGAGCCAGAGGGCATCACAACCCTGGAGAACCAGTGCATTAGAAATTAAAAAAAGATGTGAGCCTCCCTTAATCATGCTTCCCTAATTGGGCAGGCCCATCAATGGGTGAGGAAGAGTTTTAACTCTCTAATTAATATTACACGTATCCACTCATGTTTCTTTTAAAACAAAGGAAACTTAGCTTTATGCTTGAGGTTCAAAGCTATTTAATGATAAAATTAAAACAAGATTACATAATGTGCTGAACTTCACTGGAAATATAGAGAAATGCTGATTATTTATATGGGTTTATTTTGTATCCTGATACTCTGCTAAAGCTGTTAATTTCAAGTAGTTTTCTTAGTTGATTCTTTAGGATATTCTAAATATACATCACATCATCCGCAAAGAGTGACAGTTTTGTTTCCTCATTGCCAATTCTAATTCCTTTAAATACTTTTCCATTTATTGCTATAGCTAATATTTCTGGTACTATATTGAATAACAGTGGTGACAATGGGCATCCTTGCTTCACCTCTGACCTTATTGGAAAAGCTTCTAGCTGATCCCCATTACAGATCATGCTTGCTCATTGTTTTAGATAAACATCACTTATATTTTAAGGTAAGCTTCATTTATTCCTATACTCTCTAGTGTTTTTAATAGGAATGGATACTGTGTTTTGTCAAAGGCTTTTTTTGCATCTATTGTGATAACGAGATGATTTTCATTGATTTTGTTATTGATATTGATTGAACACAGACTGCAACATGCTATTTTTCATTTTCATTTTTATTCCAGTCTTCTGCAAAATGACTAATATGGAAATTTCTTACATCATTGCAAACATATAACCTATATCTGATTTTTTAATGTCTCAGGGAGGAGGGAGAAAGGAGGGATAGATTTTGAAACTCAAAACGTTAAATAAATATGTTAAAAATCAAAAAATAAATAAACACTTTTGATATACTAATAATGCATAATCTTTTCATTGTGTAATCTTCTGACTCATCTGAACCCATTCAAATAATTTCTTAAAAGAACTGTGTAAACATTTGGACACATCTTATCCCAGCTCGTCACCATTCTTAAAGTTTATTTTAAGCTTAAGACCATATTGTTATTCGTATTTTAACAGATGATGGCACCAATATAGAATGAGGTTGCCATGGCACCAGCAAGCCATGATCTTATGCATTTTCTTGTTTGTCAGACAAACTCTCAAGAACAAAATATTAATAGTGGGACTCCACTGTATTAAATGTTTATATTTATAGGAAAAATGAGTCAAGTTGTATTCTAAGAATGAATAACCAAACATTATGATGGGTCCCAGGATTAGAATAAAGATTAAACTAACCTTTGACCTTTCTTACGGAAGCAAAATGTTTTCTAATTTATTTGTAGGACTCAGTGGACAAAAAAAAAAGATAAAAAGAAGAAATGTAAATGCTGACTTTTCATGCTAAGGTCCCACATCACACTAATTTGATTTTGCACCACAATGAGCATCATTTTGGATATGTATAGAATAAACTCAGCATTTCTATAGAATTTTGTTAGACCTTTTATACTACAATAATTTGATTATCTCAAACTATTTTCCAAATCCCTAAGAAACAGCAGAAGCTATCATTCTTGGCATTCTCTCTATAAAAACCTGACTACAAAGATTTACATGAGATGTCCTTTCCCTATGAGGCCAAGGTTTGCTTACCTTCATTATTCTTAATACATTTCATATTCTGGTCTCTGATTTAGACAGATTGTTTGTTGTCAGTTTCAGCATATCAAAGTTATTTACACTGTACCTCAAAGGAGACAGCCATTCTTATAGAACATTATTCGGTTATGGAACTTGTACTACCTCTTGTGGAAGGAAAATACATGAACACATTTAAATAAAGATAAAATTCAGGAGCTTTTCGGGTGAGGAAATTGGTACTATCATACCTGCATAAAGAAGACAAATATTGTACAAACTATCAATCCTCTGAGAAATCATCATTAAGAAGTCATTCCACTTGTGTGCCTATCAATACTTATTTTTAATATTTTCCAGGGTATGTGACTGAAATCACGCAACAATTCCAACAAGAAAGGGGGGTGAATAGGGAAAAAGGTTATAGTCCCTTATTTTATTAATCATGGCACTCCCTTAGAATTTTGATAATCACTAGTGTTATCCATTGGTTTTAATTTTATCTCCAATTGTCAGTGAATGCCTTGCAAATATTAAAATTCTATAGAAATGAGTTATTACCTATTCTTATACTGTTTCTACTATTTTAACCTCTTATTTTCCTCCCTTCTCTCAATCATGTAAAAACAATACATCTTTAAAAGACAATGAATAAAAAAGACAATTTCGTTACTATGTCTATCCTTTCTCATGCTTATCAATATAGAATTGTCTCTCCTTTAAAATATAGCAATATAACACCCTTAGTGCCCGGATATCCACCATCCTCAAGAAAGACAGATGAACATTTCTCCCAGTTTATAACATTTTCACAAAAGACAAAGGCAAGCAAAGAGCACAAGAGAAGTAGATGGGGAGAAGAAAAGAGCAGAGAAGGAGGGAAGAAAGCAATGGGCAACAGAAGCTAGAATGGTAATGAGGCCAGCCAAAAACATATAAAATGATAAAAGAGCATAGTAATAGCAGAGAGTCTGGTGAATGAATTATCAACAAAGATAGAAGAAAAAAATTGTAAATGGTTTGGGAGAAGCAGTTGAAGAATCAAATGTCTGAAGTCATCACTATGCTGCAACACAGTACAAGAATAAGCTTTCATAATAAGCACGATTAGCATGATGATTTCTTGGAGATTGCTGCTTATATTCGAATTACTAAGGAACGAATGTCTTTATATTTACATCGAAAATAACTCCTACGATAGATTCTTGATTTCATTTTTACTTGATCAATTTTACAATAAAAAATATAAATATACATTGGGAGAGTAGGACCAAAAGGAGGAAAAAGTCTCACATGGTCTTACTCTTGATGCAATTCCATGTTCTGCTTCTTTTTACTTCATAGAGATCTATTTTTCTATATAGTTCTCACACAGGAATAACTCTTTTGCATCTCTTCACCAACACTGTCTTGTTTACCTAAATGTAATAAAACTTTCTGGATGCATCCTTGCAGCAAACATTGGCATTTAAAAAACTATGTCATTGTAAAGAAAAGAGACAGAGAGGAAGTGATAGCAACAAAGGTGATGTGTAGTGCAGAGGACTGGACTGATCACAGACTTATCCTCTCCGCGGGTGAATATTCACATTCAAGAAAAGTAGCAATCCCATGACAAGAAGACTACTGAAGACAATGTCAACAGATTATAGTACTTCTCTAAGCACAAACTGTTTATTGATAACTTGGAGGAAAAGCTGAGGCAAAACATAGTTGGTAACAGTAGAGAAGAAAGGAGTGGACAGCTTTAAGAGATTTGGTGTACAGCTCTGCATTTACTCATATGAGTCAACACTCACTAACATCAAAACCAGTTTGATAAGAATCATGGGGAAATTTAGAAGCTGCTAAGAAAAGAAAAAAAAAGAGACAGAGAACACTACCCACCAGGATAGTTCATCTGTCTCTGAGAAGGCAATGTTTAACTCCATCAAAAGTAGAATGCAAGCAAAGCTTAGAGAGATGTAGGATGCCTGGCTCAGTAAGAAGGTGGATGAAATGTAGTTTTATGCTGACAGTAATAATCCAAAGAATTTTAATGATGCCGTAGTGGCTATTTATGGGTCAAAGACCTGTAGTGCATTTCAACTACTCAGTACTGATGGATTCATATTGATTAATGATAAGGACATGCTCCTGGAGAGATGGGTGGAATGCTTTCATAGTATTCTCAACAGACTGTCATCAATCAATGCTATATTCACTGACCATATATCTCAGTCAATTCCTCTCTAGATGAATTTCTAACTGAAGAAGGGGTTTGGAATGCCATTAGGTTCCTCCAGTGTGACAAAGATCCTGGTGCTGATTCTATTCTAGCTGAGATGTGCAAGGCAGGGAGGCAGGGGGACCACTGCTCATACAAAAACTGACCAAAATTTTCCAGATTATATGTCAAGAGATGGTTATCCCCTAGAGCCAAGAATGCTTCCATTATTCTATAAAGGTAAAGGAAATAGATAGTCCTGTGACAACCATGGAGGGGTGCTCTCTCTCTCTTAGTCACTGCTGGCAAGATTTTTGATAGAGTCCTTCTTAGTACATGGAAGTCCACCAGTACATGGAAGATGGTCATCCACCTAAGTGTCAGTGTGGCTTCAGAAAGGGTTGAGGAACGGCCAACATGGTGTCTGCTGTCCAACAACTCCAGGAGAAATGCTAGGAGCAGAACAGAGGTCTGCATACAAGGTTCCTCAATATAACCAAAGCCTTTGATACTCTCAGTCATGAGGGGTTGTAAAAATTATGTCAAAATTGAGTGCTTAAAGAAGTTCATTAGTCATTTCATGACAGAATGTTTGTATGGGGTCTGGATAACAAATCATGGCTCTTGTACTTTTCCAGTCACCAATGGAATGAAGCAGGACTGTGTTTTTGCACCCATGCTTTTTAGCATGAGACTTTCAGCCATGTTGTCAGATGTCTTCAACAAAGATGAAAATGGTACAAAGGTCAGCTACTACACTGATGGTAAATTATTTAAGTTGAAAAGGCTACATGTCCTGTTTTTTTGGAGGGAGAGCTGATACACAATTTTTTGTTCACAGATATTGTGCACTCAATGCAGCCTCTGAAGCTAAGATGCAACAGTATATGGATCAATTCTCTACTGCTTGTGCTCACTTTGGTCTAACAATTAACATCAGGTTCTCCACCAGCCAGCACCACACCATCCATACACAGAAATATTAACTAAAGCAAATGACCTTGGCAATATACTTTCCAAGGAAGTACACATAGATATTGAGTTTGAGACATGCATTGACAAAGCTAGGTCAATATTTGACAAGCTCTGAAGGAAATTTGGGAGAGAAGAGGTATTAGACTGCCTATTAAACTGAAGGTCTACAAGAGCCATTGTGCTGATCTCATTGTTGTATGTCCATGAAACCTGGACAGTATACTAGTAACATGCCAGAAAGCTGAATCTCTTCTATTTGAATTGTCTTCGGAAGATTCTGAAGATCATCTGGCAAGATAAAGTAATGGACACTGAGATCCCTTCTCAAGTTAAACTGTCAAGTATTCAAACTCTAGTATTGATAGCGCAACTCCAATGAACTGGCCACATTGTTCAAATATCAAATGTACATCTGCCTAAAAGATCATTTTATGGAGAACTCACACAAGTCAAGTATTCACATAAAGGTAAGAAGAAGTGAATGAAGGACATCCTCCCGGTCTCCCTAAAGAACTCTAGGATGCATTGCATGACATGGAAGACATTGGCAAAGAGGAATGTCCAGTAGGGCATGCCCGCATCAACGAAGGTAGAGTACTCCGCAAAGCAGAACTGCAGTAGCTCAAAAAAAACCATGAGATGTGCATGTTTAGTGCTATCTCCACACCAAATGTTCATGTGGAATATTTGTGCCCGACCTCTGGTACAGCCTTCTGAGCTCAAACTGATCTGATCAGCTATTCAGATGCACTGCATCCTGACTCTAACATGGCAATGCCTTTTTGGTCCTCTTCAAGAAGAAAGGACAACAACCAAACAACAAACATAGGTCTTTAAGATTTACAAAATACTCTACTCACAAACAACAAGTGAGGGAAGTAACAGTAGTGTCATTATCCCCATTCTATAAAGGAGGAAGCTGAAGTTTAGGAGAATAAATGATCTGCCTCTAACCATAAAAGAATGAGGCAGCGGAGACTGAATTTGAAGCTATGTATCTTGACTATACACCTAGGATTTCCTTCTATATCTTACTTGCTGAAATATCTGTCATTTCTGCCAGGATGAAAAAAGCTGCATACATGGTCATTTGATGAAATTTATTTCTGTTGTCCAAGACAGGTCTAAGTAACTTTAGGAAGACAACTCTATGGCTGCTTAGTACAGGAGAGAGAGCAACACATACAGTTAAGAGCCCTAGATTTGGAGAATGGAGAGGTCTAGGTTTGACTCTCACCTCTCATTTTCATTCACTGCGTGACTGTGAACAACTTATCTTTTCCTCAATTGTAAAATGGGGATAATAAGAACCATTAAATTTACTTCATAGGGTAGTTATTAGGTTCAAATATGTGAAAAGGATTTGGTAAATCTTTATTTATTTATTTAACTTTTTACATTCATTTTCACAAAATTTTGGGTTCCAAATTTTCTCCCCATTTGTGCCCTCCCTCCACCCCAATACATCAAGCATTCTAATTACCTCTATCACCAATCTGCCCTCTCTTCTATCATCCCTCCCTTCCCT
>CM053770.1:407295558-407399580 GCA_028658325.1 Potorous gilbertii
GAGTTAGCCTATTTTTCAAGGTGTTATTTTCTTCAGCCTTTTTTGGGTCTCCTTTAGCAAGGTGTTGACCGGCTTTTCATGCTTTTCTTGCATCTCTCTCATTTCTCTTCCCAGTTTTTTCTCCACCTGTCTAACTTGATTTTCAAAATCCTTTTTGAGCTCTTCCATAGTCTGAGCCCATTTAATATTTATTTTGGATGTTTGGGATACAGAAGCCTTGACGTCTATGTCTTTCCCTGATGGGAAGCATTGTTCTTCCTCATCAAAAAGGGAGGAGATATCTTTTCACCAAAAAAGTAACCTTCTATGGTCTTATTTTTTTCCCTTTTTTGGGCATTTTCCCAGCCAGTTATTTGACTTCTGAGATTCCTCTCCACACCTACCTGGCCTCCAGATCCTCCCAGCTAGAGCTTGGGGTTTGAGATTCAAATGCTGCTTCCCAGACTCAGGGCTTTCAGCAGGGGCAGGGCTGCTATTCAGTGTGAGATTAAGTTCAGCTGCTCGGGTGGGGGCAGGGTCGCCACATAGTTTCCTCAGGGGGTTTATGTGGAGACCTTCGATAATGGATCTGATCTCTTGCCTTCTTTGGGAAACCCTGTCCACTGCTGCCTCCTGAAGAGGCCTGAGTTATGGAGACACCCCACTCCCCTCTCGGCCAGCCAAAAGGGCTCTCTCACTGACCTTTGCGCCTGTGGGTGGAGGGACCTGCACTACCACTGGAGATTCTGTCCCTGAAGCCTGCTCAGATCTGCTCCTCTCATTGCTGCACAACCAAGGCAGGGCAGGGCTCTGCTCTGGGTCCGGTGCTTGATGGACCTTTTGTATTAGTTTTTCAGGTCTCTCTGGAACAGAAATGCCCTCTACTCCGTTGTTCTATGGCTTCTGCTGCTCCAGAATTTGTTGGGAGTTCTTCTTTACAGATATTTTATGGGCTGTGGGTTAGGAGCTACCATATGTGACTCTTTCTACTCCACCATCTTGGCTCCTCCCTCAAGAATTTGGTAAATCTTAAGGAAGTATCAAAGTTGTCAATTATTTAAAAAAAAATTTTTTTTGAGAAAGCAAATTATCATATCTTCTAAGATCCTAAAAGGAACGAGAACTAAATTGACTGAGAACACATACACACAGACGATGTCTTGGGTCCCTGAAATATTTAAGTAATTTAATGTATGTCAGATCCCACATCATAGTTATTCTGAATTACATTTTTTAAAATTATTGGAGAATCCTAATATTTCACGAAATATTTTATTTATCTGTAACTCCTCTTGTGTAAAGCTTTTGTTGATATCCTTTGACCACTATTCTGTGAAGATAGAGCACTGCTGACCTTATAGTAAGTGCTTTAAGGTTTTCAAAACACTGTATGTGTTTATTCATTTGATTGGCATATCAAAAAATACTCTCCAATCACTTGTTTGTTTATACATTTATAGTTTATTAATCTGAAAATTATTACAGTGCATGATATATAAAATATATCATATATGTAATACTTAGATTTGTAGTAAATACATTAAAATTTTACATATCAAGCTTTTATCAAATATGCAAACGATTTTCGCAACCTTTTCTTTTTTCAGTTTTAATGTTTTCCTTGTGAAAAAATTTTAAATTTCTAACCAATTCCATCAACTTGATCATGTTAATTTTTCTAGTACTTTAGTAGTTGAAAAATGCTATCTCTTCCTTAGCTCAAAGGAGCATAGTAGTAGCAACATTTAAATGCATTATATGTAGTATATGAAATGAAATACTGCATATCATACACTAAATAAATAGAAAAATGGAAATTCTTCATTCAACTTGTTTTATCAAGAGTATTTATTAAATAATTGATTTTCAAGGTTTTTTTTCACCTATTGTTATGTGTTTAAACTACATGTGTGTTCATCCTTCGTTGCCGAAGAAGACCATACCATCAAAGAAATGATGCCATGACTTGCACTTGCCTTTGTTTTGAGTGAGGGAGGGCTGTGCAGGTCACCAGCCTCACTTCTCCTCCAGAGCTATCTGAATCTAGTGACCAGATATTCCTCAGGATGACTGGAGATGACCCAGCATGAGGCAATTGGGGTTAAGTGACTTGCCCAAGGTCACACAGCTAGTGAATGTCAAGTGTCTGAGGTGAGATGTGAACTCAAGTCCTCCTGACTCCTGCACTGGTGCTCTATCCACTCCACCACTTACATGCCAAACTACATGAGCTTCCATCTAAAGGCATACTAGTAAGAATGCTTTGAATCTAGAGTAATTTTGCTGGTCCCAAACCACCATTTTCTTTGGCTCTACACCTTCCTGATATTATATGGATATCAATGGTACACATGGGTTATCTATCAATTAATCTTTACTCTAAATGTGGGGCCGCCCCCTTGTTTTTTCAGATAACATCCTTTATGCTGTTTTTCCTAGTGAAATTACTCATTTGTAATATGTTGTAGCCAGCTTGTGAGAACATACACTCTAGAGATACTGGTACCTTCCAGATACTTCTGTTTGCAGATGATGTTGTCCTGATGATATCAGGACCCAGAACACTGCAAAGTTTCTTAAAGGAGACCTATTATTACTTGCAAGAGTTTGGTTTAATTGCTTATTACATACCAGGCACAGTGTAGACAATCTCTTAATGCTTGCTGAACTGAAATAAAAAACATCAAACGTATTTGTTGCACAAATTACGATAAGCACTCACTGGATGGGCGACTCATAGTGCTGGTACATCAGTTCATATATCTTAGGGAAACACTACAAGTGGAGAATGTGTTGGCCCTAGAATTGAATGAGAGGAAAATAGGCTGGGAATCCGTATAGTCCATTTTCTCTGAAATAAGGCCCATCTTTTTAATATCAATATTCTTCTGGTTGTATGACTGAGGTTCCAGGAAAAAAAAACAACTGAATTTGATTATTAATTAGAATGCAATAGAGAGACATGGTAGTCATATGCAGGTTACAGCACATTTCATTTCAACAGAAAAATATAACAAACCCAAGAACAAAAAAATTTATGTTGTCTTAGGTAGCAGCAATATATCTGCCTGTCTCCCATCTACTCTGCTCCCAACCCCCTGAAAATATACAGAAATAAAAGGGGAGAGTGAATAAAAATCACCATGCATTTAAAATGAGAGAAGATAGAAGTTCTATGTTAATATTTATAAAAATGTTTTGTTTGCAGATGAGATGAAATAAGATTTTGTAAAGCTCTTTGCAAACCATAAAATATTATTTAAATATACATTATGGTACTTATTTGCAGAGGTGCTTGCTATGAAGAACAGGTATTCAATTCAATTATTTTTAACTTAAAAATTTTATTGTGTTGTTTTTACATTACATATATATTTAAATATTTATTTACTATGTTACATTATATATAGTATGTGTATACACACAAAGATTACTCACCAAATATTTATCAAACATTTATGAGTAGGCCTATGTGCTGGGCACAGGGGATAGGGAAAAAAAAAGGCCTGTCCTTAACAAGTTTATATTCTACTGAGGAATATGATATATACCAAATAATTAAATACAATGTATGAATAAAGCAACTTCAGGAGGGAGAAAGTGCTAATAATTTGGAAATAGTGGGAGAGGTCTCCAAGGTCTTGTGTAAATATAATTTATTTTCCAAATGTTAATTTCATGCTGTGTCAATATTTAAGAGTAACTTCACTTGGTGGACAAATCTGATATTAGATCAAAGAATCCTTTTGTCCTCGAGTTAGAAAACTATGCCATTCACTATTAAGTAATCCACAGAAGGAAAGAGTAAACCTATAGTGCTGCATGTAGTCTTGGCCAAGATGGTTAAATAAGGAATGGGACTGAGAAATGGATGAGGAAACTTGTCACTGAATAGCTCTACTCCTCAAACTGAAAAGCAAGGCAGAGAGGTTGTCCAGGGGTTGTTAATTTCCTTACTTTGCCAAGAACAGAAATAAAGCTTTTACATTATTATTCAATAAACCTCCCACTCCCTTCAAAAAGGCAAAAAACCTAGACTTGATAAACCTATTCCACAATTCCTTGCAAAGGTACTGTTGCTGATTATAAAGCAGGTCCTAATGAGCTCCTATATTATAATTATTTTTAAAATGTGGTCAAAATATAAGGTTTGATTTATACTGGATTTCTCAGAATCCACTCCTTACTTTTTGTTCATAATGACCCTCAAGCCTCTAGTTTGTGTAACTAATCTCTTACTATATTTAACTGTGATTAAGGTATGTTGCACAAACACACACACACACACACACACACACACACACACACACACACCCCAGCCAAAAACTCAGCTGGCGGTATAACTGACCCTTCAAAAAGAATATGAAGTACCAAGACAGGAGCAACATTTTTAAAGACTAAAAATCTAGAAAACATAAAAACGTCTTCAACTATTTCTCGGCACAACTGGCCATTGCTCACATTTATCTGCACATCCTGACATTATCTTCAAAAGGTCCTTAAGAGTTTAGTCTTCCATTAGCTGAGTATGTCATGTGAGACACAGATGTCTCTTAGTTCTTGTTTCTAGCTGTGCTTCTTGAAATTGCTTCTCAGGATTATTTTAATCTTATCAAAGCCTTCATAGGTTTTGACTCAAACTGAAAAAGAAGAGGCTCCTTCAAGCTCCCTAGCTTCCTCCAAGGAAAAAGTCCTACATGACTGATCAGATAGTGGTTGGATTACTTCTGAAAAAGCTGCTTATTCTGTTTATTGAGTGCATGCACATCGAGTCTGGGCCTTACTTGCTTCAGTCAGAACCAACGTTCAGGAAGAATTTCAGACTTAAATACAGAAAAATTCTAAAGAAACAACCAAAAATAGTCTGAAAACTCACTGTTAGGAGCTGATTCTCTCCTTTTCACATAAATGCTCTCTAGATTTTTTTTGTGTATATACACATATATGTACAATAATAGATGGTATTCACATATGAATGCAACATTTATCAATGGGTTTAAATATAACTCATTAAAACTTCATAAAAGTCCTTGAGGTGAGTACTATAGGTATTGTTAATGCCATTTTACTGATGATGAGTAAATAGTTACAATGAGGTTAAGAGTAGTTGAAGATCACACAGAGCAGAAGTGACAAAGACATTAAAGGCTAGAGGAATAGTGTAAATATAAGTTAGAAGACAGGAAAGGACAAAGAAGAAATAATTGACCCTCTAATTCCTCTCCCCACACCCCTAGATACACAAGAGGAAAAATATTCAACAAACTGAAGTGGTACAAAACTGAGCATAACTGGCCAAGTTTGAGCACCTTCACCATGTCACACCTCCTAATTGAGCCCCGAGAATCCACCTGCCCTTCCTCTATATCAGTCACTGGATATTTACTCTGTTGTGCCATACCCCTGTGTCTTTTTACCTCTTCTTCAGGGATTTCTAATCAAATTAACACTATGTTTGACATAATGAAGGTCACAACAACCTACTGTTGGCTCTATGACTCTCTTAGTGCCCTCTGGAATCGCTGTTATGTCTAAGAAACAAACAGAAACTACCTTTTGTGTAAGACCCATGTCCTCCACATAGATGTCAAGTATATATTTTTATCTACCTATCAAATTTCTTGAAATGAGGGATTATTTCAGTTTTATCTTTTATCTACTTAGCCCATGCCCAATAAAGAAATAACATTGGATTAGATTTAGTATCTGTGGAGTATCAAGTAAAGAACTTTATATAGAATGGAGGGTTCATGTAAGCGAAAAGTATAAAGTCTGGTAAGGTAAGTGAGGAGTAGACTAGGAAGTGCTTCAAATGCCAAACTTGACAGCAAAACTCATGGTTTTTCAGTTAGAAAGGCAACATGATAAAAGTCATGTCTTAGAAAGATTAAACTGGTGCTAGGGTTGAGGACTTGACTGGAGAAGAGAGAGAATGGAAGCAGGTGGAACATCTGGGAGGCAACAGCAATAGTTTGGGCAGAAGATACTAAGATCTTGAACTGGGATGCTTGGAGTGAGGACATTACTCTCCTTCAGTGGCTAAGAGGGAATGAAAAGACAGATGTGGGCATGCCCAGTGAACCATTCAATATTGCTATAAACAGGAAGACAATCTTTAGTTTACAGCTGTAGCTTCTGTTTGGTTCTCTTTCTCTTCCCCTCTCAGGCTACTTGACAGATCTACAACTGTTATTTCCCCAACATCTCCCAATTCTTCTACATTGTTTTGGATCCATACTTCATTGCATCCTCATTGTACATTCTTACTACAGACTTCCCTAAGTATTCCTACTTAGGTTCATTACAGAGCAGTTACCTGGGAATTCTGCCAATATTCTCTCTACACTGAATCAAACCAAATGAGTCGTTAGCTCAAGTTTCTCCCAGTAATGAATTATAAAACCTCTTGCTAGTAACTCTTTCTTGCCACTTAAAGAATGACTTGTACGTAATGCTAATAAAACAGATGAAGAATTTTGGGATAATATCTATAATATGGAGAGAATATCTGTGGTACTTACCCAACAGTTGACGTAAGGATCAAATGAGATAATGCATAAAAAGCACTGTGCAAACCTTAAAGAATTCTATAAATATCATGTTTCCCTTAATTTTACAACGTGGATAGCTGAAGCAATATTAAATTATACAATAGCATATACTATTCAGTGTGTAAGTCCTTCTGTTAAGCATTGGGGAATAAATGTTTTAAAGTCCGGGGTATCGCAGCAGCCATCTAGTTCAATCTTATCTTAAAAAATAAAATAAAGCAAGCAATTTTTCTATAATATTCAACAAGTTGTCATTCAGTCTTCAAAGGAAGGACTAAACTACTTGAGGCAGCCCATTCCACTTTTGACTAGTTCAAATTATTGGCAAGTTTTTCCTGACATTAAACCTAAATGTGTCTCTGCAACTTCTACTGCCCTTTATTCTGCACTCTGGGACCAAGAAAAATAAATCTAGTCCAAGGATGGGGAACCTATGGCCTTGAGGCCACATGTGCCCTTGGGTCCTTGGGCGTGGCCTTTTTTAACTAAGTCCTAGTTAGTTTTAGAGAAAAAAATCCTTATATTTTGGGGATTTCTTCAGTGAAGTTTGGATTCAATCAAAGGGCCACATTTGAGGACCTAGAGGGGAGTATGTGGTCTCGAGGCTCTAGGTTCCCCACCCTTCTCTACATAGCAGCCTTTCAAATATTTGAAGACAATTATAGCATCTCCCCGACCAAGTCCCCACTTATCATGGCTAAATATCATCCAGTGCAATCAATCAACTTGTCCTCAGTTCTCTTCACTGTCATGGCTGTCCTCCTCTGACACTCTCCAGTTTATCAATATCCTTATTAAACTGTGATAATGAGTGTGAATACCAACGTATGATAAAGACAGAGGAAAGTGGAATTAAGATCTGCTTATTACTAGAAGTTGTCTATGCGTCTCTGTTTAAAGTCTAAGATTATATTAGCCATTTTAACTATCATATGGCCTTGTTGACTCACATTGAGCTTGAAGTCCTGAGAAAGTCCTGGATATTTTTCAAATCGTTGTCCAACCATGTCTCCCCAATATCATACTTGTGAAGTTGATTTTTTTTATACTCATTTTTAAGAGTTGACATTTTTCCTGCTAAAATTCATCTTATTAAATTTAGCTCAGGGCTTTAAGCCTATCAGGATCTTTTGAGATCTGGCTCTGTAATCCAAAATGCTAGCTATCCTTCCCAGCTTTGTGACATTTGTAACTTTAATTATCATTCCATGTATGTTTTTTTCCAAGTCTTTGATAAAAATGCCAAACAGTATTGTCCTTGTCTCAATGGGATTATGATGGGCATGATCTAAGGTAGAATGCAATAAAGGCAAAGGAAATATTCCAACAACATGCTTTAAGGAAACCTTAGGAATGAGACAGTACATATCAAACATAGTCCATATGAAAGAACTAGCCATAGAGGGGGATAAGTCTATAGTCCAGGCTGACTGGAGTGACAAACGCATGAAGGGTAACACTGTGAAATAAGGTTGGAAAGTCAGATTGGAGTGAGATCGTGGAGAGGCTAAAATACCAAGCTACGAAGTTAATATTTTTCCTATAGGAAATAGGGAAATAGTGTAATGTTTGTTTTTAAAGCATGTAAGAGACATGATCAGATCTGTACATTTCATACTTTACAAAAGGTGGATCTGAGAAAGAAGGGACAAAGCTATGGAGAATTATAACAGTTTAGATAATAGAAGATGAAGGTCTGCAAATGTGAATGGAGAAAACAGACTCAAGAGATAAAGAATCAGAGAGTAGAATGGCTCACTGACTCTATATGATAGATGAGGGAGATGGAAGAATCAAATGACAGTGAGATTTTATCCTTGACTGATGAGGATGAGTATGGCATAATCAACAGGAAGTAATAAGCTGGGAGAAGGGAAAGACTGACAGGGGGAATATACTGAGCTTAGTTGGGAACATGTTGATTTTGAGGTGCCAGTGAAGCATTCAAGTGGAAATGTTTAACAATCAGGTGGAGACTCAACTGGAACACAGGGGATAGTCTGAGGATACATATATAGATTTGTCCTATATTTGTCCTATATCTGTCCTCTGCACAGAGATAATGACTGAAGTCATGGGAATTGATGATCATGAGAGTGGTCACATAAGCAAAAAAAAAAAAACAGCAGTGTTAAAGTTAGGAAAGGAGATAAAAAAACTAAAGAAGGAAAAAGGCTTTATAAAGAGAGAGCAGTGAAAACTATCAAATGCTACAGAGAGGTTAAGGAAGATGAGAATTGAGAATAGGTCCAAAAAGGTCCCTAGTTATCTTGGAGAAAACAATGTTAGTATAGTTATGGGGATTGCAAGGAAGTTAGGATTCAATGAGTGATAATGAAGTATGCTCAGTGGCAGCCAGGGTAAATGACTCAAGTGTTCTAGAAGTTTAATGGTAAAATCAAGCAAGCAAGAAGCAATAATTAAGCATGTGTGTTGCAGGCACTGTGTTAAGAATATATATACAAAAATAAGACAGTCACTGCCTCAAAGGAGGTTACATTCTATTAGAAATTATGAGAAAGAAGAAAAGAGACAAGAAATATAGGATTATAACTTGCTAAGATGGTAGGGTGAATGAATCAGATTTTTAAGCCATACTAACAAATAGAATAAGTGACTTCTAAAAAACAAAAACAAAAAACAAAAAAACTCTTGAAAATTGAACAACCTACTTTATTACATTTTCCTCCATTACTGAATAATAATTTATCTGATCAAGTTTATTACCTGCTTGCTTCAGCTTCCCCATTCCATAAACAGCTATTTCTAATGTTGAGATCTGTAAGGGATGACAAATTTCTGAGATACAACACATGATTCTCAGTAGGCCATGCCCTAGGAAGCTACTCAGTGGTTTCTTGCTACATAAATATAAATTTTTATCTGAGGATGCCTTAGTCTCACATCTAATTCTATGTGACCCAAGCTCTTACACCTTGTGCATTGTGTGTACACGCTTTATACTATTTGGCTCCCAATTATTCATTTATCTTGAATCTTCTACCTTATCTTTAATTCTGGAAATATGACTCTTCCCTATTCTTGAACTATTTGCTGAGCTAAACGTTTTTCTTTGTTTTGGACCTTCATCTTTGATTACTTGGCCTTGCTTCCAACAATGTAGTGAAAACTACCTTAACACTCAATTTAAATAATGTATAACAAATTTAACATGAGAAGGGTGACAGAAGGGGGATTTATTTAATACCTTGAAGGATTATTACTATAATTTTATAACCTCTTCATTCCATGATGAAATTGTGATGAATTTCAGATGAACTCTTCCACCCCTCTAATGATGAAGAATAATCCAAGTAATTTCCAACAAAATTAAAGTTATCATGTCTCATGATTAAAATCATCACTTGATTCTGAGTAGATTTAAAAAGTTATGAGTCCCCAAATGTGAAAGTTCAGTTTATCGAGAAGATGAAAATGCTCCCTTCTTTAAGAATGTTACAAACCAGCAATTCTGATTCCCATTGGTTCAAAGTTCTCAATTCTTGCAGTGACCTACATCTTTTCCTCTAGGCTTTTAAAGCAAAACAGGGGAGACAAAACTGATGTGGGAAGTAGCCAACATAGTCTGACACAGATCTTTCTATCTGTTCACTCGAGGAGTGCTATTATCAGTGTGAGCTACCATGTGTAAAAGAGAAGACATTCTTAAGACTGTTCTGCTTGTATCTGATACTAAATCTCTCTCCTCTGGAATAACAAACATTTTTTTTAGAAGATCACTTATGATTGCCCAGAAATTCAACTTAAAATAGACTGAAGTTACATGATATTCCAAAGGATAAAGGAAATAACATTTTCCCTCTAAATCAACGATGAGAATGGTTGCTGAAGGCAAGCAAAGAAGGTAAAGGGGAGGTGGTGAGTAAAAGGAATGAGGGTTTTTTTTTTCAACTCTAAATTACTTCCAGTTGTCTAAATGCCCTTGTGGATAAGTCTTAGAAAAGCACTGCTGATTGTGGTACATGAGGATAGCACTTGGGGTTTGGCACAGATGTCTATGTTATGCTTTCAATTTGAGAGTAGAAGTTTGTTTTTAGGAAAATGACTTGAGATACTCATATAAAATTGGATGAACTGGTCAATGACAGCTTTTGTTGATGTCAGGTTTAGAGCGTTAGAATCCAGCTGACAAGCCTATCTTTAAAAAGAACCTAAGCCTATATTCAAGTTTCATGATTCTAGAACTAACTTCTTGATTCTTATCTTTCCAAATTTCTGAGATTTGAGAATAGCACATACTGACATTAATATGTCAAGGATTTAATTAAATGTTAGCTTTATATTAGGGATTATCAAAACCAACTCTCTTTTGGACATTTCCAACTGGATGTTTTATAGATATCTCAAATTCATCAAATCCAAAACAGATGTTACTATCTCTCCTCTCCTTCTCCTCATTCTGTCTCTAAACCAACCACTCTTTCAGATGTCTATTATTGTTAAGGTCACTTCTGTCATTTCAGTCACTCAGGCTTATACCCTCAGTGTTATCCCCTGACCTTCACTCCAATACATCCTCTACCTAGGTGCCAAGAGTGATTTTACTAAACTACAGTTGTGATCATTACATACAAATGTGCACACATACACATACACATGCACACGCACACATACACATACACATGCACGCACACACACACACACACACACACACACACACACACACACACACTGCCCTGATCAATAAAGTCCAGTGTCTCTTAAACTCTATTTGATGTATAAATTTCTTCACAATCTTTCTTCAGCTTTATTACATGTTACTATTTTCCATGAACTCAACAATCCAGCTCAACTGGTGTCCTTGCTCCTTGAATACCCTTTATCTCAAGTCTCTGGGCCTTTGTACTGACTTCCTCATGCCATTCCTTCCTTGGATTGCACACCCTCCTCACTTTTGCTTTTAAAATCCCTGGTTTCTTAAAAATTCAGCTCAAGTATAACGTGTCACCATTCCTGATCTCCCAGATGTTAGCACCCTGCATCCCAAAGGTGCCTTGTATTCATTTGCCTATGTTTTGCATATATTTATGTAAGTTCATATTGTCTCTCTCACTAAAAATATAAGTTCCTTGAAGGCAGGAACTTTCTCACATTTTTCTTTATATCCATCCTTAGTGCTTATGTCTGGCACATAGTAAAAATTCAATAAATGCTTGTTAGTTAACTGATTAACTTGCAACAAAATGAAGAGTTGGTGACTTTGTTATCCTGACAATATAAGTGAAATGCATCAAAAGTTTTTTTATCAAACTGATCAAAGTTGCATGAGTAATTCACAATGACATAGCCTTAAAGTTTACAACATCTGAATTAACTAAAAGAAAATATTATTAAGGTTGAAATATAATTTTGAATTGATCAAGAGTCACTTATCTTAATAGAGACATATTCTGTGTTTTTCATTAGAAACCACCCGTCTAACTTTACCCCATTTTCTAATTCCCAACTTGTTTTTAGGTTTTATCTTTCTCCATCAAAATGAAACAGAAGGTCCTTGAAATTGGGGACTGTTTTTCTAGGTAATATTTATATTTTTAGTACTTGGTACAGTCATGGCTGGCACACAATAAATACTTAATAAATTCCTTCCTTCCACCCTTCCTTCTCATTTCATAAATGTTGGTCATCTCTTTGCTAATGCTACTCTGTCCATGATTACTTTCCATTACCTTTCTCTCCCGGGAGCAGAGCCAAGATGGTGGAGTAGAAAGACTCACATATAATAGCTCCAAACCCACAGCCCATGGATTTCCTCTAAAAAGAACTCCTAACAAATTCTGGAACAGTAGAAGCCATGCAGCAACACAGTGAAGGAGATTTCCATTCCAGAGAGCCCTGAAAAACCGATCCCAAAGGTCCATCGTGCACAGGATGGGAGTGGAGCCCTGCCCTGGCCGTATGGCCCCGAGAGAAGCGGATCTGAGCAGGCTTCAGGGACAGAATCTCCAGCGGCCGCAATGGTGCCTCCACCCACAGACACACAGGTCAGTGAGAGAGACAGGCTGAGAGGGGAGCAGGGTGTCTCTGTGGCTCGGGCCCCCTTGGGAGGCAGCGGCAGAGGCAGCGGCAGAGGCAGTGGCAGAAGCAGTGGGCAGCCAGAGGCTCCCAGAGCAGGCAGGAGATCAGCAGCAGCTCCATTACAGAAGGTCTCTGCATAAATCCCCTGAGGGAACTGAGCCTGGGAGGCTGCCCTGCCCCCACTTGAGCACCAGGAATTAAGCTCCCATTGAACAGCTGCCAGGCCTGCCGCCAAAAGCCCTGAAGCTGAGGAGCAGCATTTGAATCTCAGATCCCAAGCACTAGCTGGGCGGATCTAGACCGGTAGTGGAGAGGACCCTCAGAATTCAGGTAACTGGCTGGGAAAATGCCCAGAAAAGGGAAAAAAACTAAGACCATAGAAAGTTATTTTCTTGGTGAACAAATGATTCCAAGCTTCCTCTCTGATGAGGAAGAAAACTGCTTACCATCAGGTAAAGACATAGGAGTCAAGGCCTCTGCATCCCAAATATCTGAAATAGATATCCAATGGGCTCAGGCCATGGAAGAGCTCAAATCAAGTTAGACAGGTGGAGGAAAAACTGGGAAGAGAAATGAGAGAGATGCAAGAAAAGCATGAAAAACCGGTCAACACCTTAATAAAGGAGACCCAAAAAAATGCTGAAGAAAATGACACCTTGAAAAATAGGCTAACTCAATTGGCAAAAGAGGTTCAAAAAGCCAATGAGTTCTTGAGAAGAATGTTTTCAAAAGCAGAATTAGCCAAGTGGGAAAAGAGGTGCAAAAGCTCACTGAAGAAAATAGTTCTCTCAAAATTAGAATGAAACAGATGGAGGCTAATGGCTTTCTGAGAAACCAAGAAATCACAAAACAAAACCAAAAGAATGACAAAATGGAAGAGAACGTGAAATAGCTCATTGGAAAAACAACTGACCTGGAAAATAGATCCAGGAGAGACAATTTAAAAATTATGGGACTACCTGAAAACCATACCCTTCTCTCTTAAAAATTTACAAACATAGTTTTGGAATAAGTAGGAATCATTTTACTGAGCAACAGTAAAGATAGATATTAGATACACGGCACTGGATTTGTTTAATACAAACAAATGTGACTTACTTCTAGATGGGGCAATGGAAAGTTTAAGATTAAACAACAGAATCAAAAAGAAGAATTCAACAATCTCTGAGTTATGCGAATTTGTTTACAGAAATGGAGGTTCATGATGGTAACTTATTCAATTACATACAGTAATTATTTTATTCCTCTGTACACTGGTCCACAGGATGGTACATTTAAAATAATAACAGAAGAACAGTGACTTATCCCAGGACACTTGCCATCTAAGCTCCATCAACAATGAGGAGAATTAACCTGTTACTGATAATAGTTGACATTTGTATGGTATTTTAAGAGTTATAAAGTGCTTTATGTACATTTTCTCATTTAATACTCATAAGAACCCCAACAATTAAGTACAATAGACATTACTATTCCCATTTTTAGGTAGGGAAACTAAGGATCTGAATGACCTTCTCACACTAACAAAATTTAGTACAAGAAGGTAGCATTCAATTGAAAAGGCAAATCCAGAGGGGTAAATGTGGAGACCAAAGAAGGAACTTTTTTTTGATGACCTTTATCTTAAAAAGTTTTTTTGGGGAAAAAAATGTCTCTAGGAGATAAAACAATAGTAAAGAAGGAGAACTTATTTAATATTTAAAAACAAAACAAAAAGCAACCAAACTAACTCATAAAACTTTGTGATAAAAACTGAGATATGTAAAGGTGTGTTGAGATCTTTAGAAATAGAGGAAGGTATAATAAGTGCCATAGAGACAAATGATTATTTTTGACAAAGATTTTTAGTTTAATACAAAAGACAGGTACAATGAGAAAAATTGGAGAGAAGATGACCCAGGGATAATATACGCTTCTACATTCTTATTTCTTTAATATTGTGGATAAAGTACCACAGGATTAGCCTGAACCCATCCTGTTACAGGGCCCAAACTAAAGCATTTCAACACTGTGACACTTAATAACCTAATGAGCTGTCTGATTTGGTTTTCTAGAGGCCCACATAAAACCCAGAGACCTTACATTAATTCCTTGGCAATAAAGAGATTTGCATCAACTCCTTCCACTACAAGCAGGTTTGTAAAATACATGCTTTAATAACTCTGTAAGTAGATCAAATGGTAAGAGACTAGTCTTCATTCAGAGAAAAAACAAACAAACAAAGAACTTTATAAGAACCACAGTCAGCATCATTTGGGAAAATAACTACTTGGCTAATTACAAGAGTTATAGGGGATCTATGAACTTTACTGGTGCCAGTGCTAGGGATCTGGTCAATCGTTGTTGTCTAAAGTAGAGAAACAGCATGGGAAACCATGTAAGGGTAGCTCACCGGTATTCTGTCTCAATTATATTCCCCTTTAGTAATCACCTTCAGGTGCAATATGCTGGTGAGGTTTTAAAAACAATTATTGTACTGCCAGGGAATTTAAAGTTTTACTCTTTAAAAATTTTTTATGTAGTTATAACACCTATCTCCAAAACCATATGCTCTTTATAAGAAAACAGGATAAAAAGTTAGACGTTTTACAGCAGAGTGAGAAAGAGATATCGGTAGAATGAACACTGAAAAAGATTTTTATCAAAACATCTGGTAAACACAAATCAACTTGAACTTTGCCTGTGATATGAACATTTTGGCAAATTTTTTTAACTGGTTAAATAACTTTTGGAGTCATGTTACTGGATTTTTTTTCCAAGAGAAACATAAAATATTAATGTGCACTTTTATGTTTTGTTGTGACATTCATTTTGTTGCCTTTATGCAACGCATTGTATGGATTTTTCAAATATCAGCCTCCTTAAGCAAGATGTTTTTGAAGACTTCTCATGGGAATAAAGTTAAAAATATTATCCACAGTAGTCTCTGCTACTGACTTAGCTAATTAATCCTGAGCTATTTGTGTAACACTCCATGTTTTTTTTTCTTTTAAAATTAACTTTTATGATTTTCTTTTTTTTTTTAACATAAGGCATATTTTATGTATCAGAGGAGCAAATTCAGTAGATTCAAGTCTCTGTGCTCTACTCTGAAACTTAGACTGAGCCACAGTCTCAGATACTGGGAGGAAAGGGGGTTGAGGGAAATATTATGCTTTCTAGAAAAACTTTGTAGCAATCACCAAGGAATTACAGAACTGCAGCATTTGCACACTAGGAGGAAGTTCAGCAGATATTTGGCACAATCAATAAAGGCTGATGACCTCCAGTGAAGATGAGTTCACTATCTCCAGAGGTAGTCCTTTCAATATTGGGATAGCTCAAATTGTCAGGAAGTTTTTCATAGAATCATGGGATGTCAGAATTGGAAGGAAACCAGGTGGCCATTTGTTCCAACACCTACTTGAACAAAAAGTCCCTTTATAATGTAATGGACAAGTGCTCATGCAATCTTTTCTTGAAGACTTTCAGTAAAGGGGAACCTTTTGCTTATATCAAACCTAAAATACCTCTTTACAACTTCCACTTTGGACAAGTCTAGAGACTTAAATTGATATCCTGCCTCTGATACTGACTATGTGACCATGGGCCAAGTATGATTTCAGCTGAATCTGTTTCCTCACTAGTAATACCACCAGGTCGACTGGGGGACTGGGAGGAAAAACACATACCTCACAGGGATAGAGTGCAGATCAACTGAAAAAAGGCAGAGCTATACATTAATTTGTAAACCTAAATTTCAGTTATTATTTTCAAAGAAGACCTCGGTTTAGTTACTTTAAAAATTATCAAAATGAAGTTCTTAAAGTCTGAGTTGCATCTTAAAATGGGTTTGTTTTGAGGATTCGAGTGCCAAGATGGTGTAGTGAGGAAGGAACCCTCTGAAGTTCTCCCAAATTCCCCTCCAAACACCTGGAAAACTGCTTCAGAATTGACCTAGGAGCAGGGAAGTAGCTTACCAGCCCTGCAGGAAAGGTGTCTTTCACTGGGGTGAGAGGGGAAAGAGGTTTGAAAGCAGTAGCAGCAGCAGCCACCTCATAACATGGGACCTTGAAACAGGCCTCCCAGCCTGGGGCAATCTACCAACGAGACCCTGCCCTCCAGTTAACCAGCAGTCACTAGGCAACTGCGCAGTCTGTGCAAGGTCTCACCCCAGCAACCCCATCCCTAGCACAAGCCTGCTAGCAGAGAGACCCTTTTTCCATAGCAACTCAGAAGCAGGGCCTGACCTCTCCAGCAGCTCAGCAACAAGATCCCTCCTCCAGGGCCAGTCACCAGAAAGATTATTACCATGGCAACCCAGTAGCAAGGCCCCACTTCTGGGGCAGGCCTATAGCTCACCCCCACCCCTAGGGGGAGGCCAACAGAGAGTCCAGCCTCCTCCCCAGTAAAAGCATCTGGTGAAAGCAAGCAGCTAAACCCTGAACCCTGGTGAAAGTCAACAGTAAGACCCTGAGCCACAACCTAAAAAGCTTGGGACCATGTAGAACTGCAGCCCAACTCTTACATAAAAACACCAAATCACAAAAAAGGTAGAAATGAACAAAAATGAAAAGAACTTGATTATACAAAATTACTATGGTGACAGGGAAGATCAAGGCATAAATTGAGAAGAGGACAATAGTGTCAAAATGGCTACATGTAAAGCCTCAAAAAAAAAAAATAGGTAATTTGGTGTCGGGTTCAAAGAACTTTAAAAAAGATTTAAAAAGCAAGCTAGAGAAGTAGAAGAAAAATTGGGAGAAGAAATGAGAATAATGCAAGAGAATCATGAAAAGAGTCAATAGCATGGGAAAAGATATAATAAAAAGTCATTGAGGAAAATAACTCCTTAAAAAACGAAATTAGCCAAATGAAAAAGAAAGTACAAAAGCTCGATGAAGAAAATAATTCCTTAGAAATTAAAATTGAGCAAATGGAAGCTAAATTCTCTAAGAGACATCAAAATATAATAAAACAAAATTTAAAAAGTAAGGAAAAAAATAAAATATGAAATTTCTTGAAGCTAAAACAAGTGACCTAAAAAATAGATCTAGCACAGATAACGTAAGAATTATTGAACTACCTGAAAGTCAAGTCCAAAAAGAAGCCTGGACAATATCTTTCAACCTTATAAAAACAAGGTCCCAGAAGAAGGGGGTATCCCAGATCATGAAGAAGATCCCTTCATTAGAGAGGCCCATGCACACTCTAACAAAGTGCCATTGGTTCAGAGCACTGCCTCAGTCTCTTTTACTGTAGGGTGGATAGTTTTAATCCTTACAGGTGGCTGAAAGCTTCTTGAGGAGGGGCCCATATTGATTATTCTCTTTATATCCCCCATGTCAAGCACAGTGACCAGCACACAAAAGACAACTTAATGTTTGTAGAAATGACTAGCAATGAGGTGTGAGGAGGGTATTCATGCCATTTCTATTCATATGGCTGTTAGTTTAGGCTTAGTTCAGAGCTCAGATTAAATAATAATGTGTGGGCATGGCACTTTCATTTAAGAGGGAGCAGGTAGGTGGTACAGTGGATAGAGAACTGACACACAAACACTGATGTCAGGAAGACTTTAGCTCAAAACTAGACTCAGACAATTTCTAGAGCTCCATCGGTCTCAGTTTCCTCAGTTATAAAATGGAGATGATGACAACACCTACCTCATTGTTGTGAAGAACGAATGAGGTATTTGTAGAGTATTTAACTGGCAAATAGGCGATGGTACATATAAATCTTTATTACCTTTCCTTCCCTTCAACTGAAAAATGGACAAATGAACAATCAGGACAGAATTGTAATGGAAAGTAAGTCGCAAAAGGGAAGACATGTGTAAGTGGAAATTGTACATTTGGACACAAAGAAGGTTGTGGGGGTGATGGGCTATGGTTTCCATACTGTATATCACAAAGAGCCTGGTTCATTGAGCTACTGTCCCCCCACCCCCTCTACTCTGAAACATTCTCCTTGAGTGTGTGTTTACATGTATATGCATGCACATATGTTTGGTGTCCCCTAGGGTTGGTTTTATCCACTACTCTGGGTGAGAACTTGGACTGAGAAGTAATCAGATAGCAATGTGGTAATTCTAAGGACTACTACTACCTCCAAAAAGGGCCAGTAAAGCAGGAAACTTAGGAGAAATGACTAGGATTTAGAAGTCATGGGAAAATCGTTAGAATAAACACAAACTTCTTAACCAATAAATAATTAAGTGCCTAATATGTGTCAGGTATTGTGCTTCTCAGCTGACATATACATACAGTTCTTTTCAATTTTGGTTCCAATCTACTTTTCTTGGTTTATTTCATTATTTCCCCTTCCCCTACTCTATGTTCCTGCCTAAACCTACCCCCAACCCCACTCCAATACTACTTGCTGTTTGAGTGAAGTCATGACAACTGTCCCTTGTTGAGAGATATGCTTCTTTTATAGAATCTTTATTTTCTTTCAAAGCTCAGTTCAGGTGAGGCCTGCTTTATGCTGTGAGACCAGCTTTGATGTCCCCAGGATTCTGTGATGGGAGGGGCAAGAGGGGTAATACAAATGAACACATGTCAATACAAAGTGTTACAAAGCAAGTGCTGGAGGGGAGTGGGGTGTAGGATGAGTTTGTGACTCAGGAAAGGCACCAGTACTTAAGTCTTCCACTTAAGACAGGTAATGTAAAAAGCCAGTGCTGTGCAAACGTATTGAACAACCAATGAAAAGGCACAGAAGCAGGTGATGTATTGTGTTTTAATTTTTACACTTTTCCTGGGATATAGCTTAATGTTATGTATACAGTAGATGTTTTGTTGAACAGAATAGAGAAAGAATTGTTTGAAATAAGGTGTGCATGTAGGGGAAGTGACTTTGAGGAATTCAGTTTCCTTTGGATATTCTTCATGTTCTTTCTCCTCTCTCTCCTGATACATTATATCTATTGGCGTATTCATGCTTCTCTCTTTATTACCCTCTCTGTTCCTTCTTGTCCCATTTCCTTGGAAAGGAAGTTTATGGAAACCATCTGGATGCTGCCCTCAAAGTGATGCTATTCTCATACCAATAATACCTTTGCAGATGGTGCATGTGATAAAAAGAAATAAGAATTCTAAAATACCGGTTGTTTAAATATATATATATATATTTTGACAGCTTGGATGAAGCAAAGGTGAGTTTTAATGACATACACACAAAATTTCCAATGACATAGTACAGTTGGTGAGAACTTGGATTGAGAAGTAGTACATAGTACATGGGAAAACAGCAGCAAACAGAGCAACCAGGCATATACCATTAAGGCATTGGTGGGTTTTTTGTAAGTAAAGAGCTTGATTGTTAGTAGAAAAGGCGGAAATGCAAAGTGCCAGAAATAAGCCGGAAATCAGGACAGTTTTTGCATGCATGCCCCACCAAGATGACTGTGGGTCCTTCACTTATCAACCTGTTGGGGTGCACCTGAGCAGACAAATAATGCTCATCTCAGTAGCAGCAATTTAAACTGATGATGTGTGTTTTTATTTTTTAAACAAACATAACACTGCTGTACCTAAGGAATGGGCCACTTTCAATAATAGGATCACTTTCAAATGTTTGAATTGCTTTAACCTTTCTTATTCTGCTTCAGGCAATAAATATGAACATGAAATAGAAATCTACCAATTCTGAAAGATACTTACATTTTAAAGCAAAAATGGTCATCTCTCCATGAAAGAAATACAGGGACTCTTAAATGTAAAATTCAACTCTCTGGGCAAGGAAGATCAATCATCCTAGAGAGAACTAGAACAGCTAGGTGTTACAGTGAATAGGGCACCAATGCTGGAGTCAGGAGGACTTGAGTTCAAATATGACCTCAGACAGACACTTGACATTTACTAGCTGTGTGACCTTGGACAAGTCACTTAACCCCAATTGCTTTGCCTTGCTCCCTCGACAAAAAGAGAACTAGAACAAAATTCCAAATTTTAAAGCTAGACTAAAGGTTTTCTCAAAAATATGAGAAACAGTTTTTACAATAACTAGCTCAGTGTGCTGATGAAAATTCTATTTATATGAAATTAAAGTGTCTCCAACTGTGAATAGTGTCCTTTGTTACAATGAAATCCTTCTAAATCAGATTTGGTCATGAAATGAGGAGATAATATTTGGAAAACACTATTATGTTATTGCTAAATAGTAAAGCAGAAGTTCTCCATCTCCTTTACCAGAGATCCATGTCTTAATAACTATGCACATTGAGTTTTAAAGATGCACAACACTTATGATAAATAGTCATATCTGACTCTTCATGACCCCATTTGAGGTTTCCTTGGCAAAGAAACTGGAGTGATTTGCTCTTTCCTTCTCCAGTTCATTTTACAGATGAGGAGGTAACAACTATTCAATGAAGAGGCCTCTTTAAGAAGTGAGTCAAGGGATGGCCTCTTAAATAAGGAAAAAGAAAAAAAAAAGAGACACTGTTACCATTGACATTCATTCTAAGCCCGGAGGGCCCATAATCCAGTCATTAAGCGCTTGGGCAGGGACCTACAGGGTTGAAGGTTTGGTGAAAGAAGAAGCCTAAATGGGCCAGGATCTTCCATTACATCCTGGGGCATCTCCAGTCATCCTGATGAATATCTGGTGAGTGGGCCCAGATGACTCAGGAGGAGAAAGTGAGGCTGGTGACCTTGCACAGCCTTCCTTCACTCAAAACAAAGTCAATTGCAAGTCATGTCATCTTCAACAACAGATGAGGAAGCTGAGACAAACAGGGTTAGGTAACTTGCCCAGGGTTATGAAGTTAATAAATGTTTGAGGCTGAATCTGAACTGAGGTTATTCCTGACTCCAGGCCTGGCTACCTTCTAGCTGCCCAAATAGTACTATTTATAACTTCAAACAAACAGCTTTCTTTCTCCTTGATCTATTTCTCCTCCTATCCTCCCTCCTCTCTACCCACCAACAAAAGTCACAGCATATTCAGGAAACAATCAATTAATATTCTGACTACAATGTTATTTACCACCAGGAAAATTTAAAAAAAACCTATTCTTTAAAGAGTTCCAAATTTCATTTTAAATTTTAAAAAATAAAAAATTCATAGATGAATGTTGAAGGGAAAAAAATTAATTTTTCTATCGCAATGACAAGTTAGTCACACATTAAGAATATATATTTATGAAACACTAGGATGAGTTTTTAATCTTTCCTCCCATAATAGGATAAGACTATAAGAATAAAACATTATGAAAATACAAGTAAGTGAGATAACACAATATTGTAATAATAAATAATATAATCCTTTTGCTATGAGGAGTCACTACTGTTTTTAACCATCAGGAACATGAAGCTGTCAATCACTGACATAACTAAAAATAAGGTATCATCACCTCATTTCTCTAAAATGATTAATAATGTTCACTGTATTGTCTTGATTTTATTAACTTAAAAATACACACTATACAAAATATATATTACACTTATATTAAACATAAGTCAATTATGTGGAGGAAAATGCTCTTATCAGAATTAGTGTCAGCAGACTAACTCCTTGATTTTAGGTTTTCAGGAATTACTTCATTCATATGGATTTTACAGTCTTAGAATGAAATACCCATATATCGGGAATTTGCATCTGAATGTCATATTGAAACTCTTTTTCTCCTGGCAAAACTTCTCTATTTCAGGATCTACCAAAACTCAGTCAAGGTTTAAAAGGCTAGAGAATAAGTAAAGTTTTTAAAAGAAATAATGTTTTGGAAAGTCTAATATGAGTGTAGTGCTCCCCATAACTGTTTTTATAGCCAAATTTCCTCCATATAAAATTATCTATTTCACTGCCATATAAAGCCTATTTCACTCAAATAACAGTAAAATGGAGAGCTTTACTAACAAGAGATACAAGATGATGTAGTAGAAAATATGCTGGACTTGGGAGCTAAAGTTCAGTATATGAGGACTTGGTTTTACTATATAATAACAGTGCTACATTAAGCGGGTTTTTAAAACTACTGATTTGGGTTTCCTTGCCTGTAAAATGAAAGTAACATTAGGTAATCCCTAAGGTCTTCCTGCTGTCAATCCATGAAATGTGCAGAGAGAAAATTCACATATTCTGAAAGTTTGTTGAAAGAGTGCCAAACCAAGAATTACTAAGTTTACAATCATTTATCTATTGAATACAGTTGGAGTTCCCTAGCAAAGCTAAGTGGCTCAATTTTCCTGATAAGAAAAGCTTATAAAAAGGATTAGAGAGAGGGGGCAAGCCTTATGTTAAAGCTATGTCACCATTCTTATATCAGGTAAAGGGATTTTCCATTCTTGCCCTTAAATTTCCTTCATAGTGTGACATGTGCAACCAAGTGTAATTTGAGGTCCCTTTACTGACCAAACTCACACTCCTAGCACAGAACCACTGTATCATTTAGACTTTGATGTTCTTGGAAAGAAACCCTAAGTTACAGAATTTGTACCAATGAAAGAAAATAACAAGCCTGCTACAATTACAGTAGCATCAAAATCTTGGTGAATAAACCTCCTGATTGTTGCTTTATAAAGAAGTAACAAAATTTATAGACCTAATAATTTCTACAGTATTCTCTCGAAACTCATGACAGAGTCAGTCTCTGTTCTCAAAACAGTGACCACAATGCCATGTGGTGGAAAGAATAGTTATGAAGCCATCAAGAGACATTCACCCTAGTTCCAGCCCTGCCAGTGTCAGTATAGCTGCAGAATGCTAGCCAGATCATTTAAACTTTCTAGGCATTGTTTTTCTTATTTGCAGAATGATGGGGATGAATTAGATGATCTCTAAGCAACCTTCAAGTTTGAAAGTTATTGTAGATTGTTAAAACAAAAAAAGACCTTAGCAAAGGCTCAATTAAGTTAGATATGGATAAAGCAAAAGGATAAAAAATAAAAGAACAGATAGAAAAATGGAAAAGGTTGGTGAAATTGAAATCAGTAATTCACTGTTTAAAAAACCTACCTAAGAATATAAAATTCATGCAGAAGAACACCCAATTGAGAACACTTAGAAAGCAGTTTGGCAGATATTAGATTTAGGCTCACATCTTTACCCAGTTTGAGTCTCATAAAATGCTATTGTTGTTTTCATGTTCTCTGGCCAATTAAAATGAGAGCTCCTTGAAGGTAGGGATGGTGTTTTCTGTCTTCATTTGTATCCCTAGAGCCTTGAATAAGTTTCTAGTGCATAGTAATTATTCAATATTGTTGTTGATGACACAAATGGAGAACAATGTGGAATTGGGATATTCTATGTTAAATAAAACTACTAATGGTTCATTCACATTCATGACATGGATTCAAATCTGCCTTTTCATATTTATCTCACTCTATTACCTTCTTATATTCTGCATTTCAGATATAATGGGTTACATTGCTTCCTCTTGTTCATTCTCCTCATCCCCCTGAAAGAGAATGCCACTTCCATCCATTAACAATCTTCCCATCACCTGAGAACCAACTCAGATGTGACTTACCCTATGAAGTCTTCCCTTGCTTCCTTTCCCCTATCTCATGACAAACTAACTAGTATGACATTTTGTCTGGACTGGTCCTTTGTATTTACATTGCCATCTCCATCTCTTTGTCTCTCTCTGTACATGTGTCTCCCCTGCCTTAGATTGTCAATTCTTGGACAGAAGGATCCCTCGCAGCTACTTCTACAACTCCAGCACTAGGCACAAAGCAGTGTACCTTGAATACAGAAATAATTTAATGAACTTGGGAACTGAATTTCTTATCTACTGTTTCATAATATCACTGTATGCAAATTGATATTCTTGTCCCACAAAAGGTTAAAGAGAAACATATTTTTTTCCACTAAAATATACTCCAACCAATGATGATTCATTAGGAGTGAGATAATTTTTATTTCACTAAGACATTGAATTTTAAAGTTGGAAGAAACCCTAGAGATCACTTAGTTTAATCAGAAAGCATTTCTGTTTTTATTGTTTAAATGGAAGACCCTGGAAAGTGGTAAGACTCTGGAGAGCAAAAGAAATTACTGGAATCTTTTTTTTTTTTTTTTACCTCAGTGAGCCATGATGTTGAGAAGGAAAAGCTCATTGAGGGGTCATAACTTTGGCTTTGCCTCTTACTAGTTGTTTGAATTGGACAAGTCAATTAAAATCTGCTTTGCAGTTTCTTCTTTCACACAACCTTCTTCAGGATTAGAGTGAGGATCAAATGAATGTAAAGTGCTTTATAAAGCAGAAAGTGCTACAGAAATAACAGCATTTATTATTTTTAAGCATTGTTATTAATATGCATTCTGGGAAGTGATATCTGTTCTGATGAATGAAATCAGGATTTGGTCACTGAGGGCCCTTCTAACTCTAAAATTCCATTACTATTTGATTCTGTGACATAATTATTTGGACAGGTGTACTTTTTTTTTCAATCAAGAGAAATGAAGCCATAATACAAAATTTTTAATTGAGACCTTCCCATTAGGATAGAAGTATATTTAAATCTTTTAAAGAGATTAAATAAATCCATGAATTTATCTTACCAATTCTTTCTTACGAACAATTAAGAATCTTCATCCCGTAGAGTGTACCAGTTATCTATGAGAACACCAATATTGTGTTAACTTGATTTTCCTTAACATTTTTATTCTTTTAGATGTTGGTTTCTTTTAGGGATAACTTTACTCTTTACAAGTTATAGGATTCTACTAATCTCATTTGCTGTGTATTTGTACCTTTGGCTTTGATCTCTTTCAAACTATTCAAACTTTAAAGAGGCATATTTACCGAATGGGCATTACCTCACTTTAAGTGGGTCATCTCTGGTCATCGTGATGAATATCTGGTCACTGGATCTAGATGGCTCAGGAGAGGGAAAGTGACGCTGGTGACCTTGCACAGCCCTCCCTCCCTCAAAACAAAGTAAATGCAAGTCATGTCATCATTTCTCTGATGTCACAGTCCTCTTTAAAAACAAAGGATGAACAACAACCATAACAACCTTTCATAATACATTGGTGTAATAAAAATATTGGTCTTGAAGTTAGTCAAGACTTGAGTTGTGTTTCCCACTTCTGATGCATGCTGGCTGTGTAACTATGGGCAAGTGATATCACTGCTCTGAGTCTTCTCTCTAAAAATTAGGATAAACTACAGTTAAGTACTGCCAGCCTCACAGGGCTGTTGTACTCTTCAAATAAAGTAAGCATATAAAGAATTCTGAAAACCTGAAAGGGTTAGATACATTTTTGTATGATTCATAGTACAGATATGATTACCATTAATCCTTTGGTTATTTTTTCTATAGTTGCGTTAAGGTGGTGGTCCTATGTTTTATTAACATTATATTGGTTTTCTTAGGATACTTTCCAAATCATCTTTTATGGTCCATTTTATACTTCCAAAATCTACCTTAAGACCTGTAGTGATTAGGTACTAATAGCTTTAAGTGCATTCTTTCTACCAAACTTTGATTTCAGCATGTCAGTGAGTCTCTTCACATTTCTAGCTATAGCTTTTTCCTTGATAGCTTTATGCAAAATGCTTTGTTTGCCAGAAGGTAACTAAGTGATTTGTGGATTTTATCTTTATCTTTTGGTTCAATTTGACCACTAGAGTCAAGCTTGAACTCTTCAATTTTCTCTATCTTTCCTTTGTGTTAAGAATTTTATGCTCATTAAGTCCAAATGAAATTCTTTATATTATTAAAGAAAAGATGTACAAGATGAAATTATTTAATGTGTTTTCTGGTGAAGGTATTTAGCTTGACATTATCCATGTATATTAAGTAATTAAAAGCAGTGCTGTTTCACCTCCCTCTTTATCATACTTACTTTTATTTAGAAGAGATGATAATGGATCTAATACTAAACAGAACCAAAATGGGCTTAAACTACCTCCCTGCAAAATGCCATACTATAAATCAATTGTGAAATTATTATGAAGGTAAAGTGTAGAATCCTCTAGGAAGAACACTGGATAGAACACTGAACTTGGATTGGGAAATATCTGAGTTGATACTCTGCCTCAGATACTTGTTACTTGTGTGGTGTTAGACAAGACACATAAATCTGTTGTGTCTCAGTTCCCTGATTTGAAAAAAAACGAGGTTACAATCAACAGCCTTTAAGGCTTCCACCTCTAAATCTATAATTGTATGAACCTTTTTCTCGATAGACATAAAATATTTGAGTTTTTTCAATATACTTAAGTCTATTTTATATTTTGTGCAGTGCATGAATAAATCACAAAAGCAGAGCTGAGTCAAAGCCTTTGTGATAATCAATGGCAATATAAATGTTACTGTGCTTTCAAGAGGCTTGTTCAATAATTAGCAAATCAATAATAAGCTGATCTTTATATCCCTGGAACTTTTTGGAACACCTTTTTTGTTGTTGCTCCTAGTCAATACATGATTTCCTTTCAGCTATTTACAGATTGCTTTATTGATGCAAGCTATGAATGTTGCATATAAGTATATAAGCATGTAATTGGCTTATATTTAGAGGTATTGCCCATGTTCTCATCATCCGGAAGTAGATATGTGACGAATTTTGCTAAGAAAGGTGGGATCAGACTTTCATCTGAGAAAAATTCGGTAAAGTGTTATGCAAGTAATTATTACTATGGTACAGAATCTTTCCTGTTACTCCTTAATTTCACACAATCTTCCTGAGGTCTAAAACTGAAGTCTGAGCTTAGGCTGTTATTGAGTTGGGACAGTCCAAATTTTACCTCAAGTTCTTATATCTGTGTCTATGTTGTGTGGGCATTTTCTGGTGTACATTCTCATGCTTTCTTCCCTTGGCATTCTGGACATGATGGTATGTATATTTAACACCATACCCCTGGGGGGTTTCCCACAGGAGAAAAGAGGCAGGGCTGTGGTAATCCAGGAATCGTGCTCTGTCTGGCTGACCTAAGTTCCCGTCCCTTTCTGGGTCAATGAATGCTTCATCTTTGGAGCTCCCTGAAGTGCCTCCTCTTCCTAAGACAAAGCCTCTAATTGAGAAACTTTTCTCAAAGCTACTCATTTCTACCAAACTTACCAAAATTTCTACCAATAACTGGAGAAATCTGGCCCATTTCACTGAAGCTGTTAAGAATCCAATTAGGCCTTTTCCTTCTATTAGGAATAAGGTCCACAGATGGATACTTCCTCCTAAAACAGCTCAATTTTTATTTCCAGAGTCCAGATTTCTTTGGAAATTCCTCATCTAAGGAAGTATTTCAGCTTCTTCCTCGGAGTCCAGCCTTTGTCCTTGAAGAGTATGACATTTTAAGTCCCTCACCAACACCCCTTCTTCTGCAACTCCTACCCTCATTCCCATCTCCTATGTCACAGATCCCAAAACTGGGAAGTGGGAGGTGGAAATGATCCACTAGGGAAAAGGAAAAATATTAGAACTTATATTTCTATGTATTCTTTTATCAACAAAAAGGAACAAAGATAAACTAATACTTAATAGAAAGATGGATTCTGGTATCCTTCATTCCATAATGTCAAATGGTCAAATGTCACATGTGATATATGAGATATTCTGTGGGAAATGTGGGATTTCCATATGATGGAATGGTGACATTCATTTCACTTTCAGCATACTTCAAGGTATTGCAATTTATGTGTGGCTAACCCAAATGAGTTTACAAACAATGTCATCAGTTTAAGACAATGTGCACAAGATGGACACCTGGCCTAACCACAGATTAAAGATAACGCCAATAAGGTAACCACAAACACACAAGTAAATAAAAAAGCTTATACTGTTATTCCTCCTATAAGCTCTTCATTAGCCACATTATAAGATAAAAACCATGATCTAACTGTGGTCACGTAAGGACTTCTTCATAGCTTTATGAGCTACCTTATCAGCTAGGACAGTTATTTAAACCAAGTATCCATAGAAACTGAACTTAAAACTACAGACCTTCAAAAGGTCTGTCGATCAACAAATGTTAAACTAGAATTTCAAAAACTAATGAAACATGCAATTATCCTTGAACTCACTAAAAAAATTAATGTTTTAGAGAGAGTCAAAAAATCTAAGTTTCTATTTTTAATTTTTGTTTATGCTGTGTAATGTGCTTTAAGGCTTACAAAATCCTTTGCATATATCCATTTGAGCCTCACAAAAACTCTTGGAGGTAGATACTGTTGTTATCATTATGTATCAGAATGTCTTCGGTTGTTTTGTTGCACCTTAATTCCACACTCTTCCTGAACTCTAAAACTGCAGCTTGAATTTAGGCTGTTACTGGGCTGGGACAGTCAAAGATTTGCCTTAGGTTGTTATATCTGCAATCATGGTGTGTGGGGATTTCTGGGAGCAGCAGGAGCATGTTTTCTCCCCTTATTATTCTGCAGAGCATGCTCTGGAGACTACAGACCCCATTCTATAGATGAGTTTAAACAGAGAAGTTAAGTCATTTCTATAGCTAAGTATCTGAGGTAGGATTTGAATTCAGGTCTTTCTGACACCAAGTCCACCTCTCTATATATTACATCACCTAATAGTGCAAGAGTACATGTATAAAATATATACATAAACTTGTGTGTGTATGTAGAATATACATAATATTTTACCAACTGGGTAAGTTATAGGGGTACATGATCTTGGAGTTCATTATTCTACTGCACCCACTTAGGGGAAGGAGTGTTAGCCAGGCTACTTTATTGCCCTCTGCCCCCTGTTTTTGTCCCAAGGGAAAATCAGTCATTCCTGTTTACACCTTTACCAAGAGGATATTCTAGGGAAGACTGCATTTAAAAAGATCAAAGAAACAGTGTGAATTTATTTTGACAAAAATGGTTCTGGTAGGTAGATCACTTAAGTATTTAAAGAGGGAAAAAGGTTCTAATATGATAGGATTTACAACTGGAAGTGACCATCAAGGTCATATAGACCATCCCCCTCATCATTCAAATGCAAAACTGAACAGAAAAGAGACTAACTTACCTAAGGTCACAATGAAAAAGTGGAATGACAGGAAGTATAAGAGCCCAAATACAAAATTCCATTATTTGACTATAAATCTAGCACTCTTTTCAATAAAGAGTCATCCCTGTTCATGGCAGCTAGGTGGTGCAGTGGATGGAGTACCAGTGCAGGAGTCATGAGGATCTGAGTTCAAATCTCACCTCAGACACTTGACACTCATTAGCTGTGTGACCTTGGGCAAGTCACTTAACTCCAACTGCCTCATCCTGGGTCCTCTCCAGTCATCCTGAGGAATATCTGGTCACTGGATGCAGATGGCTCTGGAGGAGAAGAGAGGCTGGTGACCTGCACAGCCCTCCCTCCCTCAAAACAAAGTCAAGTGCAAGTCATGTCATTATTTCTCTGATGGCATGGTCTTCTTTGGCAATGAAGGATGAACCCACACACATCCCTGTTTATAGCTATCTGAAGAACAATCTAGAGAAGTCACAGTGAGTAACAATTAAATGATCCCAGTTTTTGTTATTGTTCAAATCATTTAAAAGCTTTTAAGAATTGTTTTTGTGATACCTAATATTCAGATTAATTATGGGTAAAATGGATACAGTCCTGAACTTAAGAGTCAGGAAGACCTGAGTTCAAATTAAGCCATGAACACTTGACTAGTTGTTTGATCCTGGGCAAGTAATTTAATTTCTGTCTGCTTTGGAGATAATACTTGCATCTACCCTGCAGGTTTGTTGTAAGGATCAAATGATGTATTTGCAAAATGCTTAACATAGTGTCTGCTACATAGTAGATACTATATAAATGCTTGCTCCTTTTCCCCTTCTCATGTTTCCTTTCTCATTAATTTAAGAAGTTAGAGTCTTGATTCTCCACTTAAGTCTAATTGAGATGCCACATAATACTGTGGAGATAAGCTATGCCATCAGAATAAAAGCACTGATTGATTCCACCAAGCTAGAAAACATCTGAAGACAGAACAGGCAATATCCTTTAAGCCTTACTTTTTTAGGACCAAGATAACAAGATAGCTAATTCAATTCAACAAAAATTAAATAGTTTCTATAGGTATGAGGTGCGCACTAAAGGTAAGAACAAAGGGGATGGAACAACCCCTGCCCTAAAGAAATTTATATTCTAACTGGGTGGTTAATATAGAAAAATCAAATATGAATACACGGAAAATAAAATAAAAATATAGACACAGTAACTACTGGTAGGAGAACATTAGAATCTGGGAGGATTAGGATGTATGTTCCATAGAAGGTGGCACTTGAGTTTTGAAGGAAGCTAGGGATTCAGTGATATAAAAGAGAATTATATCCTAGACAAGAAGGATGGATGACCTGAGCAAAAGTACAGAGATGGTAGATATGGGAATGTTATATATGGGAAATAGAAAGTGAGTCAGCTTGACTGAAACATAAAATTTGTAAATAAGGTCAGGATGGCATTATGATTGGAAAGGTGGGCTTGAGTCTGGTGGTTAAGAATTGTGAATGTCAAAGAGAGGAATTTAGATTTCAATCTAAAGGCTGGATCTTCTTCAGTAAAGGAATGACATGGTTAGATATATGCTTTAGAAATATCACCTTGAAAGCTATGCGTAGGATCAACTGGAGAAATGAGACTACAGACAGGTAGACCAATTAGGAGGCTATTAACAATTTTTGCAGTAACAGGAGATGAGGGCCTGATTTGACAATCATGTGCAACTTGCTAGAGATAAAGTAAAATAATGAAATTTACTTTTATAAAATAAACCTTAAAACTCGCTATATATTAAAAAATTTAGATATGTAGTGATCTTTTTTATTTCCTCCCAGGAATCACTTGTTTTACATGATTAGACAATGTGTTCACAAGATTTTAATGCAGAATTTTTAATGTATCACATGAAACCACATTTTTATTACATTGGATAGGCATACTATTGATGAATTGTCTATTTTTTTTCCCCAAGTCTAGTCTCTTCACCTCCCAACCAATTTTAAAGGGAGTTAAATCTGATGAGTACCCAGGTCACACTTACCTTTTAGATAAATCTCTTAATTTTTCATCACATAAGCAATGATGCAAGGTTAGACTGCAGGATTCCATCTCCATTGGGGAATTCTGGTAATTCTATAAAATCTCTGCTTCTCTTTATATCAATATAGTTCTTGGTTCATTTTTCATTTAATGTGCACACACCTCCCAGGTCCATTGCAAATAAAAATATCTCCAAAATAACTTTTTTGTAGGGATGGATATTTTATAATTTGACAAAGATACCTAGAACTTACAGACTCATATAGACTTCTGACAAAGGTTTGGTCTATATCACTTCGATTTACATTAGCAAAAAATAAAAAATTTCCAATCTTTAGTTCTATAGTCTTTGTACAGTTATCATACTGGCAAGTGTTGAATTATTTTTTTCTTTTTTATTATTCAAAGAAACAGAATTTTTTTTTTGCTTAAACTAGTATTCTCACTGTTCTTCTAGTTTTAAGAAGTCAATGCCATACCATACAGGAATCAATAAAAGAAAAAACTCTCCTACTTTCAGGTTTTGCTAAAGGACTTTACCTTTTTTCTGTGGATTAATTAGTCTCTTCAGCAAAAAACGTTTGTCAGTTCTTGGCACTATCTCTAATAGTCTTTGGAATGTGCATTTTAAGAAGATCCATCCTTAAAAACTATAGTGTTAAAGACAGAACAAAAGACTAAAGAAATACATTTATGGCACGGAATCTAATCTGAGAGGAAACTAATTGAAGGGGAGAAATCAATTCAGTCAAGGGCAAACTTTGATTTGGTGTATAGTTATTAGAAATCACTGTCACAACATGAAGCAAAATCCCAATTACTATTTGTTCGAAATAATTCCCACAATACTATAGAGTCATTTATGTAAAAATGGTGAGAAGGTGATAGATATGAAATATATTGTGAAGGGAGAATCATGATGCGGTAACTGACTGGGACAAGGGAAAATGAAGAGTGCTAGATGACTTTAGAATTAAGAACCTAGGTGACTGGAAGGATATTGATGCCCTCAAAAGAAATAGAGCAGCTAGGAAGAGGAAAAGGGTTTTTGTTATTATTTGCTTGTTTTTTAGATTTTTGGGTTGTTTTTTCTCTTCTGTAGGGAAGTTAACAGTTTCTATTTTGGATAAGCTAATAAGGTTGGGCTATTTATGAGACACTGAGTTAGAGATGCATAACATACAGTTAGTGATGTGGGAATGAATTTGGGGAAATAAATTATATCTAGCTATATAGATCTAGGACATACTGTCATAGATTTTGTACCCACATGAGTTGAGGAAATCGCAAAGAGAGTGTAAAGAGAGGAAAATGGGGCCCGGAAAGAGTCCTAGAAGAGCCCATTAAAGAATGTAGAACAAAAAAGAGTGAGGAAGTACCTAGATAGCAAAACTAAAAGAAAAGTCATGAAAACATAGGGATGAAATGCTGCCAATGGAGAAAGGACTGTTATCAGGGGTTAACAAATATTACCGAGAGGACAAGAAAAAAATATAAAGACTGAGAAAAGGCCACCTGACTTGACAAGTATTAGTCAGTGGTAACCTTGGAGAGAACCATTTCAAGTTTTGCGATGAGGTCAGAGCTAGATGGAAAGAAGTTGAGAAGGAACTGAAAAGTGAGAAAATGATGACCACTATTACATCTAAATTAGAAAAGACTCAATACCCAGGGAACCAACAGGTGCTAATTTTCCTCAAACATAGCAATTTATTAAGACTATATTTTAAGTGTGGAGTGGCTGTAATCTATACCTGTAAAGGAAGAAGTCACATCAATAAAATTAATGATCTTTGAAGTACTGGAGTAATTTTCTTAAATGAGATCTCTTAAAACCCTCTTTTTTTTCCTTCTGGATTCTATAAAGTATTAGCACTCATATCTACATCTTCTAGTGAAAAAAATACTATTTAAAAAAATTTTTGTATTACTTATTTTAATCAATATTCATTTCCACAAGATTTTGAGATCCAAATTTTTTTCTCCATCCCCACCTCCTGCCTCAAGATGACTTATTCAGATTAGCCCTTTCACCAGTCTGCCCCCTCTCTTAACCACTCCCCCTCACTTTCTTGTAGGGTAAGCCAAATTTCTATACCCCACTGCCTGTACATCTTATTTCCTAGTTGCATGTAAAAACAATTTTTAACATTTGCTGTTAAAATTTGAGTTCCAAACTCTCTCCTTTCTTCCATTCTATAACAGCAAGGACTCCAATATACACAAGAGTGTCTTCTGTACAGGTTCTTAGATCTGCTTTTTTAAAAGGAAAGCAAATTTTGAGTGGTCAACAATCTACTTAAAGCATATATACGTATGTATGTGTGTATATATATATATATATATATATATATATATATATATATATATATATATATATATATATATATATAAATATATATATAAAATTCACTTGGTTCAGGGGAAAAAAATCAACACCTTGAACTTCAGAGAAAATATAAACAGAGAAATAAAGACCAACAGACAGGAATTCTAACTGTCTGACTATAAGCAATACATAAATCACAGATCAACAGACAAATCCAACGGTCTGACTATATTACATACATACATAGTGACCAGAGAGAAAAGCACCAACATCTGGGTTTTCAAAGTCAGAGGAGGGGGTGTGGCTACCCAGAGTCTTATCTGGCCAAACTAACACTTGCATTGAATAAGCCCCAAAACAAAACCTCACCTCAGAGTATATATACATACACTTTTCAGAGCCAGAGGGCATCAGACCCTAGAGAACCAGTGCCTCATTAGAAATTAACAAAAGGTGTGGACCTTCCTACAAAACAAACCTCCCCAATTAAGCTTCCCTTACTGGGCAGGCCCATTGATGGGTGGGGAAGATCTTTAACTCTCATTACCATAATTAACATGATGCCTCCCCACCCACCCTCATTGAGAAGGCAAGCAATTCAATATAGGTTATACATTTGTAGTTATGCAAAACATTTCTATAAATAGTCATATTGGGAAAGAGGACATTTCCCTCCATCCTATCCCATTCCCCACATATTCTATTGTCTCTTCTGACCCTGTCCCTTTTCAAGGGTTTGCTTCTAACTATCCCCTCCTCCAGTCTTCCCTTCCTTCTGCTATTGGACCCCCTTTTATCCTCTTCCCCTATTTTCCTGCAGGGTAAGATACCCAACTGAGTGTGTATGTTATTCTCTCCTTAAGCCAAATCTGATGATTTTAAGGTTCATTCGTTCCCTCTCCTCCCACCTCTTCCCTTCTATGGTAAAAGCTTTTTCTTGTTTCTTTTATGTGAGATAACTTATTCCATTCTATCTCTCCCATTCTCTTTCTCTCAATATATTCCTCTTTCACCCCTTGAATTTTTTAGATACCATCCTTTCATAACTCACCCTGCACCCTCTGTGTGTGTGTGTGTGTGTGTGTGTGTGTGTGTGTGTGTGTGTGTGTGTATTCCCTCCAAATACCCTAATACTGAGAAAGGTCTCATGATTTACAAATATCATCTTTCCATGTAGAAATGCAAACTGTTCAACTTTTAATAATCCTATTATTACAAGAGCTATATGGTACCAGAGTACAAGTATAGTTTCAATGTCTTTCAACACAATTTTTGAGACTATCGTGTTGTATTAAGTAACCTTCCAGAAGGCAGGTTCATTTTTCTACTTTTGGATTATGTATTCCTCAGGCACAGTACAGTCCTTTGTATACAACAGACAATTATGAAACACTTACTGAATGGAACTGAATTAAAAAACAATGAGAATTCATTCAAATGATGTATATGCTTATAGTAGGCCACAAATGCAGTTCAGATTTGTTCATCTTTTTTCAACAGATTAAGAAATCTTTCTCCCTTACTTCTAACTTATTCTCAAATGTCTGTCACTTGAGATGGCATTTTCATCCATCTGCAAGCCCAAAGAAAAAGACAGCAGTGAAAGATGTTGCCCAAAGTAGCAGCACATATTGAAACTTCAAAAGCAAATGCCTTTTAAAAATATAGACTTTACCTAGTGAGAAGAGCAGGAGTGACAGAGAAGGAAGAGACAAAGGATGAACGGGGGGAACTAAATATCAGCTTTCTGGGTTATTATTTTGCTACTTATATATTTTCTATTGTAGGCAATGAATTTTAAAAAGAAAACCTGACATTTATTTTTTTTCCTTCTATACAGCAGATTTTCCTCAATTCTGGAAAGGTTCTATAGACAGCATGCTATTTTTCCAGTAAGGATTTTTTTTTTGAAACATCACTATTTAACAAAATACCTCTCCTTTCTATATAATGACCTAATTTAACTGCATTGCCTTATACAAACATTCCTACAGGATTACCATCCTGATCCATATCTGCCTCAACATTCCGATTGCTTGGGTCTTCAGGATATATCAAAGGAGGGCAAATGCTGGAAGAACAGGCCATTCTGAGAGGCATTAATTATGAACTATATATATATATATATATATATATATATATAAAATTATGAACTAGATGCATTGGAGAGAGTGCTGGGCCTAGAGTCAGGAAGACCTCTCTTCTTAAGGTCAAATCTGTTCTCAGATATTTACTAGGCTGTGTGACACTGGATCAGTAATGAGCCAGGGAAGAAAATGCCAAACTACTCCTTGGTCTCTGCCAAGAAAATCCCAAAAACCCAAATGGGGACATGAAGAGATGGGCATGAATCAAACAACTCAACAACAACAACATGAAATACTTGTTCCATGATGCATCACCAGAAGGATGGCCATCACACAATAACTTGTTTTGGCCAAAGCACATGAGTGTTTTTCAAGGCATGGAGGTACTTCAATGTTCTTCAGTACAGGGCTAAGTTGTGCTAAAAAATATTTTAAATATTGAATTTAACACCTACTTTTGGCTTATTTACAGCTTAGTTACCAGATCACTGCTCCTCATCCATTTAAGGACTTCTAAGTACTATTACGCCCCTAAGATCTACACATTTCAATTTTCAACTAAGTAATACTTTTAATAGTAAAAGCAGATACTGTCTTTGATTATTCAGGGGAATTTTTCCTGGATATTGAGAAGTCCCATGAGAATAAGGCTTTGGAAAACAAGCTCTTATTTCCCTCAGAAACAAGGCTAAACTGGCTCTGGGGAACACCACCTGCCTCCCACCGGTGCCAGAATGCTTCCTTACTCACCACTATTAGAAAAGTCCAGGATTTCTGTTCACATAACCCTATTTCAGGGACTCTCATTCTCTCCCTACCACTCTTCTGTCGACTGATAGAGCAGTGGAAGCCACACTCCTGCTCCCATAGCTGAGTGTAGGAAAAAGAGACAAGTACCAGAAGAGATGTTCATTTTATCTCAAGTGGAAACTCAAAATCTGTTTTCACATAAAATTATGTCATATTATAATCAGGTTCTTTATCACTATTGCAAGAAATAAATTTTGACTATATTATGAGACATTATGTTCTGTCCTGAAAACTTAATCACTATTCATTCTGAAGGGGGAAAAAATTGAATTTATAAGTGAACTTTTAGAATAAAAATAGCTGGGATTGACTTTGTTACCCATTTTTGAGTTTAGAAGTCATGCTTATGATTAAATGTCTTTTTTCTATAAATGTTTGTCTTTCATAAACTATAATTTTCCTAAAGAAATTATATGTATTTTCTGGGAAAACAGTAGATTGTACTGAAAATATCTTCTCTACCTACATAACTGGACAAAATATGAATTTTATTTTGGAAGTTAGTGAATGCAGGGAAAATCAGGCACAATTAAGCATGTCACAATTTGTAGTATCTATAGGAACAGTTTATCATATATTTTTCAATTTCACACACTATTGATTTTGCCTTTCAGGCTTACACTAAGAGCATTATTCAACACCTGAATTTCACATTATTTCTTGTTTTTGACTATCAGTAATTTGCTCAGATGAGTTATTATTTTAGCCTCTGCAATTTTTTATATTTAGGAAACATGAGACGATATGGTGCCATAACTATTTACAAAGTACTATCTAATCAAAGTTTCAATTTAAATGCAGTGATCCTTGGAGGTTTAATATTGATAAAGGATTAATCAATATTTGCAGGAAACTGCTATTTTCAAAAATCCATTGAGCAAAATCCATTATAGCACATAGGATATTTGTATGAATTAAGAAAGGCGCAAATTGAGGAATGGAAAATGTGATTTCCTTAAGAAAATTAAATTAGCATATGTTAAAAATTTCACAAAGAATGGTGATACAAGACTATTAGCTGTTAAGTTACAATGAAAATATTTTATATCCTGCACTAGAGCTGAATTCTAGGTAATATGACAGCAATATGTATAAAAGGATGTTAGAAGTCTGAAACACAGTTTATAACACAATACTCTATTATGTTTCAGAGACAAAGGCAGATCCAACTCTAGATTATTTGTGCCAACCAAGGGGAGTGCTGTCACAGAAAAACTACCCAGCTGGATTAAGTTATGGTTTTAAATTTATCAAGTTGTGTACATCAGGGGGTCTGGGTTCTAAAGATTGGGGGGCTGGGTTCTTAATAATGTATGATGATTTTAAAATGTTACAGACAATTTTCAAACACAACATTAAAAGTATTCAAGGTGATTTATGTTCATTAGAAAATATAGACTACTGAAGAAAGGAGAGACATGGTTCTTATTTTCCATTGGGAAGCTCTGACTTTAAGTAAGTGGCATTACCTGCTGGCATCAGCTTTCTTATCTTAGAGGGCTATGGTGGAGGTCAAATGACATAATGTATGTAAAGTGCTTTGTAAATGTTAAAGTGGTGCATAAATGTCAGTTATTGTCTTCATTATTATTTTCTATAAAGTAGAAAGTAGAAAATTCATTGGTTTTAGTTGAGACCACTTTATCTATAGGATACCTTGATCTGAATGTCTTGTTGACAAATCAAAATGGCAAAAAACAAAACACCTCCCTTTTCCTTCATAAAACCACATGCACACAAACCCCTTTAATTCCTATTTTCTCTTATATACTCTCTAATATCTATGTAGCTTCCCTATCACAAAATGTTCAATGCCAATGTAATACTCATAACTTCCTATCTTCACTGGACCTTGATTGTATCATCTATAAATTAGGGATATCGCCCCTTTACATTAACCAAAGTAGAAGGTCTTGGAGGTCCCATCTTGTATGCTGATTGGTAAGCATGAAAATTAAAAGCATTTAAAAAACATTTTTATTTTTCCCCAATTACTTGTAAAAACAATTTCAACATTCATTTTTTGAAAATTTTGAGTTCCAAATTCTCTCCTTTAAAAGTATTTTTCAACTGGTGACTATGTTTGCAATTTATTTTCAAGCCTTGCCATATTTTTATCTTGACATAGTCTATATGTATATATTCCTTTCTGCTCTTTAAGCTACAGCCATAAAGTCCCAAACTGTCACCTTCAACAAATACTCTACAACACCCTATCAATATCATAAAATACAACAGTGGGAAACTAATAGACTGGGTTCCAATCATGGTTATACTTGCAAGGTTACCTTGGGAAGACATTGAACTTTTATATACCTCAGTGTTATTAAAGGCCTTTCAGCTTATAGATTTAATGAGCAATATTTGCAAAGTAGTGATGACTGCTTCACACCATTCTAGTGGAGGTGTGGCATGGATGAAATACAATTAGTTTTCCCTTTATCCTAGTATTTTCCAGGGCAAAATAATTCAGAGATAGGATGGGTCCTAGGAAGTGTGATCACATATGAATAAATTTACATAAAATCAGAAGGCTAATTCTTTCTGATATCCTATCCTTTCTTTTGTAACCTCCCAAATTCTGAAAAAAAAAAATAGCATCCTGAGTTAGAATGCAAAGACTAGTTGTCCCAACTTGGCTTTGAGAATGGAGCTAGTGAATAGGACCAAAAAGAAACTGACTTATCAAACTAGGGTGTACACCTTTCTATAGGTGTAGCATATCTACAAATGGTACAAAGGAAAAAATGGGAAGGTTGGGCAAGTACTTTCATTCCTCCCCAAGAGCTGTGTTCCAAGTACCATACATGGGCCCCTTCACTTGCCTCTTCTTTATTCTCTCTGTCAGAAGGCTATCTCAAGGCTTCTCTGACTTTGCATACCTCAAAATTTCTCCACTTTGTTTCTGCATTTTGGATTATGGTAAAACATAATTTAAATCTTTCTTTGTTTGGGGCATTCATTCACACACAGACATACATGATTGAATATTTGAGGTTTAGTATTGAAAAGATGCATGCCCAATTCAGAGACCAACCTTGTTATATTTGTCTTGTATTATAGTCTCTTTTATATATATAGAAGATTTATTTGGGGGACTAGAGGTCAGGTTGTCATGAGGATGACCACTGGAATTTCCTATTTCCAATATTTCTAAGGAGTCTAGAATACCGACTAGAGAGGACTATGCAGGTAAATTCTTGTTTAGAGATTGAGAGTCCTTTACAATCCAGAGTGTTTTAGCAGCAATTACTTCATCTGTAAAAATGTGAAAGATTATCTGACTTCTAAGTGTTGGTGGATTCATAATTATATCTGTTCAGCTTTTGACACAGCTTTTCCCCATCTTTTATCGTTAGTATTTTTATCTATTGCCACTTGACCCACAGACCACGGCCTAGAGAAATTAATCCTTTCAGCTCCAGAATTCTCACCCTGAGAGCCTCCTGTTGTCCCGTGTCTTTCCAAACTTCTCTGGCCTACTATCTTCCTATAACAGAACGTAAGCTTTGGGGACAGGGACTGTATCCCCAGCACTTAGCAAAGCCTTCAGCACTTAACAAATGGTTTTTCTTCCATTCATTTACGTATACATTCGCTTCTATAATTTTTTAACAATAGTTCTCCTCTAGGGAAAAGGGAAGGAAAGAGGAAGGAAGAGAAAAATCATTTATGTTGTCGACTACATGCCAGCACTGTGCTAAGCATATTTTTCTTGGTGATTAGTTATTTTATTACTAATGGGAGAATTTTACTTTTTTCTTTCTTATTTATTTTTAGTTTTCAACACTCACTTTCATAAGCTTTTGAGTTCTAAATTGTCTCCTTCTCTTCTCTCTCCCCCATCTCCAAGATAGCATACAACCTGACATAGTCTCTCTCTCTCTCTCTATATATATACACACACACACACACACACACACACACACACACACACACACACACACACACTATGCATTTCCACATTAGTCATGTTGTAAAGAAGAATTGGAAGCAATGGGAGAAACCACAAGAAAGAAAAACCAACAACAAAAAGAGAGAACAAACAGTATACTTTGATCTGGAATTCAGACTCAATAGTTCTTTTTCTGGATTGGATAGCATTTTTCATCATGAGTCTTTTGGAGTTGTCTTGGAAAGCTGTACTGATGAGAAAAACTAAATCTATCACATATGATCACTGCACCATGTTGCTGTTACTATGTCCAATGTTCTCCTGGTTCTGCTCTACTTCACTCAGCATCAGTTCATGTAAGTCTTTCCAGCTTTTTCCGAAGTCTGCCTGCTTACCATTTCTTATGGAACAATAGTATTCCCTTACATTCAAATACTAGAACTTGTTCAGACATCCCTTCAACTTCCAATTCTTTGCTACCACAAAAAGAGCCTCTATTAATATTTTTGTATATGTGTTGTGCTAAGCATTTTAAAAATATATATTTTTGAGGAAGCTAGGAATTGTAGTCATTTACTTCCATAATTTTAACCATAATTTCCCACAGTACCAGGACTAGGTTTTGTCATCTACTTTAAAGTTTTTCATGGTTTTCTTCCTTCTTTTAACTTCTATTTATTTATATGTGCTCATAACAAACATAATTGTGCAATTCTAAATTCACACAACTCCTGCCTAGAAATTGTCTCCTAATCCACTTCTGGTACAATGACTTTTCTCTTATTAGATTCTAATTTATGTACACGTTCTCCCTCTCCATATACATAACTCCTAAAATTGTGCCTCCTCAATAGAGACCTATTGGCCTAGAAAGAAGAGATAAACTCTTCTTGGTGTCAGATCTGCTGATAACTGCCATGATGCCTCCTCATTTGCTATCTTATAATATGCACTACTTCTATTTGACATTATAACACCATTTCTTATTTAACTTGTTAATATTTGTTCAGGTGTCTATCCTAATGAGTATTAGTAACATAACTACTTTAGGAATTATTTTAATTTTAGACATGAGGAAACAAAGCTTGGATAGGTTAGGCAATTTAACAAGGCCTCATAGTCTTTTTATGGATGTGGATAGCATTTTTCACCATGGGTCTTTCCGAATTGACTTGGATTGCTGAGAAAAGCTAAGTCTATTAATGTGTTACTTGTCTACCAGGGGGCAGGGACTCTCTCAATATACTTTTGTGAATCACAGACCAAATGTGAACTAAATGGAAGTACAGGGGTTCTTGGTCATAAAAGAAGGGCAGTTACATTGTACATGCCAGAAATATGGGACACAATTAAACCCCAAGAGTCTTGGGGAATATCTACCCTGTGCTTATCCTGACAGATGCTATTCTAATATTCTGTATTCAGAATAAAAGTTACATCAAGGAGTTATCCATGTTGTTCCAAAATTTGCAATGGAAAAAAAAAATTAGAAGCAGAAAGTGCATTGTTTTTTAAATTTCAAGTTTATTTTCAACTAAACCAGTAGAAATATACACTTGTAACTTTCATGTTTTTATAATTTATGTATGTTTTAAAACATTAAAAAATTTTTTAAATATTTTCTTTGGACTATCTTCTTGGGTTGATTCTGTGGTATTCACCATATTTTACTTTACCAAAGTCTTCTTTTCACCTGCCATACTAATTCACTGACTACTTTCCCCAACTTTACTTTGTGTTGATACATTCTCTTTGGCTTTACTTGGCAAGTGCCCTCAAGAGGAACTCTATCCTTTAACAAATTCATGAAAATCTTTTCCCCTTGAAGCAAGGTTCCAAACTGGACCCCAAAGTGGGGAAGCGGGGAGAGTAGATGCCATGGCAGTTCTTTTTAATGTGTCAAGATTTAGTTTAGTCAATAGAAATGGCCCCAGAATGTCCTCCAGATTTTGCCTACCCACCTTCTTACTGATTGGTCTTTCTTTTCTATCTTCTCACTGCCTGGCCTGGCCTCACGATAGAGAAGTTCTGAGATGAGAGAGTCAAAATCGAGCTGTGTGTTCATGACTGGTAAAGGCAGATGTCAAGGCACAGGTCTGAGGAAGACCTGTCCAATTTCTTACCTCCAACATGACCTTCTCTTTTCAAACTTCGGCCACTCCTCCTTTTCAATCCTGCTATCCTTAATGATCACTTTTCTTATACCACCTGATACTATTTTATTTTGCCTGCTCTTTATATCTTTAGTGCTTTCTCATTTTCCTCTCAGTCTTCCAGGTATACACTCAACTAAATACCTTTCCTTTCATGTTTTTCAGGAACATCCAGGCAGGATGGATTAAGGACAAGCTATGTACATGGACTAGGTGTGGAAAAGATGTATAAGTGAGAATTGGTTTCAGGAGAGACACTGTAATTACTTCACAAGCATGCAAAGACTCTGTACGAACCACAGATCAAAGCATAAGCGAATAAAAAATTTAAAGGTAAATATATCCAATAATGGGTGATTTTCTTTTAACTTTTCTAAAAAACTTATTTTACAGAAGTTTTATTGAACTAGTTAAAATGTCAACATGATTTGTTTTCTTCTAGTATCATTCTCAGTGGAGAGAAATAATAGTTGGTTACTCTCCTTCCTGTTTTGGTTGTTCAATTTGTGGCTTTTAACAGTGTAGGGAATTACCTGTGAGGAAACCCTTTCTACTAACAAAAGTTGTTCTATCAGTTCCACTTTTTGTCTCAAGATGCAGACTGAGTCTTTTGGAATTCAAGCTCTCAAAAATCACACATCAGAAGGGAAGGGAAAAAAGGGAATAATCATTTATAGAGTGCCTACTATGTGCTAGGCACTGTGCTAAATGCCTTACAAATGTTAACCTTACTTGAGCCTTATAAAGCAGGTGATCCTATTACCCTCATTTTACAGTTGAATAAACCGAGGTAAACAAAGTTTAAGTGACTTTCTCCAGCCCACATAGGTAGTAAGTGTCCTAGGCTGAATCTAAACTTGAGTCTCCTGACTCTAGCCAAATACTCTGTATAAGTAATGGGTACACCCAAGCCTCCTTTCCCTCTTTGCTAATAATTAAAATACCTACCTACTTTCATTGTCTATTATTTTACTATTTTTCCCCTTTCTTTCTATCCCCAGGTATGAGCATGGTGCTTGCCACATGGGTATTTAAAAAATGCTTGTTCACTTGACTTGAATTATTTTCATTCCTTTCCAAGCTATGGAGTCAAGAATTGGATGTGGAATTTTACAAGGTTTCTGAACAATCTAGAAAAAGATTAATTTGCTACCTCTACAATTTTAATCCTAGATTCTGTCTTATTTAGATTTTTATATTTTTTTAGCATGTTTAGCAAATATTCAGTCATTTAAAAGTATAAATAAGAATAAGGCCTCCTGGCTCTCTCAAAATTGGTGAATTAAGGTTTGCTTATCCTTTTTACCAGGAGAAAAAGATTCACACATAATAAAAAAAGCCCCTGGGAAATTTTGGACTGCCCTCATAAGAGTGCCAAAGTTACCCTAGTGCTGGCAGCTACTGATTTGAGTGGTTGGGCTCAATCATGCCCTATTCTTATCATAGCAACCTAACTCAGGGATGCTAGAGATGAAAAATTCTTTAACCCTCAGCCAGCACAATCCCTGGCATTAACAATCTAGCTAGATATTCCCACAGTCACTTTAACTTAATATCAGGATCATATTACTAGCGGGTCTTGGATTTCTTAGTCATCAGAGAGACCCAGTTATAGGTCTGGGCTGAATAAGTCATATGACCAGGCAATCACTGCTCTTTGTCAGCAGTCTTTTGTAAAGATCTGTTGAATGAGGTGATAGGAACTTCAATGTAACTTACTTGTGACTACCTTTTCATCCAGGTTCTCTTTTCTTTAACTCCCATAGATGACTAAGGATTAATTGTCTGGTTTGTGCTATAAAGTTAAAAGATGCTGACTCATGTAAATCTGCACTTACAGTGTGCTACCTAGATCAATTTCCACTAGACATATGATGTTGACTGGTATTTTCTCATGGTGTTTTTACTTTCCTTGTAGGGTTCCCCCCCCCCAATAAGTGTACTACCTTGCATTTATCTTTAATTTTTATTTCCTTTTTGGTGCTGATCATTTCTCCAATTTCTCTGTAATACTGGCCTGAAGGCACAAAATGCTGTGTATTTTACAAAAAAAGGTAGTTGTCTCCTTATATCTTTTGAGGACAGATAACTATCTACTCTTTTCAGCAGATACAGATACTGACTTAGCTTGGATAGCAAGTAGTCTGTATCATCTCCTTTTATTATTGTAAATTCAGTTCAGGTAAAACATTTATTAATTATCTTCTAAATGCAAATCCCATAGAATACAAAGTCAAACAGAAACACTCACAGAGCTTTTGGAGTTTCCATTGTATTGACGCCTGTAGGAGTGGATGGGAAACAGGCATACAGATAAGTGAATGTAAAATAATTTGGAGAGGGAAAAAGCACTAAAAACATAGGGAAATCAGGAGATAATTCCAATAGGTGGTGGAATCCAAATTGATCCCTGATGGAAGCCCAGGATTCTAAGAAATAGAAGTGAGAAAATAGTGCATTCCATACATAGAGTGCCTGTGTAAAAGGCAAACAAATAGAAAATGTAATGTTGAGTTTGGGGACCAGCAGGTAGTCCAATTTGGATGAAATATAGAGTGTATGAAGGAGAATAACATGAAAAATGTATTAAAAGTTCTTCTTGAAGGAGGCTTTAAATGCTAGTTTGAAAAATCTTTTTTTATACTAGAACCATTGGGAAGCCATTGATGATGCAGTAGGAGAGTGATGGGGTAAAATCTGCATGTTGGGAAGCTATTTACTCCTCAGCTGTTCTATCAGTAATAAGTTAGTATGGTTAGGATCCCACTTTCTGTCTCAAGATGCAGACTGAGTCTTTCAGAATTAAAGTTCTCAAAAACCCACATCAAAAGGGAAGGGGGAAAGGGAGTAAGCATTTATATGGTGCCTATTATGTGCTAGGCATTGTGCTAAGCACTTTACAAATATTAGCCTTATTTGAGCATTCCTACAACTCTATGAAGCAAGTGATGTTATCCTCAATTTACAGTGAAGTAAACAAAGGTTAAGTGACTTTCTCCAGGTCAAATAATTCCTAAGTTTCCTAGGCTGAATCTAAACTTGCATCTTCCTGACTCCAGGTCTACTACTCTTTCCACTTAGATATCTAGCTAACCCAAAAGAGGAGAAGGGAAGTAAATATGGGTGTGGTTGTGGATAGGTATACACATACATAATTTTTAAAAAAACACAATGGATATAAAAATTGTCCAATTTCACTATGCAGGGCATGGAACTCTATGTTCACTATACACCCCTAGACTCAAAGGACAGAGCAGGGTGTATTGGAAAGAGCACTGTTTTCAGAGGAAGGATTAAATCCCCTTTCTGTGTTAAACTTCCTCAATATTGCCCCCATCAGGAGGAAGGTGAAGTCCGCATGTACGCCATGCACCAGGAAAGCGGAAAAGGGAGTGACTTGTGCTGATGTAAAAACAGCTCAGTAGCTCCAACCACCTTAGGACTCAGCTTCAATTATCATGTAATATAATGAAAAGCATATTGCAAAAAACTGAAAATGAAATCTCTTCAATATTCCCTGTTGCTAAAGAACTCTAAGGTCCTGAAAGTCATGGGGCTCATTTCTTGCAGGATGAAGCTGGGCTAAATTCACCATAAGGTTAAATTGTAACTTGCTACCAAATAATGGTTCAAGCACCTGCAACCTCTTTGTGCCATTCTTCTGATATTTAATTGTAATCTTCATCATTTAACATAAGACTCCAACAACTGAGATCCAAGTAATGATAAAAGGAAATGGTTAACCTTTCCTGTGGAGCCTCTGCTCTGATAGATTACCACACTTCTTAATTTGGATGAAATCACAAGAAAAAGACTTCACCTTAAACTGGGAGTTCCAAAGGCCCAAAGAAACAGTAGAAGGAAGTCATAAGAGGAACTATGATTAAGGTGTGGAGAGAGATTCATCTGAACTGTATTTCAATTTACGCTAACAAATAGATTGGGTGAATCCAAACACTAGGGACAAAAACATATATCAGTGAGGGGAAACAGTCTGATCTGAATAAAATTATAAACTAAAAAAAGCAAAAATATGTTTCAGTTTGGGAGCACCTAGATAGCATAGGAGACAGACAAAGCATAGGGACTCGAGTCAGGACGAGTTCAAAGTCAGCTGCTATGTGATCCATGGCAGATAACTGACTCTGATTTTCCTCAGTTTCCTTATCTATAAAATGGGAATAATAAAGATACCTCCCTCCCAGAGTTACTGTGAGGATCAAGTGACCGCAAAGCACTTACCACATAATAAACGCTATATAAATGTTAGTTATATGACTGTTACTATGATTAGTTACTGGAACAATAATTAAATGCATTCCATTTAGAAACGACCTGGCTTACCAGTTTGAGTGAGAGAATCTGTACCATATGGTAATTTAGGTGGAAATGTAAATCTATGTCGGGAAAAAATGTCACTAAAGTAAAATTTATAAACTTAAATAGTGGCTACAACTGTATGCTTGCAAAAAGTTATTATTCAGGAATGTCTACATCAGTTTTAGATAGAAGAGTTATGTTAGATTCAATGAATAATGTAAGATTTATTGAATTTTTCTATTAATGCATATGTATTTTAAAACAAAATTTTGTGTCATGGGACAAAAATAACATGAAGGTGACTTAAATAGGAAAAAATAAGGAATTCGGTTCAACTCAACAAATAATTAGTATGTGTTTACTGAAACTGAGGACAACTGAAGAGAGGTTCAGGAAGAGCAATGAGATAGACTTAATGAATGCCCCAAGCTCTCACAAACTACATCCAAGGAAGACAAAAGCACTAAGAACCGGGCCTGCTGGCATGTAACTATAATATCAGCTTGGGGAGACAGGGTTGGTTGAGGGGAGAGTTTGAGCCTTGTGGATCTCTTGAGTTTGGGAGTTCTGAACTACAGTGATAGGAGATCAGGCCCATATGGTGATATCACCCTTTCTCCATGTCGATATGTAGTGGAAGGTCCCAAAGATCTATTCTTGGGCCTAAGATTTTTAGGATTTTTAAGCGACTTTAATGCAGGCATAGTTAGCATATTTGACCAAATCTACTGGTGACATAAAAAAAAAAAAAGGCTAACATACTGGATGACATAAACAGGAGCCAAAAAAAAATAATCTTGATAGATTAAAGGACCAAACCTCATTATATTATATTTAATAGAGATAAATGTAACATTTTGTTCAACTTAAGGATTATTTTATTATTTTGTCAGCACTCCCATTGGGCAAACTATTTTCACTAGCAAACTTCATCCTTTTTATAGTTTAGTTATAGAGGTCAGCAAAGTACTGGCCCAAGGGCCTACCAGGCAAAGAATGAGCTAAGAATACCTTCATATTTTAAAGTACAACAAATCTATTTAAAAATGTAAAGATCATTTTGGGGGTTGTACAAAAATAGTCAGCTGCTAGATATTGGTGTAGAAAAAAATCCTATACTTCAGTTCAAAAAGTCAACTGAATATGTATTATATGGGAAAGGTATTGTTAGAAAACAGTTCATGTGAAAAAGGTTTGCATTAGCAAGCTCAGTTTAAGTCAACAGTGTGATGTAGCAATAAAAATAAAGCTAGGCTATAGTAACAGAAATGTCTTGTTACAGCAGAGAAAAGGTGCTAATGTGCTTGACTCTGATCACGTTGTGTTTAGTTCTGGACATGCTGCATTTTAGGAGAGAAATGATAAACTGGAAGTTGAAGGTAAGAGAACTGAAAACCATGGCATATAATAATCAAGCAATAAACATTTAAATGCCTACTATGTGCTAGAGACTGTGCTAAACTCTAGGGCTACAAAGGAAGGCAAAGATACTTCCTTCCCTGTAAAGAGTTGACAATGTAATGGGGAAGATGATGTGATAATAGAAATAAAAGCTGATACACATACACTTATGGTGCCTTAAGTTTGGCAGAGCACTTCAAATATATCATCTCGTCTGATTCTCATGTTAACTTTGAGAGATAAATGAGATCAACTTCTCTGATTTTATGGAAAAAGCAAATGAGGCTTAGAAGATTAACTATCTTGCCCAGGGTCAGAGAGCTAGTAACAGTCTAAAGGGGATCTGAACCCAAGTCTTCCCAACTCTGGGAGCTACATGATACAGTGGATAGAGTGCGATGCCAAGAAAGGCTCATCTTCCTGAGTTCAAATCTGACCTCAGATACTTACAAGCTGTGTGACCCTGAGCAGGTCACTTAACTCTGTATATCTCAGTTTCTGAAAATGAGCTGGAAAAGAAAATGGCAGACTGGTCCAGTATCTTTGCCAAGAAAACCCCAAATGGGGTCACAAAGAGTCATATACGACTGAAAAACTACTAAAGAACAACAGCACCCTGACTCCAAGTTCAGAGCTCTCTCCATCATTTCACCCTGACTTCCACATGAGACATCAGTTCAAGGAACTCCATGGCGATTTAGCCTGGAGAAGAATAAATATATAAATCTAAGAGATAGTTTTTGTGTGTCAAAGGCTTCCCTCTCATTTCATTGGCTGTCTCCCATGCCTGGAACTCTCTCCTTTTTCATCTCCAACTCCTGGCTTTTCTGGATGTCTTTGTCTCAGCTAGTTGCATAGTATATGAGAACCCTTTCCTGGACCTCCACAATCTTATTCCTTTCCCCTGGAGATAACCTCAAATTTAGCCTAAACATAACTTGTTTATACATAGTTGTTTACATGCTGTTTCCTCAGTTAGGATGAAAGCTTGCCTTTCTTGTATTCTCATCCCTTAGCACAGTGCCTCCCACATAATAAGTCCTTAACAAATGCTTCTTGACTGGTGACTGACTGGAAGAGGGATTAGGCTTTTCTACTTGATATCAGAATTAATAGGAATAAGTGGAAGTTGTAGAGAGGCAGAATTCAGGTCAATAGAAGGAGAAATTTTCTAACAATCAGTTATACAAGGGTAGGACAAGTAGCCTTGGGGGTACAGTGAGTTCTCCATCACTGGAAGTCATCAGCCAGAAGCATTAACCTTTGATGGGAATGCTATTCAACTAAAAGTTGGACCAGATAACCTTGGAGGGTCTTTCTAACAAGAGATTCTCTGATTGACAAGGGACTATTATACTTGGCCACGAGTGTATGCTGACAGATGATACAGATCCTGCTCTTGAGGAGCTCACAATCTAATGAAGGGAAAATGACGTGTAAAACAAAACAAGACCACCTATTGTGATAAAAGACAGAGTGTCAATGCAAAGGAAAAGTCTGGAAAAAAGACAATGAATTTGAAGACAGACATCACTTTAATCCATTGGATTCAGGGAAGGCTTCATGGAGGTTAGAAAGAAAAGGGGAGATGACCATTTCTTACTTTGGAGATATCTTTAGCAAAAGTTCAATGACATCAGAGTAAAAGGGAAAGGAGGATACTTAGAAAATATGTATGTAAACATGAAAAAGGTAGAAAAGTAATTTGGAAGCAGACTACAGTGGTCTATTGAAGATCCGATATACTATTCAATACATTATTCAATAGTTACTGGGGATTGATCCATTAATTGTACTAGGGATATTATCTTGGCAAATCTGAAAAGGATGGAGTGGAGAAGAGAGAAATTAAAGGTAGAGAGACCAGTTAAGAATGGAGTCTTTGATATTTCAGGCAAAAGATAATCAAAAGCACATAAATTCAGGGTTGGAATGGACCTTGGAGGTCAAAATTCAATCTTTTCATTTTATGGATCAGAAGACTTTTAGGGTTTGATTGAGGCAAAGAGAGTTGAAGTGCAGGGTCAAACAGGTAGGAAGTGTAAGAAATGGGATTTGACTTCAAGGTGTTTATGACTTCTAGCCCAGTGCCCTGTCCTTTACCTTAGAAAAGTCACACAATAGCCTGAAGCAGATTTAAATGTAATTGGGAAAAATTTAGCAAAATAAATGAAAATAAATGTAACATGGATAATTTAATGTTTGTTTTTTCTAAGTGATTATTGCTACCTGTAGGGATCCTTATAAAAAGTGAGTTAAATCCATTTTTATTTGAGTTTGATTCTACTAAACTACAGTATACTGCCTATCACTGGTAGCTAGGGAACACAAAAGATAGAGGGTTGAGCCCTAGAAATAGGAAGTTTGGAGTTCAGATTTGGTTGCAGACACTTACTAGCTGGGTGACACTGGGCAACTCATATAAGCACTGTCTGCTTCAGTTTCTTCAACTGCAAAATGGGGGTCATAATTTCCTAGGACTGCTGTAAGGATCAAATGAGATTTGTAAAGGGTTTAGCAAAGTGACTCGTGATTGGTAGGCACTTAAAGAATATCTCTTTCTTCCTTTACTCCCTCCCTCCCTTCTTTTTATAGGCATGATGACTTGGATTTGTTCATAATAACCATTCTGGGATGGGTTGTCTTGAGGCCATCGCTTTTTGGTTAAATACCAAATATGCTGACTGATGGGGAAGGTATGTATTCCTTAAAAACCGTCTTGACATGGATGCCTTTCCACACCTTCAAACTCAAGAAGTCCAAAGCAGAACTCTTAAGCTCTCCCTCAAAAATGCCCCTATCCCTGACATCTTGATCTCAGTTGATAGCACCATTACACCATGACACTACACTATTTTGTCTCTACATCTCTCAAGAGCTACACACATGTCATTTGATACCAGATCCAGGGCTCCTGCCAGACCATGCTTCCTATCAAATACTTTAAGCTAGACTTCTGACATGAAATATACTGGACTCCAAGAAACAAGTTCCAGAAAAAAATTTTAGTGTAAGAAAAAAATGACAACCAAATTTCCTAAAGAAATACAAAAACTCAGTAAAAACTGAAAATATTTCTGGGGCTTTTGAATATGTCACTTGTAAAAACAAAGGTATAGCTAGCTACATCTGGATAATTCTTTACTACAACAAGTGTTAATTTGAGAATACTTTGATCCAGCAGATGTCTCTGCCCAAACCATTGGAAAACAATGCTAGAAGGAACCTGAAATTTCTGCTCCCTAACTACTTCCTAAGAAAATTCAACTAAAAATACACTGGAACGCAAACTAAACTATATCAAAGTAACTAATCATATATAGCATTTTTTTCCTTCCTACCTCTCTCTCCTTTAAGATTTCTCTCTTTTGTATTCTCTTTGAACAATTAAAGGAAACTTAATCTATCTTTTCCAAAACTGTTATTTCATTTTCTTTTGAAATAAATACACAGTATTCTATATAAAGCAAGGGGAATAGTTTGAATTGCCATCACAAATCAAGAATTAAACACAAGGGCTTACTTGAGCAGATTGATGATTAGACTTTGGGAAATGATGGAAGGAAAGATGCCAACACAAACAAAATGTGACCATTCATTTTTTACCCTTAACTTATTTACTACTGCTCATGAATATGGGTCCATTTCTAATGACAGCAGCCAACAAATAAACACAACACCAATTCTTTGAGGATTATCATGTTAACATCAACATCTTGTTTCCAGCACTATAATATATCAAACGCTTCTCCTTGTTGTTGAAAAGTCATGTAACTTTGCAATGAGAGACTATAAATGTCATGGGAAAAGGAGAATCTCATTCACTCTGAACCCTAAATCTTTATCCTAAGACAAAACTGCTTTTTACTACTGAATACTGCATCACATTATACATCATGTTATGTAGAATCAACGTGATTTGTCCTGGCAAGTCTACTGCATGGAGATCTTATGCTATGGTGTGTCCCTTGAAATTTTAAGAAAAAGAAAAAAATTTAAAAAAGGAAAGAAACAGGAGGATGGTTCTTTCATGCTTATAGTGACTCTCCACCAGTCCTTGGTAGCTTCTCCTAACACTCAACTGTTCATAAGTACAAGATCTTGCTAAGTACAAATGACAAAAATGAGCTTTTCATATTTTGGCTAAATTCTGCCTGTTCTTGAAACAAGATTCCACTAGCCAAGTACAAAGGGAGTACAAAGTAGCCTGCCATTATGTGTTAAAGATACTCAAGAGAGCCAGAATACTTTACTGGCCCTATAACTGGGCTGTGCTACAAAAGGTATGTCATAGAAATGGCACATTTAATTAGTCCTGATGCAAGGAATAAAGCACTTTCCTCTTAGGACTGGTGGAAAATGGAGTGAAAGAAAGTCAGCCTCTTACCTTTCGTAGCTATTCGCACACACTGGGTTTTAGTTTCCTGTTGAAGGGTAAAAAAATGAAAGGAAATATGATCAATGTACAGTTCAAACTGTCCTACTTACCAAGTAAGAAAAAGCTTTAAGACCAATCTAGAGTAACAAAGATTGGAGTTTGGACACTAGATAGTTAGGTTTTTTCCAATATTGAAAAGGGAGATTAAAAAAACAATTAAACAGGACTTTACAAAGTATTTGTAAGTATAGGCAGAATTCTGCTTTCATTCTCTGCATATCCAGTGGCAAGAGAAAAACTCTACCTCACTATAACTCTTTGTGGTGCCCCATACCTGTGCTAAATTGTAGGGGTGTTACCACACTCCCACAGGGCATGCACACCAAAGGTATCTGTCTCCTAGAGCTCCTTCTTGTGACCTCTTCCCCTTTCCTTCTATATTATTTCATTTGATGATCTCTTTGGCTTCCATGAGTTCAATCCTCATCTCTATAATAATAATCCTCAGATCTATATATCTAGCCCTAACTTCTAGACTGGCATTTCTAATTGCCTAGTAGACATTGCAAATTGTATGGTGCATAACATCTTAAATTCAACATGTCTAAAACTGAACTCATTATATTTCCTCCCAAAACTTCCCTTCTTCCAAACGTCCCATTTACTGTTGAGGGGAGAACCTTCCACTCATTTAAACAGGTTTACAATCAAGCTATCATTATCTATTCCTCATTCTTTATCAATTCACATAGCCAAGCTGTTGCCAAGTCCTGTCGATATTTTCTTTGTAACATCACTCACATACACACCCTTCTCTCCTCTGACATTGTTACTTATCCTGGTCCAGTTCCTCATTACTTCATGCTTGGACAACTGCAACAGCATTTTGATTGGACCCCTGTCACTCTCTACTCGGCTGTCAAATTAATCTTCCTAAAGTGCAGATATGACCATGTCATGCCCTGCTACTCAATAAACTTCAGTGGCTCCCTATCACCTCCAGGATCAAATATAAAATTTTCTGTTAGACATTCAAAGCGCTTTTCCCCATACATACTTTGCAATCTGTTAACAACAAACTTCTTGCTTGTTTCTTGCCCAAGACCCTCCCATCTCAAGACTCAAGGCAATTTCACTGACTGTTCCCCTTGTCTAGAATAGGTCCTCTTCATTTCTTCCTCCTGACTCCCCTCAAGTCCCGATTAAAATTCCATCTTCTGTGAGAACCCTTTCCTGATCCTCATTAAAGCTAGTACCTTTTCTCTTGTGATTATCTCCAATTTATCCTGTATGTAGCTTGTCTGTACACAGCTGTTCTAATGTTGTCTTTCCCATTAGTTTGAGAGCTTCTGGAAAGTTGGGACTTTCTTTCATCTTTCTTTGTATCCTCAAAGCTTAGCATAGTGCCTGGTACATAGTAGGAACTTAATAAACTCTTTCTGACTGACACAATTTATGGTCAAAAGGCATGTGTGTAGATATTAACAGGAGTGTAGGGATGGTATATTAAGTATCAGAGAGCTGTCACATCATTGCAGCATATAATGATGAAAGATCTTGGATTTTTATTTGTTTTGATGATTTATAGTTACAAATGATATTTCTTATAGATACCATCAAAAATAGGAGAATAGAGCAAAAAGATACAATGCCAGGAAAAAGAAACAAAACAGCCCAGGTACTTAGTACATTTAGGTATTAGCCTCAGGGCTGGTTGGTGTATCTGTTGATTTAGTAGCTTGAGAAACTGGTTAGGGATCTGGAACACCTGAATGCAGAAAGAGATAATGGAGTGAGAGTGGGTTATATATTAAAGATGATCTCTTGAGAAAGACAGCAAGGAAAACTGCAGTATGGAGCCTAGAAGCATCCCAGTCCTGTTGGGGATCTGGAATGAGAATGAAGGGGATAAGAATGGAGATTTGTTATTGGCAGCTAGGATGGACCCGGTCACTAGTATACTTCTTCATCCATTCTACCGTACAGTTGAGTTAGGGTGAAATGCTCTAAAATCAAGTTCTGCCCAGCATGGCCTTTATGAATTGTGTGTTTTCATGTTCCCTCCTAGACTCTTTTTTGGATAGAGATTATATGCAGAGGACATAGGCTGGATACCCAGCCAGACTTTTTACATTCTTCCTTCCATTCAACCAGTAAAGGCAAAATTAAGACTAGTGAAAGGTAGAAATAGATAGTGCATCTCATGAACCTTTCTTTCTTTTTTAAAGTTTTCTGGGAGAGACATAGATTCACCTTTTCCAGATTTGTTCCCTTTTACCAAGGTTTGGGGCTCAATCCTTAAAAAAAAAATCCATAAGATTTAGCAAAGGCAGACAATAAATTCTTCATCAATCGGCAACCATTTATTAAGCCCCTACTGTGTGCCGGGCCCTGGGATACAAAGACAAAAATGGAATAGTGCATGCCCTCTATTGCAGTAAACCACATGTATATACATTTTATGTGTATATGGACATGAGGATGTCTGTGCCTGTTTGTGAGTATGCATATGTAAAGAGATCTGTGATTCTACATGCCCCCTATCTCAGTTGGGAGTTATCAGAGAAAACAATCACATTTGACAAAAATCTTAATGTTATCTTAATCTTAATGTAATCTTAACAAGATATATCTTTTCTCTATGATCCCTTTATGAAGCACGAACTTTTTGATTGAGTTTGGAAGATAAAGAATTGGCTGAGAAAACAATTTAACCACACTTTGGGGGCTTTAAATATCTGGATGGAAGTCAACTCCACAGCAATTATATGCAGAAGATATGCACAAGTGGATTCAGTAGGGATGGTTCTTGCCTTGCCCATCCCCTTCAATCATGCCTTATGAACGCTTGACTAGAAGGAAACAATGCATCCAGCTAGGAACAATGACACATCCAAGGAAAGACAGGAATGAGTCACCTGAGCGAGTCAACTGAGGGAGCGGGTCAGTATCAAGGAACATAACCCTAGGCTCAAAGAAGTGTTCTGGGTATGGATTCAGGAAAGAAAGAGATCCCAGGAGGTCAGCTGAGTATCTTTCTCTGTAAATATGCTATACCTAACAGCAGCTACCTAGAGAGAAAGGGTAAGGCCACGCAGTATCAGGAACTGTAAGTTACTCTTTGTCAAACATGCATCTTACAGGTGTGCCTCACTTACAATGAATTTTAAGCTTAAGGCCACTCTTTCCAAAGATTTTATATGAAAGAATGAACCCTGGGATTTTGAAGGGAATATTTTGTACTTTTTAAAAAAAATTATATCACTTAAACAATGTCTTTGGTAAAAACTAGTAAGATCTACTGGCTGATTTTAATGGGAAGCATATCAGTAGGGATTTGTCAACTACAACAGGACGAGTAATCACTCACAAGCTTACATTTACAACCCAAGGTAGCCGCCATACTTTAGGACCTGACCTATTAGTATGAATTTAAGCTAGAGGAGCAAGGCACCAGATTGGGGAAGGCCTAAGAAAAAACAGAGAAATTCATTCTCATTTTCTAATATGCCTCATTCTCAAAGGTCTTTTGAGGTGATACCAAACTTTAACATATAACAAAGAAGAGATTTTTCCTGTAAGCATTTTACATTAAATAAAAAGTTCTATTATCCAAAACCAATCTTAGATTGTTGGTTGATATTAAAAATCACATAAAACAAGTCTTTCAGCAAGTAATAATTAAAAGTATACTACTCTTATTTAGTTCTGACCTGAGGCCTTCGTGGCACACTGAGAACAAGAGATTATTTCTGACTCTAGCGAAAATCTAAAGGGATTTTGCTTTCCTGAAAGCAATCACTTTTAATACAGCAGCACTCCTTGACCCTGATGCTGATGGGAGTCACATCAATTTCAAAACGCTATGCCAAGATAACTGTGAAGCACATTGTCACAACTTTGTACTTCAGATGTACAAGAGTATAGTCACACTAGCAATTAAAAAGGAAAATTTCCTCTCAAAGCTTTTAAGTAGTACTATAGAAAACACTTTCCCAAAAAGGGACATTCATTAACACCCCTTCTCATATCACAGATTAAGTCATGAAAGTTAATTTTTTATCTCTCACTTCTTCAAAGTGAAAAAAAATAGAAGTACATTTTCTACCAGTGTGTCTTTATACTCTGAATGGAATATTAATTTCTACAGTTACTGCTTTATCGGGGCAGCTAACTATCTTCCATGCAGGAAGTAAGAAGTCTTTAGCGGGGGAGGGCATTTTGTTCTCCTTTTCAATATTACCAAGCACACATAGACATATAGAACAATTTCTTCCATGAGTCACCTTTGGCTGTATTACCTTTGTTAATATTTCCATAATTGTAAAGATAAAGATTTTATTAAAATATTATTTAATAACTATCCAGAAACTTTGGTTTCTCATAGGAGGTATAGGAATGCAAATGGAAGAACATGACTGTCCTCCAATTACAAGACTACAGCTAAGATCAAATTCCCTCAATCCACTGATTTGTCAATTAATTTCCCAGATTCTCCTTTAGGACCTCTATAACCTGAATATATTCATTTTCCATATAGTTATGTTTATATAAAAATGTTAATTTTTAAATGGATTTTAAAACTTAGCAGCTGCCCTCTTGTACAACACACACACACACACACACACACACACACACACACACACACACACACTTTATGCCTCTGCCTTTTCAAAAACCTATTTCCATTTTAAGAAAGAAAATCATTCAAAGAAAACAGCATGGGGCATGAGAGACCTTTCTCACCCAGAACCATCATGGTATTTAACTTCCTCTTGTGTTTTCCTCTTCAATATTCATACAGACCAGTAACGGTGTTCAAAAACAACAGCGTCCAAAACAGATAAAGGAAGGAGGTAACCAGGGAGATGCAAAGGCCTACTTTTCTGGCTACACAGCAGTTGGGCAATCTAGAGCAGCCTTCTGCATCAGCTCTGTCAAATGTACCACAGGCAGTGCATTACTTTGTAATCACTAGATTTTTACTTTGTTATTTTCTATTTGTTCAATACTGCCTGAAAAGTTTGCAACATTTTATTAGCCTGCTGAGGAGTACGCATTTTGTTTATCCTACAGTAAATTTCATCTTTTGAAGTGTGCCACCACTGAGGAAGGGGGCAAGAACAATGGTGCATATTTACAGAGGGTGGAGAAACACACTGCTTAAATCATTTTACTCCAAACGGCTACCGTGGGCTTTTATGAAAGTCTCAACTAGAGACAGTTACTAGGAAACGGGAGTCATGTGAAATACGACTGGCGTGAAGGCTCAGCCTTGCACTACAGAAGCATGCACAGCGGTAGAAAGAGGCAGCAGCACTGCTGTACACTATGAGTTTTGGCCAATGCTGTCTGACATCTCTAAAAAGTCAATGCGCCTTTCCTTGGGGCAGTGAGGAAAAATGTGGCTAGACACTTACCTTCTCCACGCTGCTCATAGCCTGAAAGTAGATGTTGTAACCTTTCCGAGGTGCAAGAGGTGGGTTCCAAAATCCTTGGTATGTCCTGTTGTCACCGACAGTGAATGGGGCTGGTTCAGGTAGATTTCCAGGGGGTAGTTCAGCAGCAAAGTAATAGGGTGAGCCTCCACTCATAGCACTCTGGTAGGTGATGGGGACCTGGTAGCATTCCATTGCCCCTGTTTCTCGCTTGGTTCGATGGGGATGTAATTCTTCTACCACAATTTGATAGGCACTTTTAGGTCGCAAGAAGAAAATAATGACAATATTGCTAGTTAGTTGTGCTGAAAATTATAAGGCATCTGTGCATATTTATTAAAAAACAAAAACAAAAACAAAACCAGCCTATCAATTCTAAACAAGGGGAATAGGACATTCTCCAGTCCCATACCTCAAATATGCAGGGCAGGAAACAAGTGGCACATTTTCACATTAATATTCACATCAATGTAACTTTTATTGTCTCAAAGCTGTTTATTCTTTAAAAAACTGGTTTCGGTGAAAGCAACTTTATTAGCATTGTTGCAGAATTCTAAATGGCCTTCTACTTCTTTCTTCCCACATAATTTATGTGACACGCAAAGAAAAGAAATCCACATTAAAAATCCTCTCAGCATTTTGGAAATTTTGTGTAATGATGCACCCTAATAAAGAACTTGACATTAACCACAGCTATGCAATAGATTAGGTTCTTTGCCTGATAGTTTAAAATATTTAAAGTTAACATTTTTCTTTGAAATGATATTATAGAAAGCTCAGCTTCAAGGCCTGACATAATGACTGCCTTTGGGCTGTGCTAGAAGCACCAATTTGCAGTTGTCATATCATTAGAGACAGAATGTGCTGACAGGCTTCTCCACCTCTTGACCTTGCTATGGCATCTATCTTGGCTCAGAGCTATGGAGATCTAAAGTACAAGTGACATGTTGTAATATGGGCACAGATGGACAGAAATCTGTCCACTCCACCAAAATAGACTGCCTCATTTTCTTACAGTTGTCAATGATAAAATGCCACAAATTGCAGAAACAGATGGTATTTGGCCTGTTAAAATGCCAACCTAAGTCTTCCAATACCTTTCTGAAAAGGCTGGGTAGTTTTCTACTAAGGTTTGCTACCTATAAGGGCCTGGGAAGAGGACAACTTTGAAATTAAAAAAAGTGTACTCTAACTTAGAATTGAAATGGCTATGTTAACTGTCTATTGTTGAACAGACATCACCCACTCCATCACTGTGCACAGCAAACTCTTCAGATAAAGGTGCTGCTAGGAAAGAGATGTGCTCATATTTTAGATTCAGTTAAACGAACTTAAGTTTAAAAAAGGTCTGAAAAAATGTAGGTATATTGTACTATATATAATCCAATGAAACAGATAACAAACGTGCTTTGTTCGTGAGTGGTTTAACTTTAAACTTTGGGTTAGAACACATAGAGTATGGAAGTGCCTCCTTTATTATTTTAATATCTCTTCCCTTTATTATTTTAATGTCTCTTCTAAAGTGATTAAAAATAATCTAGAACTCTAAGAAAGAAGAGGATCCTTTGGATGAAGCACCAACTTATGATGAAAGTGTTGTTCAGAAATACTGGAGACCATCAACAGCCCGATTTACAAAGCCCTCGCCTGTATAAAATTAATTTACTCAAAGAAATGGAATAATTTACTAGTATCAGAAGATAAAAGAACATTCAGAATTAAGAAGAAATGATCATCTTTTGCCCTAAATACTTAGAAGTAGCTATTTCTCTTAAAAATCATCAAGAAATGAAGTGCTTGTTGCCTACCCAGAACGTCCTTTCTCTTAGAAATATAACAGAAACACTGGCAAATCAGTTCCAAATTTGGGAAACCAAACAAGACTGAAGATCATGCAAGTTGACATTGCATCCAGGAACACTGACACATGTGAACACACCTCAAGGAGTTAATATGGTCACCCAGGAAACACAGCTCTGAATCCTTCATCTAAGAATTCTTTCTTTTTTCCGTAAGTCCCACCTCAACCCTAGTGATAACATAAAATACTTCTAAGTTCTCTAGTTTGCTTCTGAAAAATTTGGAGGCAAACTCTTTCTTCTTTCTCCCTGCCAGCTTGGTTCCCTTAAGCTTCTAAGATTGGCACTGACAAGAATTCTGCTCTGAGAGGTGCTCAGAGAGCAGGAATTTTTCAATTCAAAACCCTTTAAGTTCTTAAGCATAGACTCAGCAGGGGAAGTGGGATGCATGGCATTGCAGACATATGCCCAATAACAAAAAGACACTCCAGGGGTTCTCTGATTTTATTTCTCATCCATATTAGCATTATATATTCACAGATCCAAGACATTTCTGAGGGAAACAGAATCTGAGGGATTATCTAAACCACATTTCTTGTTCTGTATTTGATAAAACTAAAACTTTGAGAAATAAGGTGACATGGCCATGGTCACACATGAAGTCCATGATAGAGCCTGGATCAGAGCCCAGTAATATGACTGCTGGATGAGGATTATTGGATGAATTTTTACCATCATTCAATTCACCAAACATTTAAATGTTTTCATTCAAGTCACTCTTAATCACTAGAATACACAGACAAAAATATGATCAATAACTTCAAGGAGTTTACAATTCAGTAGAAAAATAAGTTGCATAGTTAAATAACTGTAATATCATTTAGACTGATACAGACACATAGAGGAGACCAGGAGATGGCAGTTCATTAGCATGGCACGGAAAGCCTTCCTCTAGAAGCTTATTGCACACACACTGTGTTCCATTTACATGGGTCTATCTGCTATTTCCCAAACTCATCATTCAATCTCCCTTTCTGGGCCTTTGCACATGTTGTCCCCTGTGAAGAAAATGGATTCTCTTCACACCTCCGCTTCTTAGAATCTTTAACTTTTATCAAGGCTCAGCTCATATAAATCTCTTCCTAAGGGAAACCTATCTTAATTCCTTAATTCTTGGTGCTCTCTTTCTTTCTCCTCCATAAATCATCACACATAAATTTATCTGATTATATGTTGTACCAACCCTCCCACCACCAAGTAGAATGTGAGGTTCTTGAGGGCAGGCACGATTTTTGTTTTTTATTTTTGTGTTTCCTAGAACCAAACACAATAGCTTGCGCTGGTAAACTTAATAAAAAAATTTTCAGTTGAGTGTGTGTGTGTATGTGGGACAGAGAGACAGAGACAGAGGGAAAGGCTGACTTAAAAAGAGAAAGATACTTCTGACAGTCAAAGGACATGAGTCACTTCTAGATGGAGGAATAACAGAGAAAATTTAATGAAGTGGTATGTGAGCAAAAAGAAAAACAAGCAAGTGAACAGGCAAAGAAATGGACAGAGTCTCTTTAGGGTATAGGAGGAAAGTCAAGAAAAAAGGTTGCATGAGAATGAGTTCAGCATGGCTGAGATGTATTGTGTACTGTGGGGAATAGTGTTAAATAAAGCTGGAAAGGTGGTCTGGAGGCAAGTTATGGAGAGGCTTAAATGCTATACAAGGAAGTATCTATTTTGTTCCCCCATTCATTTTAATTCTTCCACACAACATGCATTTAATAGGAATGTATATGTCGAACCTATATAACGCCCTCAGGGAGGGAAGGCGGAATAAGGGGGAGGGAGTGAAAAAAAATCTAAGATATATGGAAGTAATTGTCAAACACTGAAAACAAAACAATTCAATTTAAAAAAAAAGGAAATGAGGGCATCAAAGAAGGTGCTTTTCACCAAACTTATATTTCTCCCTTGTAGAATCTCGGGGTTCATGAGAAAAAATTAAGCAAAAAAAAGTATGAATATTTTCACTAGTAGCTGATATCTAGAAATTAAATACCAAAATTCATGTGAAAAAGCAGGTAACAGCTCACAGTTCAACATTCAGTTAATGCGTGTTCAGTTAAACTGACAAGAGCCCAGACCACAATCAAGGATACTTAAGTGAACGCAGCATCTTGTGCCTTCACATTTCCCAGAAACAAACTAGAGAACTTAGAAGTATTTTATGTCATCACTAGGGTTGAGGTGGGACTTATGGAACAAGGAAAGAACTCTAAGATGAGTTTCCTGGGTGATCAAATTAAAGTATGTTTTAGATATGTCAATGTTCCTGGAAATGTGAAAGAAGAGATGGTATAAATAGTATACCTGTTCAGTATTTATTGAACCTATAAATAAATGAAATTATTTCTGACTTTGTTAGTCATGACAACTAACATTTATCTATTATTTTATAGTTTACAAAGCACTTTACACATACTCTCCTTTAATCCTCATACTTTTCCTGTGATGTAGCTAGTACAGCTGTTATTTTCTCCCAAGGTACCTGTACTTCAAAGTGGTAGAGCAGAAAGAGGATTTAATTTATAATTGGACCTGGGTTCAAATTCAGCTGAAATAAATAGCTTTCAGGTAGTCAATGCATATGTGTAAAGCTCGTTACTCATTAAAGGGTGCTGGTGACCCTATGACACAACATAGATTGCATCAACAGCACAGGTGACAATGGATGTTAAGCATCATGGGGCCAAATTCAATGTTCTTTGTCTTATGTCACAGTCATAGCAATAAATAATATCATGTGATTGGGGTCTATAAGATATCTCAAAGATGACATAATCAAACCCTCTCATTGTATAGATGAGGCAACTGAAGTCTAAAGAAGTGGAATTATTTACTAGGTCACAGAGGCAACAAGGAATAATAACGTTCATAATAATAGTATATAATTTATATGTATGTATATGCACATATATATATACGTATATATATATATACACGTATATATATATATACGTGTATATATATATATACACGTATATATATACGTGTATATATATATATATATATACGTATATATATATATATATCTATATATATATATATCCTACTATGTACCAGGCACTTTGCCAAGCACTTTTATAACTATCTGATATGACGTTCAAAACAAACCTTCCATATTATTATGGAAGGGTAACCTGAGGACAGTAGAGGTCAAGTGACTTGCTCAGGCTATCAGGGAAAGCGTCTGAGTTCAAATTTGAACCGAAGTCTGGTGCTCTAGTCACTGTATCATCTAGCTACCCTAGGTTATTAAGTCATTTGCCAGCATGTCTAACCCTTTTTGACCCCATTTGAGATTTTCTTGGGAAAGATACGGGAGTGGTTTGCCATTTCCTTCTCCAGTTCATTTTACAGATGAGGAAACTGAGCCAAAGAGAATTAAGTGACTTGCCTATGGTCACACAGCTAATAAGCGTTTGAGGTTTAGATCTGAACCTATGTGGAGGAGTCTTCCCTGACCCTAGGCCTAGCAATCTATCCACTGTACTACCTAGAGGTCCTAAGCTTTTGTCAATATATCACCATGGAACAATGTATACATTATTCTCCCCTTTTACTGCAATTAGCACTTCATTCTTATAATATTAAGTGACTTGTCTAAACCATCCAGTCACTTATAGAACCTTAACTCCTGATGATCCCTCATTGAATCCATCACAGTTTTTTCATATACTTGTTTTTAAAAACATCAAAAAATCTGCAAGCACAGAACTGAGACCTTTAAAATGTGCTGAAATAAAGTCATATATACAATGCAAAAAAAAAGTGTAAAAGCACTCCTCAAATAAGCAGTGTTAATAGAATTTCTTTTGGTTAGGCTAATTTTTTTTATCTTAATTGTTCATCCTGACATTTTAAATATAGTTTTAAAAATGGACCTCAAAGTACCAAAATCTGTGCTATATCTATTTGTACTTTCATTAGAAAGTCATTGTACATTAATTAACAGTTAAGAATTTACAAAACAATTTTATATACATCACTTTATCTTCATAACAATTTTGAAACATAGAAGCAGAGAAGGTGTTAATTTTATAGCTCATAAAACTGATGCTTAGAACTAAGGGAGGGTCTTTTCCCAAAGTCACCTGGCTAAGAAGAGTTTATACTGTACTTTAAGGCCACCTTATTTTTCTCATTTTGAGCATCAACATTCATTCCAGGTAGTTCAGCACATGGAATTTTCACTACCAGTTTCATGAGCATGGTTCCCTCAATTATAATTCCCCTGAAAAAGAAGATGGATGTTTCCTGGCTCTTCATGTATAATATGGGCAGAGATCAAACATTTTCTTTCTTCAATGCCAAAAGAATCCTAATCATAAGCATCCTTGATAACACAGTTATCCACAAATAAATTCTATAGTTCATCTTTCACTACATCTACTTATTTTGCTTTTACAGTCAAAAAATTGGCTAAAATGATAGATGCCCTTCAGTTGGTGAATGACTTAACAAGCTGTGGTATAGAATTGTGATGAAATACTAGTGTACTATAAGGAATAATGAACCGGCTTGTTTGAGAAAAACATGGACAGGCTAGGGCCTGTGAAAGAAGGGGCTATCTACCTCCAGAAAAAGAAATGACAAATATACATATGTTTATGAGTATATACAAATATACAAGTATGTAGATGTATTTAATTGTAGCCTTCTATAGGGAGGAATAGGGAGGGATGGAGGGGGAAAAGTGCACAGAAGAAAACAAAAGAAAACTTAGAAGGAATTACATAAAAGCTGGGCAGCTATAAAAACAATGTGTAGTATTTATTACATTTTTTTAAATGTATAGTTGGAAATGGAAATTTATGGCTTTAGATTGAATCCTCTATGTTCTACTGTCTACATGGAAATGTTCTTTTGCCCCCTTGTTTTCTATTTAAGTTTTAAGTGAATATTTTTTTAAATCCCTCAAATCAAACTCTGGAGTGGCAGAGCAAACAAAAGATTAGGGTGAGACATCTCTCTAGTCCAAAACAAATTAGGAGGTTAGAAGGAGAGGTCTGTGATACTGGGGCTTGGGCTGGACAAGAATCCACATGGTTACAGCACCAATGGTGGGCCTTGGAGGTGGCAATAGCATCAGCATCAACTTTGGCAGCTCTCAAAAGAGATATGATAAGGGGATCTGCCAACTGATCAGAAAGAGACAATGGACCCATGTGCTAGCCATAGGTACAAGACAGGGCACTGTTTGGCAACTCCATTGTCTATACCCATTTCCCAGTCACATTTCCAGGGAAGAGAGAAGTTCTTTAGGTCAAAAGACTTAAAGTCCTGAGGAACAGTATCATTTTCATTGCAAGCATCACTACTCCACACACAGATCACTCACTACCTTTGTATGTGCACTGAAAATACTAAAAACTCCCCAAACCACAGAACTGACTCTGAAAACAGCAGTGTAAAAATGACAGAAATTTGCAATAGTACCCTACATCCACTCCTTGTTTCCTTTTTATCCAGGGAACAGAACCCAATTTCAATATCAAATTTAAAGTCAAGAAACAGGCAGGAAAAATGAGCAAATTAAAAAAAAAATCCAACGAAAAAATTACCATGGTGATAGGGACACAAACACAGAAGAAGACAATGAAATAAAACCAATAGCAAATCCTTGAACACAATCCCAACAAGAATTCCTGTAAGAGGTAAATATGTAGCCATATATATTTCAAAATCAAATAAGAATGGTAGAGGGGAAAAAATAGGAAAAGAAATGAACAAGAGAATTATGAAAAAAACAATAACTTGGTAAAAGAGGCACAAAAAATACTGAATGACACCTTAAAAAAAAAAACAACCCAAATTCCAAATGGAAAAAGAGATACAAAAATACATTATTCCTAAAAAGAAATAGAATAGGGAAAGTGGAATTGAATGACTCCATAAGACATCAAGAAACAATAAAACAAAGTCAAAAGAAAAAAACAATAAAAGAAAATTGAAATATTTCATTGGAAAAATAATTCACCTAGAAAATAGATTCAGGAAAGATAATTTAAAAATTATTAAATTTCTTGAAAGTCATCATCAAAGAAATATCCTTACATCATATTTCAAGAAGTTATAAAGGAAAACTGCCCTTATATCCTTGAACCACAGGATAAAATAAAGTTAAAAGAATTCATTGATCACCTCCTAAAAGAGATCCTTAAATGAAAAGTCTCAAAAACATGTCAAATTTGAGAGCTTCCAGGTCGAAGAAAAAGCAGTTCAAGAAGTCAGAAAAAAATCATTCAAATACCATGGAACTACAGTCAGGATAGCACAAGATTTAGCAGCTACCACATTATAGAGGCAGAGGGCTTGGAATATGATATTCTGGAAGGCAAAGAAGATAGAATTACAACCAAGAATAATTTACTGAGCAAACGGAGTGTAATCCTTCTGGGGGAAACATGGAATTGAATAAGAGAGAAGACTTCCAGGCATTCCTGATAAAAAGACTAGAGATGAACAAATACAAGATTTAAAAGAATCATAAAAAGGTCCATATTAAAGAGGAATCATAAGGACTGAACAAGATTTAACTGCTTACATTCCTATATGAGAAGATGACAATGTCTTCTAAGAATTCCTAAGTTCCTGAGATTGGAAAAAGCAATGATGTCCATTCACACTATTATTATTTGACACTGATTGAGAAATCCTAGATGTAGAAATAAACCCAGAAAAAGAAATTGAGTATAGGCCAAAATGATATAAAATTATTTTTACTTGCAGAAAATATAACGATCTACTTAAAGCAAAGGATCTTAACTTTTTGGGGTCCTGGGCCCCTTTGGCAGTCTGCCAAATATAAAATACACTGGATGACAAAGGAAACCAATTAAAGTGAAATGCTGTGATGAGAATTTTTAAAAAGTTCACATACCACTCCCTCCCATGTTAAGAATGGCTGATGACAGAATTAAAGAACCCCAGAGATTTAATGAAAAAGAAAATCTAAATAATTAGTAAGTTTTAAATAGTAGTATATAATATAAACTTATAAAAATCATCATTTTTTTTCTGGATAGTACCTATAAAACCTCAATAGTAGTAGAAGAAAAAAAGAATTCTGAACTATAAAATGCATAAATTATCTGTGAGTCAATCTACTAAGGCACACTCAGTACTTCTTCTATGAATATAATTATAAAATATCTCTTACCTTCCCTATTACTGTAGGGGGCAACACTATCCTCGCAGTCCCTTAGGATCAAAACTTGGGAGTCATCTTAGATTCCCCACCATCTCTTTCCTCTCATTTTCAATCTATTGCCAAGGCTTGCTGATTTCACTTATGCATTTTTTGCAACACTTAAATATACCCCTGTTCCTCCTCTGACCTTGCGGCCACTCTAATAATGCAGGTCTTCATTACTTCACACCTGAATTATTGCAATGGCTTGTTGATTGGTCTGCTTGCCTCAGCTCCATTCTCCTCATTCCATTTCATCTTCCATTCAGACACTAAAGTGATTTTTCTAAAGTGCCAATAGGATCGTGTCACCTATTCCCTGTCACCTCCAGTATCAAATAGTAATGTTTGTTTGACATTCCAAGTCCTTACCACAAGTCCTCTCCTACTTTCAGTCTTCTTATACTCTTTAATTCAGTGATACTGGCCTCCTAGCTGTTCTTGAATGAAAACACCCCTTATCTTACCCCCAGCACTTTCTCCGGCTGCCCTCCTCACCTCGAATAAAATCCTTCATCCCCTTCAACTACTGACCTTACCGACTTCATCTAATTCTCAAATAAAACCTCACTTTCTACAGAAAGTCTTTCCCAACTTCTCTTATCTCCAGTGTCTGAAGTTAATGGCCTCTGTTAATTATTTCCTATTTATAGTTTCCTATATAGTTTGCTTTGTATATATTTGCTTGCATACTAGCTCCTCTATTAATTAGACTGTAAGCTCCCTGAGGAGAGAGGCTGTCTTATGCCTCTTTATGTATCCCTATTGCTTGGCACAATAGTGTGCTGCACTGTCTGGTACATAGTAGGTACTTCATAAATACTTATTGATGGAGTGCTAAATTTAAATGAAGACAAATATTGCAGAGATGGTAACTGCGCAGAACTGGGTCACATCAGCACAACAGAAATGATACCTAAAAATTAAAGTACATATTTAGTGCTCCATCAAACTACTAAGGGTTTATTTTATGGAATTAGATAAAATAATGATGAAATTCATCTCAGATACCATTGATTTCAAGGAATATACTGAAAAATGTAGGAATGCAGGGAGTATAACAGCATCAAACGTCAAACAGCTTAACAAATTTGCGATCATCAAAATGATTTGCTAGCTGCTCAAATGAAGAGAAATATAGGAGGTACCTTTTACAACTATGACTAGGGGGAGAATTCTTTTTTTTTTTGCAGTTTTGAGTAAAAATATTGATTTTATTAGCATGTAATTGCTGAACTACCAATTTTCTCCTCCAGAATAGCACTGTTTTAGATGCATGTAAATTACAATTTTCTGCTGCATGTTGAAGCCATAGAAAAACAGTGCTTTTGTTGTTTTGCACTCAGTGATAAGTAAAATTGTTTTCTTATTTTAAAAATCTGTTATGTATATGAAATTCATATATTTTCATGATTTGGATATATTTGAAGTCTATTTTTTTTATTTTCATAAAGAGCTTAGTGTGTGTATACACATATCCATGATTTTCATCTAATTGTTAGGTTTAAAAATTGGCAACATATATACATGTGAACCAGATCCCTCTTTTTTGTTATATGTTTTACATCTTAGAAATGGGGTGGGGCGACTGAACTTTTAAAATATTTGTGGATGGAAAAATTGACTTGGTCTCAAGCTCATCAGCAGAAGCCACATTTGCTAGAGTGAATACTCATTAGCTTGAGTCAAATTAAAATGCTTGGATTCCCTGGGGATGCTTCAGAGAATGCTATTGGATTTGCTAGCTGCAGGATAAATGACCATCTAGTTTGTTTGTTTGTACATGAATTTTTCTCTCCTATTGAAAGGAAAACACACAGTTTATTTTATTTTGTGACTGTCATGTTCAAAGCATTTCCAGTATACAATCCTATACCACCCCCGACAAACCTTGCACATACAGTACCAGAGCTTGTTTTGTTTGCTTTAAGGCAAAAGAAAGCCAGTATTTCTTTTATTTTTTTTTGGTCAAGTGATACTTCTTTTTAAAACATTTACAATATGGACCACAAAAGAATTTGTTTTAAACATTAGCAAACAGAAACCCAAATAATATTTATGTCGCTAATTTCACAAGCTCTTGACCTAATTGTCTCCACAGTATTACTAAGAATTAAAGGACCCTAAATTATTGTTGTTGGTCTAAACACCTAAGCCTAATAGCTTAATTTTAGACTTAACCTTGGATGTTCCCCTACCAATAATCTATAATTTAATCCATCTGGTATTGAGCTTACAAATCTTTTGACTATAGGAAATTGCCACCAAGAGTAGGGACATTGAAGGGATACAACATTTCCCCAACTTCATGTCATTTCCAGGCAGGATTAGACTGTCCACTTGCATTCAGTCAGGCTTAAAGTCTGCCAGGCATCAGTGGGAAAATTGAGTCAGGAGAATCCTACCTCAGCCCAGAATGAACAGTTGCTCTCTAGGGGGAGAATTCTTAAGCAAACAAGGGATAGAAATTATTATAGATAATAAAATTCATTATTTCTACTACATGAAATGGAAAAGGTTTTGCATGAAAAATATCAATTGCCTCTATTTTCAGTCAGGTAGCATTAGAAAAGCAACATTAATTGGAAAAAATTCTGATTGGTTTATATCACCATAATTAAAATGATGATACTACGTAAAGTAATTCACAAATTAAATATGATAATCAAGCTCAGTTTGATTTTTAAGTCATTTTCCCAATAATTATCAAATTCATGGTTACTTTAAAAATAAGTATATTAGGTCTTTTAATATCTGAAATTCTCAGGGTCCAGCAATTATCCTAAACAGCTCCCTGTAATACTAAAAAGTTCAGATTTTTAAAAAATATTATATGGTAGAGGAGATATATTCTCTTCCCAAATTGCTGGCAATAGTCCCCCACCCACCCACCCTCTACCCCTACTTTGGAGAAGCAATGTCTTAACCTTTCTGACAACTGTCTTCTCTAGCTAGATTTCAAACTAGCATTTGGGTGACTCATTGAGAATTAAGTTATCCTTCATTTCAGTATCTTTCCGATATGTAAACAGGATTTTTTTTTATCTTTTAGTCAGACAAATGTCCTTATTTTCTCACTCTATTTCCAATTGTAAACTTCAACTTCTGATGACTTAGTGTGTAGAGTCTCTACATCTCACTTTCTTTGGTGATCTAAGCACTACTGACACAGGTCAACTTTATATGGTCTCTATTCCCCATAAAGATCAACTTCAAGGTTTTATACTCTCAATTTTAACTTCTTAGGATTATATCTTCCATTTGTAACACTGCTGATATGGAACTAAATAAATACCCTGTACAATGTTGTATCACCTTGTCAGGTTTGCATGAAACAATTTAATAATTTAGGTAGGGTAGGCTGCTATAGAGTCATACTTTGAAGTCACAGAACATTAGCACTGGAAGGAATATTAGAGATCATTTAGTTCAGCTTATTTCTTTTTATAGTAAAGAAACTGAGTCCCAATGAGATTAAATTATTCGCCCAAAGTCACATAACAATTTGAATATATAGACATATATAAAATCAAATGTGAAAAAATATAGTGACCATAAAGAGAGTGTTATGAATTTTTATTGCCTCAATAGAGATGAGGCTTCATGCTTATAGCAGAACCTGCTAAGGTAAAAACTACATTTTTTTTTTAACAAAATGAGGTAATAATCTCTCTGGGAAGATTACTACTTTTCTCCTGGCCAGAGAGCTGGAACTAAACTGTGACCTTTTGAAAATATAATTTCAGTGGGTCAAAATTTTAATACATTGGCCCTGAGCTAGATCACCCCCATATATTATAATTAAACTACTTAGATCAGAATCTGAATAAATTCAGGAACATCATCTAATCTTTTGGAATATTAACAAAAATCTTACACCCAATGGGACTGATGCTTAAAACTTAAAATAGTGTTCATTTTGAATGATAATCTAGGGTTATCAAACTATGATGAATTGAAGGGAAATTTTTTTCAAAGTTGTAGGTGAGATTTGAAAGCCTAGATGAAACCTGCAGTGAATTTCTTTACAAGGGACACTTTTAAGTACCTTAGAATGAATCCAAAAGGAATCTTCTTCAGAGTGAAAGTTATTAGACGTACAAGACATATTTTATACTGTGTGGATAGGAATTCTTTCTGACTAACAGAAAGATTAAATGGATAACACCTTTGTGCAACTTTATCTGGCACCATAATTATCAGCATGATACATAGTTTTTGTTTTGAAAACAGCATGAAATATTGAAGGATTAAAATAGGTAACTGTGTCTAAAAGAGAAGAAATAGAAGAAAAATCTGAAGTGAGGCCTCCCTCCAAGAAGAGATCAATCCCAATTTGGCTTTGTGTAAAGATAATGTTACATGTTCAGCCATAATAATACATTATAAATATAAGTGCTTTTAGAGGTAATGTGAATCTACTGGGAAAGAAAGGCTTTAAAGGAAATGTAGAGTTTCAAATGGAAAATGTGGATGAAAATCTGGTGCTGTGCACAGATGAGGAAAAAGCATGGTTTTAGCAGGATGCCACTTTCAGGAAGAAAGTCAGTGTGGATATGGATTGGAGAGACCTCCATTCAATTCTTATGTGAAGATGTGAGAAGAACTAGCAAATTTGGAAGACAGTCTGTAGTCTGACTGATAAGTTAGTGAATGACACCAAGTAATTTCAGGTCACAGGGAAGTAGAGGTAAGTCTTCTCTTTAAGTATCACAGTGTTATTCATCCATGACAAGAAATCAGTTGCTTATGGGTTCTTTCCAGAAGAAGTCAATTTCTTAGTTATTCTGTTCTGCTACTATTGATAAAATGAGGTAGGATTATATGATGAATGAATGAACGAAATAACTAAAAAATATTTGTGCTAATGTGACAAGCACTATGTAAAGTACTAGGGATACAAATAAATAAATATGCCTGTTCTCAGACAACTTACTTTGTAAGTTGTAAGTAAATAGCACGGATGGGGAAAGGTGACCCAGGAGATTTGGACAGGGGTATACCTGGGATGGTGAGTTGATTCATCAAGCAGTCAAGTGAAATGTTCTATCCAGAAGTAATATTACTATTGATTTGGTTACTTTGTACTTTAAGTTTCTTCTAAAATAATGAGTCTATCTCTGTTCCTTATGAGTGAAAATGGAGAATCAATTACCCTGGACACTACTGAGAGTTTTTGATTAAGAAAAAAATACCCGGAATTAGAAACATCCAAGTTCAATGGAAAATTCATCAGTTTATGTTGCAAGAAGAGTATCAGAATTAGATAGATGTAGAAGAATTGGGTTTGAATATCTGCTCTGTTTGCCTTGCCCCATTAGATTGTAAGCAGGGACAATTTTTTGCCTCTTTTGGTATTACTAGGATTTAGCACTTCTTCAGTTACATCAGTCATGTCTGACTCTTCATGAACCCATTTGGGATTTTCGTGGTAAAGATTTTGGAGTGGTCTGCCATTTCCTTCCTAGCTCATTTTACACATGAGGAAACTGAGGCAAACAGGATTAAGTGGATTGCTCAGTATCACAAAGTTAGTAAGTATGGGACTAAACATGAACTCAGGTCTTCCGGACTCTAGGCCCAGTACTCTATCTACTACCACCTACCCTTGGGTTCAGCACTTGGTAAGTATTTAATAAATACCGAATGAGTGTTTGCTTGTTCTGAGTTTCCTCATCTAGACTAAACTAGACCAGACAATTTTAATGGTCCCTTCTCACTCCATATCCTCTCCAGGAGCTGGATTGGTACTACATACATGACTTTGGATAACACATATAATTCTGTTGAGTCTCAGGTAATTCTGGAGTAAAGCAGGAAAACCTATCACCTTTTGTATAAAACAAACTGATTTCCATGTAGTCAGCAGCTTCTTTGCTGACTTCAACAGCTATAAGCTGACAACTCAAAAAGCAGATGAAAGGGAATCAAGAGCAACACCTTGAATAATGATAGATGAATGCCAAGATAATTCCAGAGCTGGACAGAGAGCAAAAGTGGACCATGGTTCAGATCATCAAAAGTCCAAAGCAATTACAGCTATCAGTACATTCTATCTCATTTAAAACTTTCAGATAATTTCATAAATATAGTTAGAGAGAATCAGTTGAAGTATTCCATGTTATAATTTATAAGTGTACAGATAACTCCAAAGTCCTTATCAAGTAAAAAATGCTACAAACTCTCATATGAAGGTGATGTAAGGAAGGCCATGACCACTATCTGAAGAGGCATAAGCTAAAGTGACTATAGATCTCCCAGAAGTATTCTCTCAAATTAAGAAGCCCAAGTTAAGTTCATAGGACACATGACTGATTATCAGTATCACTGGCATTTTTGAATTTACTTCGCAGGCATGATTTTGAGTATTTCACTCAGCATTTCATTTAGAGCAGAACCATAGAGGACCAGGGAAAGTTTTAACTATATCTTAAAATGAAAAGCAATATGTCCTAATAAAAATCTATGAAAATATTAGTGGTCATTTTTGGTTTAGTGAAAAAAAAGGTAATTCTTTTTTAGAAATTAATTTTAAGATTAACTTTAAATGGTTTGGATTGTAATGCTTCCCAGAGGGCTTGCTATCCTGATTGGTTAGATAAATTTATTTGACCCATTGTATAAACTCTCCCATATCCCAGGCAATGCTTCACAGGTACTAGATACAACTCTTTATTATTTTATCTGCCATTAGGTAGAAAATACCAGAGCTCTAGCATAAGGATCAAATCAATGCTGTCATTAATTTGGGATAGAGTATGTCAATTAAATTAATTAATCAATAGAAATTAATCTAAAAATCCATTAAAAATTTTAAATATATTTCAGGCAATGTGGTATGCTTTATGTATACAAAGGTGGATAAAACAAGGAACCCCCAAAGAACTTAGAATAGAATGGGGGAGCAATATGGAAACAAAATATATACAAAGCAAGTTATATTTAGGACACAGAGGGAAGGTGTTAGAATTGAAACTGCACAACAGATTCCCCAAAGATCACCCTCAGCATTCCTGAGGCTTCTCACCAACCACTCCCTTTCCATGAGTAGCCTCACTGGCCCTCAACGGAAATTGCTGGAATTGCCTTGCTTTTGTTTTTATATCCTGATCTCTTACAACCACGCTTAACAAACAAGAGAAGCTCAACAAATGCCTTAAGTCAGTTCGTTAGTCAGCTATCTTAAGTATGAATAGCTGGACCCGGACAAAGTAGAACCAAGTTGGCAGTTGAAGGATCTTTTTCCTTATGAAAGTAATGTTATCTTGCAAAATATTCTACCGCTCACATTTCAATAATTTTTGTCTTCTTGTTGAGTAGATATTTTACATTTTGTTAATTACTAATGTCTTGTTGGTTGTTCTGTGCCAAACAGAAAGACATTGAACTAGGAGAAAGCTATGCTACTTACTAAAAACAGGGAGTGTAATGGACTTTCAGTTGTTATCCTTCTCTTTTTTTAAGATTTCCAATAGCTTTAAAAAGGGCATTAAGATATTATCTATGTTCACTGTGTGTACTTCAGCAATAATGGATAAACATTTTAAAACTTTTCTTTGAATTTCGTCAACAAGGTATTAAGCATTTACTATCAATTAGACACTAGAGCTATGCAAAGATAAAACCAGACACAATTATTGGTCTGAAGAAGCTTTCTAATAATACTAGATAAGACTCCAACGTCATCATGATACCAAGTGGAAGACAATATGCATTTGAATTATCGATTATTACATGTCCTTAAATATTACTTTTATGTAAGAGAACAGATTCAGCAAATGCTAAGGAAGCACTAAATTTGTAATAAACAATACAAAATCATCCCAGTACCTGATTTCTACACTAAGCATATTATAACTTTGATAACCCTATGTTTGTGTCTGTAAAATTAGATTTCACTGCAAGTTTGAACACGAGTGCTAATACATGTACATTTAGACAGTTATAAATAAATCTTTGTTATGTGGAAGAGGAGAGGGCTGGCAGAGAGACGATGTGAATTATTCCTTGAAATTAAGAAGACTCAATTTTTTTTATCATTGGGTAGAAGTGAGAGAAAATATTTCTTAATAATAAGGTAAAATAGGATTTTTATATTGGTACAGGGGCATACTAAATAAAATTTAATAGCTCCAACACAATTTCCAGTAACAGGTACTCCAGGAAGAAAAAGGTCAGATAGTTTGTATTCAATGCTATTATTCTACTTCTATTTCCTCAGCTTCCAATTTTTCAATCATACATATGAAATTCACTACATAATAGCTGATTTACTGCATTCGAAAAGAGTTATTTTCCAATCTTCTTTCTGACAAATGCCTTCAAACCTTATATTCCATAGATACCAAGAGAGGAAGCAAAATGAAATGGTACTAAGAGGAAAAAAAATAAAAAGAAAAGATCAACAATCTAAATCAAACAACAGAGAGGAGGATAATTCAGGTCATGAATATCTAAGCATCCCCTTAGAACTGACTTTCAGCTACAGATCTCTCTGTAAGCTTTGCATAGCCAAGAAAAACAAACCTTCTGACAGTGATGTCAAATGAATATCACTTAGAAATGATTTATTTTAGCCTTTAGGAGGCTAAACTATAAAGTCTTTTCTTCTAATACCCTTCTTCTTCCTCTTACCTGATAGGTGCACCTTTAGCCTGTGCAGGTCTCAATAACACTGTTATAGTTGTGGCAGTTTCATTAAGGGATGCATCAATTCCTTCATAGTCAGGTAAGGTGGGAGCTGATGAAAAGGAAAGGGAGAAAAAGAGTCTTTGATCAAGTAACACAATTTTGTCAGTGTTTGAGTCTAAATGATGCTGAATGCCAAAGGAAATGAAAATCAATGCAATGTTTAATTAACAAAAATGTTCATTAGAAGAAAGCACGCAACACTAATTACTACAAATCTTTAGGTATCTGACATCATTTGAATGTGTTGACAATAAACATTTTGCTGTTGATTTTAAATGAAAGAGATTGAATGGAAACCATGAAACGGTTTTTGGAGCACAAGAATGGGGAATAAAAATGGAAGGAAACTTGCTTATACAAACAAGACTCAACGCAAGGCATTTAATAAATAATCATGAAATATTACCAAGGAAAGTAACTGACTTATTGTGTTGAAAGGGACTCTTAGAGATTACATAATGGAAACTTCTCAGGATCTTTGCAGATGCAGAGCCTAAGCTCCAGAAAGGTCAAATGTTTTGCTCAAGGTGCCATCAGCAGTTAATTATACAGTTAGGACTAGAATCTAGACCACTAGGTTTCCAGTGCTTCTTCCATCATATCACAGGTGGATGTAAAAAGAACTTTCTCATCTTCAATATTTATTAATGACTGCTTCTAGTCACATGAATCGTTATGACTAGGTTTGGTTTTTCAAAAAAGAGGAAAAAAATCTTGTATTCAGCCAATCATTAGGTTTTATATAAATCAGATTTGCCCAACACTTTCATGAGGAAATTTTTTACTACCCGTTTTTCAATGAAGTTGTTTGAAGGAGGAGAGAAAATTCAGTTAGTGAATAAGAGATGAATGAGGAGAAAACATGGTCCAATGTGATCCTCTGGGGAAGAGACAACTTATCATGAATTGTTTTATGATATGCTTTTGAATGCTGGGTAGTATGTTGTGTGTTGTGCCAATAACTGCCACAAGGTATGGCTAGCCAATGATGATTAATGATTGAGGTTAAAGGTGTCAAATACAGTGGCCTGGAACATTCTAAAGGGTAAAACTACACTAAAATGTTTGGGAGATATTTAACAAAATAAGTGGAGATAAAACAGAACATTGATAACATTACTACATGGTTTTTTAAGTTAATGTGCAGCCCACTGGGATCTTTACGTGGTTTGTTGGCAACTATTTCTATTTGAGTTTGACACTACTGATCTAAATGATACAAAATAATTCACTGGACAGATTCCCAATTTTAAATAACTCTGATATACTATGTAGATAAGATATATCAAGATAAACTACTATATCAATATGTTTAATATAACTACTAGGAAGAAATATACAGTATTATTTTTCCTAAGTGAGAAGATCACAAGTATATAGCATTGTTTTTTAAATGAAATTAAAATAAAATTAAAACTTAGCAAAAAGGACACATTTTGGCCAACAGAAAGGACTTCTAATCATGAACAGATTATAATGGTACTGCGAAAATGTATTTTTAAAAGTGACTTAAATTTTGATAACAATTTTTATGTGAACAGATCAGAGGGACTAATATTTGGAATAATGAAAAAAGCTATTTTTTATATTCAGTGAAATTAATTCTTTTTAATAGGAAAACTGGAAGGAGTAGAAGAGAATAAATACCTCAAGGGTCTTGTAAAACACCAAAAATTACAATGTATCTTCTTTAAGTTTTTATTAATACATATATGCACAGAAGTCTTTGGTATGCTAAACTGGTTTTTACATTTTGCTAACAACATGAAGTGGAGAGAATAAGTATCTTAGAAGGGGAAAGTACAGCAAGTGCTAGAGGTTTTGTGGGGTTTTTTTGGTCAATTTTTGATAAAGCTTAATAGTATCTTTTGGCAACAATGACCTATATAGGTAACAATGAGATAGGCATAAATATAACTGCACTGTTACATATAGCTGCCATCACTTTGCTATGTAGATGGGAGACAAGGATCAGTTTGACCAACGGCTGTAAGTCAAATAGCTCTTGGAACTTTCACAATATCCCAACAAAGAGTAATGACACATACTGTTTGTGAGCACTACAACTTACACAACTTCATTTTACTGGTATTCTCAAAGAAAAAAACAGAAACCTCTGATTTTGATAGATCCAGATAACGTATAAATGTGATCTATGGATATTTTGTTTTGGGCAATGGATGAGATGTGAATTCAAATACATATCTGTGTCTCTATCTCTATTTAAATGTGTATACGTACACACGGTCATGACTATGATGAAATGGCTCCAATATGAGATAGTATAAAATAAGCACTTTACTACACTCAGTGAATAATCCTATAAGTCTATGATGAAATGGCTCCAATATGAGATAGTATAAAATAAGCACTTTACTACACTCAGTGAATAATCCTATAAGTAACTTTACATTTATAATAGTTGCATATAAAATAAATTATTATGTATGTAAGAGTAATTGACAGCATAAGAGAATATCTTTTTACTCATGGTTCAATGACTATTGTATAATGGTTTTGATGGAGAAGAAAATAGTAATTTATCTTGTGTAGCATCATTTTTAGGTACCTCATGTAATCTTTATACAAAAGGTAGTTTATTAATAAGATCTTCCTATGTTTCATCTTTTCTTCCTATGTTTGTGTGTGTATATACTTGCACCTGTGAGAGGAGAATGGTGAGAGGAGAATGTATTTATTTAAAATTAACTATATTCTGGGAAAGTGAAAAGATAAGACAGATAGACAAGAATATTTTATTTATGATAAAAGCAAGAGATCTCCATCTCTATGGATTTATTCCAATAAGTGACAGGAATTCATTTTGGGGACAAATATTATCCCATTTGAAGAGCTGGTGCCATATTTGTCAATTTCTCCAAGGTACTATGTATGAAGCCTAAAACAGGTTTCTGTGATGAACTTTGTAATTCTCTTAAGAGAGAAAATAAAATAAAAAATAATTTTAATATTAACAGTGTATAGTTGTTATTTGATGTTAAGGCAAGTAAGTGTAAGTATATAATAATTTGATCTGAAATTATCTTCAGTAATTTTAAACCACATTTAAATATATCAAAATGCACTGTCAAAGGCTATCTTTTAAAAAAATGTATGAGTGGACCCTCAGAATACACTTTTATAAATTGAAAAGACAAAGAATCATATTTTCATATCAATTACTTGAATACCTGAGATATTGGTTGTAACGTTGATTGCTGTCGCTGGCCCAAAGCCTTTGACCGTACTGGCTCTTATAAAAAACTGGTAGGTTGTCCCAGGGTGGAGATGCAAAAATACATGATGTGTACTGTTCCACAAATTTGTCACAGTCTGAGGAGGTCCAGCCACAGGAACAGCAGGATCAAATGACCTAATGCTGTTATAGCTGACCTGTTTGTTAAAGAAACATATATCCTATTAGTTATTTTCCTATATTATGGATAATTGGTCCTAACTTGTCTCACCATTATCTACTCTCTTTCTTTTCTAATCTATCCTTTATCCATCCGCCCAAATGATATTCTAAATATTCAGGTCTAACCATTCCACTCCACTGCTCAAGAAACTTCAGTAGTTGGTCACTAACTACCTCTAGGATCAAATGTAAACTCCATTGTCATTTTAGTCCCATAATCACTTGCCTCAAGTATGTCTTTTTGGCTGAACAAATATTTTTCTGTTCACACTCTCTACATTGCAATCAAAGGAGACGCCATACCCTTTGTCATACATAACGTTTCTTCTCCCATATCTGTGCCTTTGGCATAGGCTGTGGTTCTCCCCTCTCCACTTTGGGCCCTTTAACTTCATTCAGTCCTCAGTTCCTGTATCATCTTTTTGAAGAGGTCTTTCCCACTCCCTGAGTTGTTAGAATGCTCATTGTGTGTTTATTTTGTTTACATCCTTTGTGTAATTTATTTGTGAATATATCTTTCCAGTAGAATGTAAACACCTTGATGGCAAGCAAAAACTGTTTTATTTCTGTTTTTGTATCCCCAGAGGCTAATGAAATGCCTGGCATATGGGAGCCATTTAATGAATGCTTGCTGGCTTTAACTGAGTGGATAAATGCTAAATAATCCATTCCTAAATAAAACTATTTACTTGCTAGTTTATTTTCCATCTCCTTCATTTAACTTCCTTTCCCTCTCTTTTCTGGCATGCACATAGAATCAAGTTTAGAACTTTGTTCCCAGAGATACAGAAATCTCCTTTGTTACTTCATTTTCCCAAATCAAACAACACATTTTTATGTAAATGACATTCAAGGTATGATAATATAATCACAACTTGCTGGAATACTTTCATGATTCCCACTTGAATGATGCACTTGCCTCATTCTGTAGCCACTGGAAATTTAAGTATTTATAAGCGTTAATCAAATCTAAGTAGGAACAGATATCCTTATATACATATCAGTGCTTTGTGACTTGATTCTTTAGTAATTTCTCATTTAGGAAAAGAAGGACATAGACAAAAATTCTGAAATTGTATGTATTTTAATATCCTGTTTCTCCCATTCTTGGAATCATGAGAAGAGAGCCTCAAAGAAATAACCAAAGCCAGTTAGCTCTAAGAGTCAGATTTGTTTTGACCTTTTCCTATTTTTGTATTACTTGGCAAGTGAAATTCCCAGGTCTCTATTAAATCAGAACTTTGGATAGCTATCCATTAATATTACAAGACTGAAAATTAGTGTTCTGTATATTTGTGAATTTTATCATTTATTATACATGACCATGAAGATGATGGATTGACATTGCCATGACCCAGCCCTGGCAAGAAAAAAAAAAGGTTACACATTTAGATTAGTGTTTTAAAAATTCTATGTACTGTTCCATGGTAGTTTCAATACTCAGTATCAGGGAAACATTCTTTATAAGATCAAATATATAAAAATGCAAAGGATTTTATAGTTAATCTACTCCAACATCTTCATACACTGATAAGGCTACTGTGGTTCACAGAATGTAAATGACATGCCCCTGAGTCAGCTAGGAGGCACAGTGGGGAGACCACCAAGAGAGGAGTCTGGGATACCTGAATTTAAAACCAGCCTCAAACACTTACTAGCTGTGTGATGCTGGGCAAGTGAGTTGATTTCTACTTATCTTTGTTTCCTGAAAAGTAAAATGGATATAAAAAGAGAACTAAAGGTTGTTGTGAGAATCAAATAAGATGATATTTACTAGTACTTTGCAAGTGTTGGGTATGTAATAGGCACCATATAAACCTCTATTCCCTTCTCTCCTTGCCCTTTCTACCCTTCATGATCACACAGACAGCAAGAAGCAGAGCAAGGATACAAACCCAGGAAGCTCAGATTCCAAATCGAGCAATCTTTCCACGCTTTCCACAATTAAAAATATTTAAAAACCATGCTGAAGTGACCTAATAATGACTTTTAATGTTGTTCTTCTCTAAATCTTACTTCCCTCTCTTCTACTGTTTTATCTCCCTTCCAATATATTTATGCACATTAAAATGAATATTTTTTGTCAATACCTCATATTGAGTGATAATTCCATTTGGCTCCAAAGGTTCTTTCCAATTCAGGAAGATTTTGTTTTCAAATGAGGTCCCTTTAAGAGACTTGACTGGAACTGGACCAGGCACTACAAACAAGATGGACTCTATTAGAAATATATTAGTATACATACATACATACATACATAAATATATATATATACACATATATACATATACATACACACGGAGAGAGAATTTTAAATCAGTTATGTTAGATCAACTAGATGTTTATATGTAGATATATATATGGCATACATACATGTATCGTTTATCTATTTAATTTCTATCTACCTTTCTACTGGCAGCTAGGTGGTGCAGTAGATAGAGCATCAGTAAAGGAATCAGGAGGATCTGAGTTCAAATTTCACCTCAGACACTTGACACTCACTAACTGTGTGACTTTAGGTAAGTCACTTAACCCCAACTGCCTCATCCTGGGTCACCTCCAGTCATCCTGAAGAATATCTGGTCACTGGATTCAGATGGCTCTGGAGGAGAAGTGAGGCTGGTGACCTGCACAGCCCTCTTTGCCATGGTCTTTTTCAGCAATGAAGAATGAATACACATCTATCTATAGCTAAGCTGTGTATATTAGAGTCTACCTGGCCTGAGTAGGAAGTGTAGAAGCCTTTCACATACAGGGCTGTACTATTAATTGGCAGGAAATTTTTGAGGTATGCAGATTTGCCCTGCCTTAGGTAGCCTGGTGACCTCCTGATCCAGGAGGTGGTTGAACTATGGCAGACATCTAATAGGCTTTAGCCCCACTGCAAATTAGAACTCAAGCAAAAATAATCCAATAGCTTCAACCTCTCCATTAGTACAGATTATATAGAAATACTGCTGTGGCTAGCTTGGATATTTCTTAAATTTAAAAAGTTGTATATTTATCTAATAACACTGGGTTCATATTTACAAACAGAGAACTAAACTAAGGCACATTTGTTGCAATACATAATCGGAATACAGGAATTTTCCAAAAACAATTTTATTCCCTAGAGTTAACAAATTAAATTCAATTTTGAGCAGAGAACATTGTATACCATAGGCCCTCAATAAATGTGGACTGAATGGAAATGAAGTGCTTTGAGATGAAAGTATGTGATCTGGTTTGGCTACATTAAGCCTCTTAGATAATATTAATATATTTGTTTCAAGAACAAGACTCTAATTTTCAGATAGATTTTGTGAAGACTATGACAGACCAACAAGCCTTAGCAAACACAGTTCATAAAATAATTAACTATGATTAACAAACACTGTTTAGATCCAGAGAAAATTGAAAGCCAAACCAAGTAAATTACACTATGCCATCCATTACTACTCAGTTTGGCATTGTCTCAAATACTTTTCTATAAACAAATAAGACCCCAATAAACACAAATTCATAAAAATGAATTGTTAATGGAGAAGTTCAGCTGGTGCTGCTTTAACCTTTCAAATGAAAAACATTTTTCAAAGCTAAAGACAAGGGAAGTTAAAACAGCAGGAATTGGGGGCTTTTTTTTGGTTGTTATTTTTTTGATCAGCATAATTATGAAGTATCCCCAGGTGTAACGGGATTTGAAGGCTCACCGCAAACCCTGCTTATGCTGAGAATAGTTCATAATAACTGGTAATCACAAGAGCAGCAGTTTGGAAAGCTTAGAGATCTTCCATTTACAGTATATCCCACTTCTATTCTCTTTTAGTTCATACTTTTAAACATAAATTCACCTAGAGTGCTGGGTGTTGCTTTTGAAAAGTTAGGGGAAAAAATGAGTAGAAGAAATAAAATACTTTTTAAAATATGCCTCATACTTCAGTTTTTAAAGCCTTTCTCCCCCTTTTAAAGCTAACCTAAATATCTGCTTGCATATTTTTAATTAATATTTTTCCTTAATCTAATGTTCTAATGAACTTCACACATGACATTTTGAGGGAATGCATTTTCAAAGTATACTGCAATTTTGTGAGGAGAGAAATAAATTAAAAATCACTAGATCAAAGGAAATGCTTTGCACCGTGGCTAGCAGCATCAAAGCAAAGCGAACAGTCTGTCACAACAGTGAAGTTCAGTTCAATCTACAAGGAGACCATGAATGATGACATGACCTCTGGGACAGGCAACATAATTTGGCACATTAATAATAAATTCATGAAGGCAAAGGAGCCCACAGTAAACAGCTGAGATGCCAACACAAAACTTCATAAGAACTGTTCATCCATCTGTCAGCGCAAGACTTGGGGAGAAGTTGACTAAAGGCATCCAGGGCTGTTTTGCTTTACTGTATTGACACAGATTATGTAACACATAGAGGATGATAGGCCATGACAACCCCTCTGCGTGTTTTGTGGCATTTGTTGATACTACTGTAGGCAGGGCGTTGTTTTCCAAAGGAATGTCTGCTGTTTCTCTTGTTGTCAAATCAAGCATGTTTACTAATTCAATTAAGAGAGAAGATTCCTCCAATTATCCTTCTCCTCTTACAGAGAGTGGCTACAGGGAGGATAGAAACCCCAATCAATGAGGAAATATCTAATCAGAGAACTGCAGTTATTATGTTCAGTCAACACAGCTTTTGCTAACAGCTTTAAAATGGCAGTGGGCACATTGTAAAGGCATTTTAAAGTCAGTGTGTCATATTCTCGATTTTAAGAAAAGATAGGAAGCACAGTTAAAACGGAATGTGTCTTTACCATCCATCCTCTTACATTTCAATGTTCAGCAAATAAAGTTCACTTAAAAAAGTTCCACATATTGTTCTAGGTCTCACCGGTCATCCTGCATTTAGCTCAGTGCTGTTACTGAGACAGACACGTACAAGGGAAAACAAGCTGCTATCAGAAGTTAGCCTAATTCTCCTGGGGAATCTGGAGTGAAGGGGAATACTTTACACAACTTGCAACTAGGCCATGGACATGACTACGCTGGAGGGTAAACTACATTAAAAGCAGTTTGGCAGCACTAAGAGAGAAGCTATTCTCTAGTTTTCTCCCTTTGAAGGGGGAATCATCTTGAGAAGGCTGCCAATTTCTTTGTATACCTGTGGTTTAGCTAAATGTAGCATGAAGTTGGTAAATGGCTGTCACCATGGCAACAAATAGGTTGCCATGGGACATCATTGTATATCTCCACATCATCTCTTCCTTTCAACAGAGAGCCACAAGTTTGACTTATTACTTTGTGGTTGTGTGCTAATATGACTTTAATAATTCCCTTCAGTATTAGTTCAATTAATTTAGGCAAATACAGGAAACTCCTGAAATGATTACACTACAGAGTTGGGGGGAACTAAAGATCCATGAAGACCAGTGATGTAGAGGGCAGCTACAATAGGACAGCATAACAGAGACTTTAAAATATAATCATCAAAAATGGTTTAAACAACATATGCATAACCATCCTCTGCCCAAGTCCCCCAATAACAGGAATTTTTTTTTCTGAGCCAACTCATATCATTGATTTTTATGACTTCCCAAATAAAAAATGGTACCAAAACCTTCATACAAAAAAGTTCTAACCTTGTACTAGGAAAAAAAGTATCCAATAAATTAAATATAAATTCTACCTTAGGGTTCTGGTGGGAAATCATTCTAGTATGGCTTCTCTGATTTATGCCTGTCCCTAGAATTCTTTTTTGTAAAATCAAATCTTTTTTATTATATGGCTGATAATTTATTCTTCCTCTATGCATGTAAGATGGCAATAATTTGGTACAGTGACAATCATATTGCCATCATCCACTGATATTTAAACAATAGATTATGATTTAAGTTTTCTCCCACCTGCTCCCACCCCCAAAAAAGAGCACTAAGAAGGATCTTGTATTGCACACCAAAAATGCAGCTTACATGGCAAAAGATGAAAATAGTCTTATATGATCAAACTGTGTCAGAAATTTGCATTTTTGGCTAAATCTTATAATACAAAAAGGGAGTAGTATAGTTTAAGTTGTTGCCATGACAAATTCATGCAGCAATAACTGTATAATAAAAACAGCAAAGCAAACTCTAAAGGACTAAGATTAAAATTAGTAATATAGTTAATGGTATTTCAATTTACATATGAATTTCCTGGAGCGGGAGGGGAATAGTCATAACTTTGTTTAATTTAGAACTTACTTTAAAGACCCACAAGAATTCATTTTTATTAGTAATCTATTCATACATACTTACCTAGAAATTTAGTATAATATGCATAAAACAGTACAAGTATTATTAATATGTTATTTGGGATGTACTGAGAAGAGAGGGGCAAAAGAACACAGGAAGCAATAAAAATGGGTCATATAATGGTTACATGGTGATCAACCAAAGAACCATAAAACTCACAACTGGCTATAAAGTTACATATTCTAAGAATTTGTTTTTCTTTCCAACAAAGACCACATGACACACTTGTAAAACAATACTGCCAATAACTTGTTTAAAAAGTTCCTATTGGGACTACGGTAATTCAATGTTTCATTTAGGTGAATCAAGCAGATTCAGGTGAAAGCCCAGTTAGAAGCAGATTAATGCTAACCCTTAAGTAGCTGCATTCATGAATCTGAATTCAGTATTCAAAGCTCGAATTCTGTAAAACAAATTCATTAGTTCTAGGTCAGTGAAAATGTGCAATGAAGAATTCAATTAATGCAACCACTAGAGGGCAGTGGGGAGAGGATTCAGTCTTACTAATGTCACGACCTAAATTGTATTTATAAAACTCACAAGGCTATTCTCCAGCTCCCCAGCTTCATCTTCTCTCATCTTCTGATCGTTAAACAACTATCTCTTTTTCTTCACACAGGAGAATATTCAAAGCAATTAGTTCTAAATATATCATGAGAGTGGTATATAATGAAAATATTTTCATTGCTGCTACAACTCAAGAATTAGCTCAAATAATAAAGATGAATCAGTTCATTTAAAACTGTCTGAACTGCATTTATGTACCTTTACCATCTCTCTGGGGTTTAATTGTCGAGATTTCAGTAACAGCTTGATAGGTTTCCATTTGGACATTAAAAGCTCTAAGAAACTTTGATCAATGTTTATTCTCTCACAATACAGGGAAATTGACCGTCCCTACCAGGATAGGTCAACTGAAGTCACATATATATTTTTTAATTTGGCTTATCTACAGAAGAAGCCTAGGTCAAAATGACAACAAGGTCAGTACTATAAGGGATACAGAAACAGTTGGGCATGAAATACTCACTTCTGACATACAACTCTGAACAAAGTCTCTGAGTCCTTTCGAGACTACTTCTGACTTCTTTTTCTTGAACTTTCATCTTAATCCTGAAATTTACAGTTTAAATGTACCATTGCCCATATGGTCTTCCCCTCTAATTAGACGGATCCTCTTAGAACCTCCATTTAAGGAGAGTATACAGGTCAGACAAGAAATTCCCTTCTAGGACTGCACTCAAGACTTTCTTCACCATGTTCCTGTGTACTGCACAGTCCCACCATGACAACTTTTCAGCTTCTTGTTAAGTGCTGTCTTTCCCCAATAAAATGGGAACTCTATGAGAATCAGGACTATCTATCTTTCTGCTTTGTATTTGATTCCCAAGGATCAGGCTGACTGCAAAGTAAGCACTTAATACGTGATTGTTTAAAAAATAAAAAAGGTATCTGATTAGGGCAAAGTATCAATTGCTGCAGAACTTTATAATATCTATCTCATTTAATCTTATTAATTTTTATTTATTTTTTCTAGGCAATCAAGAATTCTATGGATCTTGTTGTTTGACACTGAAAGTATTACCTGTCTCCCCCATCTACCTTTAAATCATTTCAAATGGTGATAAAGATGCTAACAATGCCTTATTCCAATACTGAATAATATAAAAACAAGGGTTAAACAACAGATCACAATTTATTGAGTTTTTTTTAACATTTTGATAACTTTCAATGGTTACTTTACTTTATAATCCTATATATTTTATTTGATGTATTTTAAAACATTATTCTGAGAAAGGGTCCATTGGTTTGATCAGAGTGACAAAGGGATTCACTCTATGAATCAATAATATTTTAGTCAAATCAAGTAACTAGCTAAGAATTCACTTACCCATAATATTATCTATTCTACTTTTATCTCTAATTTGTTATCCTTCTTTTAGAGTTCTCTCACAAATTTCTGGTCAACTTTTTTTTTCCAGTCTAAAGAGTATGCTGACAGGATGGAAATATAGAAAAATAGACTCTGTATGGTTTTATTTTCTGTCACCTATTAATAATGCACCCACTCAACCCTGCTGCTGTGGGTATGGGAGACTACTAAGGAAGAAAGCTTGAAAACACAACCATGAAATGAGGATAGATGAAAAGAAAAAAGTATATAAAAAAGGCCAATCTGGCAGCGTAGGAAGCTTACCAATGAGCTTCTATTTTCATATGGCATATATGTAACTGATTCTTCAGCTCGTTACAGCGTTAGACTATAGGCTCATGCCAAGCTTTGCTTGACCATTTGCAATCCACTCTCTCAGAAGTTACCCACTATCTTTACTTTACCCAGCAACTCCTTTATGTTGATCAGAATTAAGTCCAGGGTAGCAATTCATTTACTTGTTCAAGGCAATTTACTTGTCCATGAGGCAAGTCAAGAATTTCTCAGCCACTCTGTTAACCATGCAAGAAGACTCCAAGCAGATGGCAGAATATGTTCAAATCTCCCATCACACTCTATCTTCTAGAGGTTTGAGATCACTGCTATACTTTTCACAGATAAAGCATTTAAAAGCCAATAAAGGCTTCAAAAATTATCTAGTTCAAGATGGGGAAACTAAGATGAAAGAGATTAAGTGAATTGCCTAAGATCAAAAGTTAGTTTGTGACAAATCCAAGATGAGCATTCAGGCCTCCTGACTCCCAGCTCAACTTAGGCAGAGGAATTCAAAGAGAACATGCTTCTTTCTATTCTTCATGTGCTTCCGTGCTATATGCTGTTTTATTTATTGTGCATGCAAAATAAAGGTCAACATTTCATAGTTCCAAGGCTATGCTTGGGTAGTATTATGAGATTCTTCTTTTTATAATGTTTCATGAATTTGTCAGAATATCTCATGCTTCCTGTACACATGAAACTACTCTTTGTAATTTACAATGCTTCATTAGCTGAATTTCTAAATTGTTCTTCTCCCTCTAAATTGTAAGGAGGGAAGGCTCAGTCTCACTGAATCTCATTCTTTTCTCAAGGAGCATGAATTGAAGTCTTGCAGATGGGATAGTAGGGGAGGGAAGATGTCTGGTATTTCCTTGCTCTCTGTTACGAGGATTAACTTGAACTCCAACGTAGTTAATTAGTGAAGGACAGAAAGAGTGAGAGAGCTAGAAACAATCATGGTTACCTCAACCTCTAATCACATACTATTCATCAGATCAAATGATGAAGAGTGACCAAAAAGAAAAAAAAAATCTAAGACTGAAGTAGAAAACAGGATGAACATAAATTCTGAGTCCAAAGACATGTGCTTGGGTTTCAAGTCTTATGCATAATCTGGGGCAAGTCATTTAACACCTTGGGACTTTAATGTTAAACAAGGAAGAATGGCCTTGAACAGAGATTTTCAAACACACGGCCTAGTGCATCTGGCAACACTCCTGAATGAAGCCTGAACCAGATTAAAATGTAATTGGGAAATGTTTAGCAAAATAAATATAAATATAATAGAACACAATATGGTAAGGTGTGGTTTTCTAAGTACAAATGTCTCCCTCAAGGACCTTAATGTATGGTTTAGTGGCTCCCATTTCTATTTGAGCTTGATACCACTAGCCTCAGGGATAACTCACACTAAATTTTGATTTTTTCTTAAATGAAAAGGGGACATCCCTTGAGTAATTCATTCAACCTGTGAGTGAGTAGCCTCTCTTCTCCTGTCTTCTCTTGTCCTCCCCTCTCTTCTCCATCCTTGTCTGGTATGCTTTGCCCAGAGGAAGGTACAATAATACCATGGCCAAAAGCTATTTTTTTTCCTCTGGGTTTACCAGTTAGATTTCCTATTCAAAGACCAAACCTTAAGCTCAATTCACTTTGGAGGTCATAGACTGGAAAAAAGGTCCACACTCACCTAGCACAAAGTGAATATAAATACTAAATAGTAACTTTCTCTTTTACCCAGGAACCCTTAAGGTCTTCCCCTCCCAGTTTGATTTTTTTTTTTTTATTAAAAGGGGCCATCCTCTGAGTAACTACTTAAAGAGGCTTATTCATTGAATGGCTATATCCCACTCAACTTGAGAATCTGATAAGACCTTAGCCTAAAATGGCCAGGGTCTCACATTGCATCCTGGACCATCTCCAGTCAACCTGATGAATATCAGTCCCTTGGACCCAGATGACTCTGGAGGAGAAAGTGAGGCTGGTGACCTTGCACAGCCTTCCCTCACTCAAATCAAAGTCAACTGCAAGTCATGTCATCTTGATGACAAGGTCCTCTTCAAGAACAAAGGACAAACACAACACAGACATATGATCACTGTATGTGTACAGGACACATGAAAGGCAGTGTAGTTAAACAGACAGAGTACTGGACCTAAAGGTGAGAATATCTGGGTTCATACACCAATCTTGACACTTTACTTGTTATATGACCCTGGTCTATCCATTTAGGCTATATAGAGCCTACTTCTTAAATTCTAAAATACAGGTAATTACATGTATATTAGCTATTTCTGAGACTCAAGTGGGATACTTTACTTAATGGAATTTATAAACTTTAAAGTGTTTCAAGGTTTGAAGCTAGTTTAAGTTCATTATTTCTTGTTACTTGACCTGCATACTATAATTGCTAGCTACAGCTCTGCCTCCTGGAGCTGATGATGAATGGACCCCACCCTAGTATTAAGAACTATTTAAAGTAGTAAAATACTTTTAAGACACTGAGATGTTATTTTTAAAAAATATATTTGTAGCCTTCAATATCACACATGAAGATGTGTTATATTTGGTATGTACATGGATATGCTTAAATATTTATTACTATTTACTACTCAATTATAAATAAATAAATGGATGTATGAATAAATAAATAACAAGTAGTTTCTGTACAGTGCTTCTTATTTACTATGTGCCAGGCACTGTGCTAAGCATTTTACAATGATTACCTATTTGAACCTCATAGAAATTTTAAAAATTAGGTTCTATTACTATTGCCATTTTACAGATGAGGAAACTGATGCAAATAGAAGTTAAATAACTTACCAAGGGTTACACAGCTAGTAAATATCTGATGTCACATTTGAACTCAGGTCTTCCAGACTCCAGGCCCAGCAAATATATAAACTAGCTAAAGAGCAGTATGGCTCAATTAATTAAAATTCTTTACTTAACGCTTTTAAGTAAGATTTATATTAAGATTATTAAAAGATGAAAAGAAATAGTTCTATTAACAGTTGATAATATCTCTATTACCAAGTGAAAGGCTTTCTCCTTACTAGACTTATATGTCAAAGACATTTTAAACTGAGATCTGAGAATGTCATGATATCACTTTCCTTTGCTAGAAAAACCTGAAGCCACTAATAATTAAGTTTATAAATTGTAAAAAATGTAATGAACATATGAGTGCTTTACTTATGTACTTTGACATACAGACTGTAATAGTTAAAATTATTAAACTTTTTTTTAAAACTGCCTTACAAAAATCTCAAAGCTTTTCAAGCATAACTATATTCCAAAAGGTATTTGATAGCTTATTAAGAGAGAACTAATCATTCTCATTAAAAACACCAGTATTCATCTTAATCTTATAAATAGAATTTAGCAAGTTTTCCATCAAGTTTAGTCTAAGTCAAACTATGGGTAAAGTGCAATTGTTAAATATTTCCCTTTTTTTTGTAACATGGTATGAGCATACCATCTTCATCAGTTTGAATAATTGTCTCCTCGCTTTCCTTCCTCCCTTCAGGATTGGTTAGGATCATCTTGAGGCTGACATTTGTGTAAGGTGGCAGATGGCTCACAACATGCTGGGGCGCTTTGGGGTCCATGTCCAAGCAGTCAGCCTTGCTCTCATTGTGACCACGGAAATAATGGTAGCAAATAGTGACATTGAAAGTGTGGCAACGTGTAATGTTGTAGCCTAAAGACTCCCAGTCCACTGCAATGTGTCTTGCTTGGATTTCAGCAATTTTTAATGTTTTTGGTGTTCTCATTGGTTCTGTAAAACAAAACAAAAATACAGATAGTTCCATAAGTATTACCACCACAAATGCAAACTTGGAAATGACTTAGAATCCTTTCATTTTGTCTCCCACCTTGGATTACAGATATCCCAAATCTGTTTTTCTTTATGGGAAAGATCCAAGTCTGTAACTATGATTAACCCATTGAATAAACAAAATGGTAAATAAAGCATCAGCAATCCAAAGTATTTAGTACTATAATAAAGAATGCTACAAAAGTAGACATAATACTACTACAGTTGTCAATGCTAACTTTTTGCTTCTCTTTTCTTCTGTTATTATTAATTGAGTAAATTAGCTAATATATCATAATGGAAAAGAGCCAACATGTTCTGCACTATGATTTATCATGCCACTAAACTACGTTGTATACTAATTACACTAATTGTGGTACTAAACTACCACTTAGGAAAATGACGCAGATATTAATTAACATTTATTATTTCAGTAATGATGTTGTTCATCAAAGCAGGAAAGCTGAGAAAAATGACAAGAAAACATTTGGATGTTCACACTGCCACCCCTTCTCTTTGGTCCCCTTCCAAATCCTTCCTAGGAGGAGCTCATGGTTGATCATTAGAGCACTGTCACCCATATCAAACTACTATGTGAATTTCCATTCATCTGGAAAATGTCAGCAGAACAGTGGGCAGTCCCAGGGATGCTATCAATTCATCACTGCTTCCCCAGTGTTTTTACACCTAACAGCAGAAAAAGTTTAATAGTTTAACTTAATTAAAATACTAATGTATTGAAAGCCATGTCCATGAATAAGCATATAGATGAAAGAAACCAACATAACAGCATAACTTAATGTATTTGTTCTTCAAAGAGAGAAGAATGAAATTCTAGGTTAAATCTTAACTTACCACTCTCAGTTCAATGTTGATAGACTCTTGGAGTTAAATTAAAATGAATGAAGAAACCCCCTTCTCCATCTGAAAAAGCCATCCTGGGCCTATGTTTAGAGACTTACATTTTTCGAAATTTAAATCTCAATAATCAGAAGGGTGCACAGATGGCAAGACCAATTTGGAATTCCAGTTCAATGTATTTAATATGCAACTTGAAAGATGCTGGTGGCCATTTAATTTAAAATAACAAAGTATTTTTAAAAATATATAAAAATATAACTCCTATACTATCTGATGCTTTACTTTCAATGTTGATATTCCATCTTATGAGAATTAACAGGACACACAATCTCCCTTTGAGTTCTACAATTCCATTAGCAGTTGAGGCACAGAAAGGCAGAAAAAAAATTTTTTTTTCGATTCAACTCAGCGGGGGTTTTTTATGGATCTATTTCATATACTCATTCCTGGGTCAGGACTTCATCCAGAGAAAGGAAGAGCTTGCAACTAGGTAGACATCCTAAATAAGTGTTGTTTCCAATGACTTATCAAAGTGCACAGCATGGCTAAAAATCAACAACCATAATATAAGAAACTACACACAATGAGACAAATGAAATTGCACTTTGTAGAATCAAAAGATATATGTTATCATAGTGTGGAAAGACAAATCAAAATCTATGCATTCAAAAAAATGGCAATAATTCAATTCTGAAAATAGAAATGTCATATGTAGTGCTCTGAATAGAAGAGAATCATACATTGCTAGGAATTTATAATGCTAATATTGCTGTTAATAATGATGATATTAATAATAGAACTAGCATATATTATGTTCCAGGCAGCATTCTAAGCCCTTATTTTACAAATATTTCCTCAAAAATCCAGGAGACCAGTGTTATTAATTATTATTTCATTTTACAGTTGAGGAAACTGAGAGATTAAGCAACTTGTCCAAGGTCACCAGCTAGTAAGTGTCTAAGACTGGACTTGCTCTAAATTTATCCTTACTCTGTGCCTAGTTCTTTGTCCCTGGGACTACCTAGTTACCTATATTTTAGAAAAGAAAGGTAACACAAAAGTCAAATCCTCATTAACTGCTGATTTGATTTTGATTGGGCTAAAGGTGTGTATTTGAGGGGTAATAGCTGGCAAATGGTTACACAGGGAATTTATGGTTACTTGAAAATCATGTTTAAAAGCAAATAGTTTTATTTCTCCTTTTTAAAGTAAGTTTTATTGGTTCCTTTTATTTTTACAATTACTTTCATAAAGATGGTAAATGGAGAATATATGTTTATATATATTATATATGTGATTTTTATCTGCATACATTATATAGTATCCTTCAACACACACACACATGTTATATATCTTTCCTTTCAAACAGAAAAAAAGATTAAATGGAAGCCACCAATAAGTACTGTGACCATGTCTAATAATCCATCTAATATTCTTTCATCATAGCTCCCTGCTTCTAAGCTGAAAGGAGAACAAGATGATTCTTTATGCCAGACTGTTATCTTCTCTACCCTCTGCCCCCATTATTTAAGATCTCCACTTCCATCTCGATAGAGATCTTTTATTAGCCCAGGAAGAATCACTGTTCTTCTGACTCTGCTTAGTTTACTCTATCAGTTCATATAAACTGTCATTTCTTTAAATTCCTCATATCCATAATTTCTTACAACATGATAATATTCCATTACATTCATTTAGCACAATTTGTTTATCTATCCTCCAAAGAGCAGCTATTTTGTTTCTAGTTTTTCAATATCACAAAAAGTGCTACTATGAATATTTTCATATATTTTAAAATTTTATTTCTATCTGTTTTTCTGAGGATATACTGAGTAGTAGGATCATTAGGGCAAAGAGTATGCAAGAGACAATCATTTTTCTCCTTAACTAATTATTACCCAGAATGATTAAAGTCACAGCTCTATCAACATCGCATTAATGTGCCTCTTTCCACATTGATATATGTAATATGTTATTATATGTAATATAATTATATATTATGTAATACTGTGTGCCATTTATACATTGAAAATTTACAAAGCATATACCTCACAATAGAAAACGTATGAATATATGAATTTTTTCCAATTTATATTGAAAAAATTAAGGTTCAAAAATACAAGCTTGTTCAGGTGACAAAGTTAACAAGATTTAGAGTTTGACTAAAACAACTAGTTCTTTTCAATGAAACATTTTGGGGCAAGAAGAGGTTTGCTGCTTTTTAGTAATGAGATACAAGAGACTTTTATATATAGATTGGGCTAGATGGCAGCTGAAGAGCCTTTCAACTCTCAAAATTCTGTGATTCTGTGTAGTAACAAAACAAACCATTGTGATTTCTATGATAATGTGGAAATGACTAGAGAAATCCATACTATGATTAAGTTGCTCAGAATAAAGTGATGGAAATTCTCAACTTTATTTAGACTAAGAGAATAAAGTCAGGAGGAAGGAATATTAGTTCAGAAAAAAGGACATGGGGCAAATTTCCATTAAAAAATTTTAAAGCTTTATCGAAGTGTTTGAAATCAAGAGCTTTTACAACTGTTTTACAATCTCTTAAAACAACTGTTACTTGAAAAGTGAACAATCAATTCATTTCTCTCTTTAGTTTGCCCTAGTCTAAGTTATGTATTCATTTACCTAGTCATGTCTTCCTCACTCCAGTTATAAACTTCTTTGCGTAACTAATTCAGTTTTAAAAGCAAAACTGGACATGAAACACATTACATGAGACTTTTCTGAACAGGCAAGATGTGCATTCTGAGGTATCAACAAGAGACATATACTACCTAGTTACACATAAAATGGAGAGAGGAAACATTGAGTGGAGATTTTGATTTAGAGTATAAAAAGCATTAATCTTAATTCAAATGTGAATTCTGTATAAGTATTTACATAAGTGAATTCTATATAAGTATTTCAATGAAGGACATTTTTATATATGGATAAATGTTTCTGATAAATCTGAACTCAGTCTTAAAATTCTGTAAAGGACTTATTGTGTGCTAAGCACTGGGGATACAAAGAGAAAAATAAGGTACATGCCCTCAGGAAGCTCATACTCTGATCCAGGAGACAACACAAAAATAACAATGTATGATGGATGATACATGTATGTATTATGTATATATGTATGTATGTAGATAGAGTAAATGGAGGGTGATGTGAGTAACTGTACTAGCAGGCAGTGGAGGTGGAGGGGAGACTAAGAAATGATTCCTGAAAATGGTGGGATTTAAGCTGAATCTTAAAAGAAACAAGGGAAGTTAAGAGTTGGAAATAGAAAGGGAGAACATTCCAAGTACATGGGATATATCAGTGAAAAGCACAGAGAAGGGAGAAGGGATGATATGTACAAAGAACAGTACCAGAGAACCAGGAGCACCAGAAGTCAGTAAAGTGCTATTTTCTGTCTGTTGACTTGGCATTATCAGCCTGGAGGTATACGTAGCTAGGTGGTCTAGGGGATAGAATTCAGGACCTGGAGCTGGGAAGACTCATCTTTGTGAGTTCAAATCAGGTCTCATATCCAGACTAGCTGTGTGACCCTGGGCAAGTCACTTAATTCTTTTCGCTTCAGATACTCATCTGTAAAATGAGCTGGAGGAGGAAATGGCAAAGCCCTCTAGTATCTTTGCCAAGAAAGCACAAAATAAGGTCACAAAGAGAAGATTATGAATGAAACGATCGAACAACAACAAAGCTGTATTGGAGAAAGTGTAAATATAAGTATAGGAAGATGGCAAAAATAAGAAAGGACTTTAAATGTCAGAAGACTTTATGTTTGATCCTAAAAGTAAGAGAAATACACTGAAGTCCATTTAAGTGGTAGCATGAAGGCAACATGGTTAGACTTGTGCTTTGAAAAGATCACACAGACAAATATATGAAGGATGAACTGGAGGGGGGAGAGTGAGAAAGAAAGAAGGCTACCGCAATGCCCTAGGTGAGAGGTGATTAAGGCCTCTATTGTATGAGTGGAAGGAAGGGGACACGTATAAGGGTTAGCCTGTGAAGTTAGTAACGATAAGATTTGACATGAGATTGTATATATGAGTTGAGTGCAAGGGAGAAGTGGAGAACTACATTACAAAGTTGTGAGCTACATTAATAAGGAGGATGGTGTTGTTCAGGACTTTAAAAACAATTTTCAAAGCAATAACAAAAGTCCTTTATTAGTTTAAAAAAAAAACTTGAGAAATAGAGAATTGTAAGAAGATGGCAGAATAAGGAAGGAAATTGCTGTAATGGTAATTTAAATGGAAAATCTTTCATATTCATTACTAGGCCCTTGTAACCTGTTGAAGTCACATGGAAGCCTGGGTTACACGAGTCTGAGTCACATAGAGCCTGTGGTGGGAGAAGTACTATCACAGGTTCTTAGATCTGCATTCATAAAAGGAAAACCAACATTTGAGGGGTTAACAATCACTTTAATCAATCACAGGTAGCACAGAAAAATCAGAATTTCAGAGAAATAAAAAATCAATAGGCATTGCTTCCAAACTGCCTGACCGTTGACATACATACATCTTTGCCAGAGAGGGAAGCACCAACATCTAGGTTTTCAAAGAGTTGAGGGGCTGCTTAATGGCTTTCCAGAGTCTCATGTGGCACACAGAGCTTCTTCCAAAAACTAAGCCCCAAAGTAAAACCTCAACTCAAGGGTATTTATGCATTTTTTAGAGTCAGAAGGCATCACAACCCTTGAGAACCAGTGCCTCATTAACAAAAGGCTTGGACCTTCCCACAAATCTTTCCAAATCAATCTTTCCTTAATGGGCAGGCCCATTAATAGGTAATCATATTAATCATATTAAAATACTTAAAAATACAAATACACATACTGTTTCTAGTGAAACAAACTCTTATTTCTATACTTTGCTCCTTGTAAAGATTCTTGATTGATAAAGGCAAAATTCAATCAGAGGCACTTGATTATACTTAAACAAAAACAGCAAAAAAACCCTATTTTGCTTGCCATCACACTGCACCCTTCCAGGATCCTTAATTACAATCTAATGGCCATGCACCTTGGAACAACCAAAACTATTATACTTCTTGATTATACTAAAACAAAAACAGAAAAAGATCCTATTTTGCTTGCCCTTACCAATGGGTGGAGCAAGAAGAGGCAGAGCTACAATAGAATTGAGAGGAAGTTAGTCATGAGAGCAGAGCTAGGAAGGACACAGGCTGGAGGCTAGCATGAATGATTATGTGATGGTTTATTTTGTTTATGAGAGCCTGCTTTGTGATTTGTTTAAAGGAACTGGTGGTTTGTGGGAAGCCTAGTAGGGGGCAAGTTTGGGGAAGGTGTTGTTCTCTGCATTATTATTGTGTATAGATTTTTGTTACTATGATGGATTTGGCTTTCTGGAGTCTTATGAATAAATGTTTGGGTTCTGCCCCCTATGTGGAGAGTCTTTGGTATTTCGTGATTCAGAATACTCAATATTCATGACTGCTATGAGCACTATTAATATCATATTGGCACGACAACTACCTGGCTCTTCTAAATTCCCCTGCAAATAACTTATTTTTAATGTCTGAGATAAATTTCTGAGCATCAAAAATAATTACAAATTGGCATAAGGCAGTCATTCAGTCTAAGACAACTTGGGAGGACATTGAGAAAGATTTTACTTCTCAGGATGCTGGTCTGGCCTGCAGTGCAGATACTGCTGGTCAGATGATATCTAATCAATAAATTACAAGCCCCGAGCACTGTTTCTGGACACAGACAATGTAGGTGTTGGAAAGGTGATCAGGGGAAGATTGGGAGGGCCCTCTGTTGGTTCTGGACGAAGCTGACCAGGTTGTGGCTATGGGTGAGAAGGAATGAGCAGTGAGTGCGGTTTCAGAGGGCTGGAACAATGCTGGCTGTGGTCCTTTGCAGGAAAGCTGAGTTCCTTATTTAAGTTCCAAGGAAGAGGGGTGAGCTAATATTTTCAGCAACATGAGAAACTGCAAGAAGTAAGAGTTTACAATGGCAAAAGTTCCAGTTCAAGGGCAGAGAGAAATATCAGAGGTCACTCATAAGCCAAGGTATGAGTGCTGGAAGCAGTGATCACACCTGGACTTGGATTTTTGAATACTGAAAGAAGAAAGATGTTAAGAGCTATCAGAGAGAGTTCAGAAAACAATAGCATGAAAAATGTGAAGCCTAAGATATTATCCCCCACTATGCAGGAGCAGAATTCAACTCTAATTGGAGAAAGAACCTGACCATAGACAGCTATGATGGTGATAGAGAAGATCAGGGTTTCAATTAAGAAGATAAAAGAGTTTGCAAAGAGTCAAAGAAAAATGTAAAATGGTCACAAGCCCAAAGAGATATGGTGAACTAAACATCATTGGAAAGCACTTGAAGAAAAATTGGGAAAATAAGAGTAATGCAAGAAAAGCAAGAAAACTATGCAAAGAAAGTAAATCAAACAGAAAAGGATCCAAAAATTTACTGGAAAAAAAATTCTTAAAAATGAGATTTGGGCAAGGGGAAGCTAACAATTTTAGAAAACAAAAAGAAATCATAGGACAAAATCAAAAGAATAAAAAAAGAGAAGATAATGTGAAACATCTCATTGGAAAAACAACACCAGACTTTAAAAACATTTTTGCAAGTCAAATTTGAAAATTTTCAGATTACCTGAAAGTTCTAATAAATAAAAGCCAAGACACTGTACTTCAAGAAATAATTGCTTTGAAATTCTAACAACTGGGTAAAGTAGAAATAAAAAAATCCAGTGATCACTATCTGAAAGACATCCCAAAATAAAAATTCACAGCAACATCAAAGCTAAGTTTCAAAACTCCTGGGTAAAGTAGAAAATATTACGAGAAATAAACAATTTAAATACTTGGGGCTACAGTCAGGATAATACCAGATTTAGCAGCTTCTATATTAAAAAACCAAGGGGCATGGCATAAAATATCCTGAAGAGCAAAGGAGCTGGGATTACGACCAAGAATCACCTATCCATCAAATCCAACTAATCCTGCAAGGGGAAAAAAAAGGGATATTTAGTGAACTAAAGGGTTTTCAAGGATTCATGAAGAAAATACCAGAAGTGATGAGAAAATATTTTGACTTACAAGAATCAGAAGAAACATAAGCAAGTAAACAGGAAAGACTATTTATGAAGGATTTAATAAGGTTAAACTGTTTAGTTCTTAGATGGGGAAATGATATTTGTACCTCTTAAGAGTGTTACCATTACTATGTAGTTTGAAAGAATGTATACATAGATACAAGGTTTGGAGTTGAGTCAATTGTAATAGGATGGAGAAAATTATCTCATACAAAAGAAGTACAAATGGAAGAATGGGGCATCTAGGTGGTGCAGTGGATAGAGCACCAGTGTAGGAGTCAGGAAGACCTGAGTTCAAATCTCACCTCAGACACTTGAAACTCACTAGCTGTGTGACCTTGGACAAGTCACTAAACTGCAATTGCCTCATCTTGGGTCATCTCCAGTCATCCTGATGAATATCTGGTCACTGAATTCAGATGGTTCTGGAGGAGAAGTGAGGCTGGTGACCTGCACAGCCCTCCCTCACTCAAAACAAAGTCAAGTGCAAGTCATGTCATCATTTCTCTGATGGCATAGCCTTATTTGGCCATGAAGGATGAACATACACACAAATGGAACATTACAGTGGACTGGAGAACAGAGTGGAGGTCAAGTAGTATGGAAACATTACTTTCATCAGAACTGGGTTAAAGCAAGAATAATATATACATTTAGGGTAGAAAAGTCTTCTGAACTTATAGAGAAATGAAGGGGCAAAGGTATAGGATAACAGAGGGACTCTTGGAAGGGTGTGTGCACTAGGGAGGCAATAATCATAAGTCAATTAGATTTCTAAGGATGGATAGGGTAAAAAAAGAGAGAAAAAAATAGAATGGAAGAAAATATAAAACTAGCTATTATAACTTTGAATATGAATAGGATGAACTAAATCGTAAAATAGAAACAGATAGCATAACGGATCAAAAAACACAAGCCAATAATATGTTGTTCACAAGAAACACACTTAAAAAGGTGACACACAAATAGAGTAAAAATAAAGGACAGGAGTAGGGGTTGTTATGCTTCAGCAGATAAAAAAAAGCAGGAGTAGCAATCATGATCTCAGACAAAGTTTAAGCTACAATAGATTTATTTAAAAGAGATAAGCAGAGACAGTGTATTATGTTAAAAGGTACCATACATAATGAAATAATATCAGTACTAAAATATACGCACCAAAAGCTAAGGAATTCAAACTTTTAAAGGAAAAAGTAAATGATGTACAGGTGGAAATATGTAGAAAAACTAAAATAGTGGCAGATTTCAACTTTAGCATCTCAAAACCAGATAAATAGAACAAAAATAAATAAGAAATTAGTCAAGGAGATTCATATAGCTTAGAAAAGTTAGATGACACATGTGGAGAGAATTTAATGGGAATATAAAGGAATGTACTTTTTTTGGAGAAGTACTTGGCACCTTTACAAAAACTGACCATGAATAGGACACAAAAATTTTGTAGTTAAATGCAGAAAAGCAGAAATATTAAATGCAAATTTTTATATCATAATGCAACAAAATTACATTTAATAAGGGAGCAGGGAAACACAGATTAAAAATAAATTGGAGACTAAATAACCTAATCTTAAAGGATGAGTGGGTTAAAGAAAAAACCATAGAAACAATAATTTTATTAAAGAAAGTGACAATAATGAGACACACCAAAAGTTTATGGGATACAACAAAAGTAGCAATCAGAGGAAGTCTGGTATCTTCTCTAAATGCTTACAACAATGAAACAGAGAAAGAGGATAAATGAATTAGGTATGCAATTAAAAAATCAAAATACCCAATTAAACACCAAATTGGAAATCCTGAAAATTATAAAGGTGAGATAAATAAAAATGAATGTAAGAAAATCATTGAATTAAAAAATAAAAGGAGTTGGCTTTATTAAAAAAAACCTAATAAAACAGATAAAGAAGTAATTAATATGAATAAAAAAGAGAGAAAAATCAAATCCATAGCATAATGGAAGTGAAGTGGAAAAACACTTATAAAAAAATAAACTTCCCAGATTACTAGAAGAGGAAATAGAATAATAAGGTAAACTCTGTTTTGGAAAATAATGAATAGGCCATAAATTATCTTCCTAAGAAAAAAGCACCAGGGAGAGAATTTGATACTCAAAAGTTTTAAAAAATAAATGTTCAAAATTGTTTTTACATGTAACTGGGGAAAAATAAAATACTAAATAAAAGGAAAAGGAAAAGAAAAAAACATCAGGACTAGATGGATTTATAAGTAAATTCTACCAAACATTTAAAGATGAAGCAATACCAAAAATAGGTAAATTATTTGGAATAATATACAAAGAAGGAGTCCTACAAAACACTTTTTAACAAACAAATATGGTGCTAAGACCTAAGAGAAGAAGAACAGAAACAGAGAAAGACAATTATAGACCCATTTCCAAAATGAATATTGATGCAAATATCCTAAATGAAGTACAAGAGAGGAGAGTACAACAACATATTGAAGAGATTTTACATTATAATCAAGTGGAATTTATACCAGGAATGCAGGCCTTGTTCAATATAAGAAAAATTATTAACCTAACTTATTTCAATAAAATGTAACAAAAATCACGATTATATCATTAGATGAAGAAAAAGTATTTGACAAAATACAACATTCATTCCTATAAAAAAACTTGAAAGCATGGGAGAAATGAATTTTTCCTTAAAATGATAAGAAGCATCTTATCTAAAACTATCTGCATGCATCATCTATAATGGGAATAAGCTAGAAGCCTTTCCAATAAGATCAGAATTGGAAAAAGATCTCCCTGATCATCAATAGTATTCAATATTGTACTAGAAATGCCAGCAATAGCAAAAAAAGAAAAAGAAATTGAGGGAATCAAAATGGAGAACGAGTAATAAAAACAATCTATTTATGCAAATGATATGATAGAATACTTGAGAAATCCTAGAGAGTCAATTAAAAAGCTGGTTGAAACCATTAACAATTTTAGCAAAGTAGCAAGATATAAAAAAATCAACTGCATAAATTATCAGCCTTTCTACATATCGTCAATAAAGCCCTATGAGAAGAAATAATAAGCGTTATCCCACTTAAAATAACTGCAGACAATATAAAATACCTGGGAGTATACTTGCCAAAACAAACCCAGGAACTAGATGAACAAAATCCTTTTATACAAAGTTAGATTTAAATAACTGGAGAAATATTAACTGTTCATGGGTGGGCTGAGTCAACATAATAAAAATGACAATTTATCTGAATTAGCCTACTTATTCCATGCCATTCCAATTAATTTACCAAAAAAAAAATTACTGAGCTAAAAAAAAATGAGGAAAATTCATTTACAAGAACAAAAGATCAAGAAAATATCAAAGAAATTAATTTTTAAAAGTAAGGAAAGGGGTGGGCGGAGCCAAGATGGCGGAGTAGAAAGACTCACATTTGCTAGCTCCGAATCCACAGCCCATAGATTTCCTATAAAAAGAACTCCTGACAAATTCTGGAACAGTGGAAGCCACACAGCAACACAGTGAAGGAGAGTTCCGTTGCATAGAGCCCTGAAAAACCGACCACAAAGGTACTCGGGAGGGGAGCGGAGCCCTGCCCTGTGGAGCGCTCCCCTCCCCCAGCCCTGGCCGCGGAGCCCAGCCTGGCCACCCGGCACTGAGAGGAGCGAGCAGAGCCCAGCAGGCGTCAGAGACCTGAATCTCTGGGGGGACGCGAAGGTCCCTCCACCCACAGACGCACAGGTCAGTGAGAGAGATGGGCTGAGAAAGGAGCGGGGTATCTCCGGGACTCGGACCCCCTCGGGAGGCGGCGGCCCTGGCAGAGGCAGAAGCAGCTTGGCCAGAGACTCCCAGAGCAGGCAGGAGCTCCACCCCAGCTCCACTACAAAAGATCTCTGCATAAACCCCCTGAGGGAACCGAGCCTGGGAGGCGGCCCTGCCCCCACCTGAGAACCAGCGGATAAGCTACCACTGAAGAGCTGTCAGACCTGCCGCCAAAAGCCCTGAGGCTGGGGAGCAGCATTTGAATCCCAGACCCCAAGCACTACCTGGGAGGACCTAGGCCTGGGGTGGAGAGGACTCTCAGAAATCAAGTAACTGGCTGGGAAAATGCCCAGGTACCATCAGGTAAAGACATAGGAGTCAAAGCCTCTGTATCCCAAATATCTGAAAGAGATACCCCATGGGCTCAGGCCATGGAGGAACTCAAAAAGGATTTTGAAAATCAAGTCAGACAGGTGGAGGAATAACTGGGAAAAGAAATGAGAGACATGCAAGAAAAGCATGAAAAACGGGTCAATACCTTAATAAAGGAGGCCCAAAAAAATGCTGAAGAAAATAGCAC
>CM053770.1:407400080-407417443 GCA_028658325.1 Potorous gilbertii
ATAGAAGAGAGGGCAGATTGGTGATATGGGTAATTAGAATGTCCAGTGTATCGGGGATGAGGTAGGGGACAAATGGTGTGAAAATTTTGGAACCCAAAATCTTGTGAAAATGAATGTAAAAAGTTAAATAAATTTATTTAAAAAAAAAAGTAAGGAAAGGAAGCCTAGCAGTGCCAGACCTTAAAATCTATTAAAAAGTATTAATTATCTCAATTATCTAGTACTAATAAATAAAATTGCGGGATCCCCTTATAATCACTGGGCCAAGAGCTCCCAAAGCATTTGCTGCTTAGCTGCTATATAAGTGTTCCCTCCATGCGTACTTTAGCCTGGCACCCACATGGGTGTTATGGACTTTTCTTGCTGACCCCATAAATTTTGTTAGGCTGTAAAAATGTCTCATGCTGACTTTTTGCTGCCTCTGTCACTCCAAAATTTGATTTGAGGTGTTATTTTTAAACTTATTTAGAAAGGAATGTTGAGAAAGTTCAGCTGGGTTGCTCCCTCTAATCTTCCATCTTGGCTTTGTACATCCTCAGAGACAATTATATGCTTGTCTCAAAATAATATTTACCAAAACTAAACTGTCTATAGCTAAACTTGACTGGTTTTCAGCTTATGAAGAATTGTGGAATAGGCCATGTTGTCAATGCATTCCCCCTTCCCTGCCCAATAACACACCTAAAATTTATTTATATTTGTATTAGAGTATGAACTCAGAATAATATGAATATTTAACATTTACACTACACTTTCAATTTGACAAAGCACACACATACATATGTGTGTGTATATAGTAATATAATATTATATCCTATGTTATATACATTTATAGTAACATATGATATAACATTATGTTGTGACTTATTCAGTAGGGGTCACAAAGGTTAGTGTCTAAGGCTTTCCTGAATCCAAGTCCAGTCTTTTACAATGCCACCTCTATGTAGGATTAGGGGTATGATCAACAACACCCCCATTTCTACTCCCAACATTTTGACATTATTAAAAGGTTTCCCTTTTTCAACAATATTCAAAAAAATTTTACCATTCAAGAGACTAAGCTCAGAGCTGTCATGAAAGAATTTCTATAGACAATTTCAATTTATATATAGTTTTCCTTTTCTCATATTACTGTTCTAATTCAGAGGTTCCCAAAGTGGTAGATGCCACCCCCTGGGGGCACCAGAATGATTCAGGGCAGGGGTCGTAGCTAAGGTGCAATAGGTGGGTGGCACTTAATAAAAATAAAGGGGTAGTGGCAGCATAAGGACAGAAGAGAAAAAATTTTCAAAAAACTGTTTGTATATGTTTCATTTGTTATGTAACAGCATTAAAGTCATAGCAATTACCATTATTTTTCCAAGTAAACACATAAAATGCAAGTTATAATAGATCAGTGGTCAAGTCCACTGACAGGTCTTTAAACAAGAGTGTTGGCAGGTCATCACACATTGTCGGGAAGACCAGCATGCACTGACAATATGTGCTTGCAATGGGTTGTTTATAATACAATACTATACGTTTACATAATATCATGTCTTCAAAATTTCAATGCAGGAAAACCCCATGAATTTATAATAAATTATTAAATTTAAGATGCATCATTTCTTTAAAAGATTCTAATTTTTTGAAATGATGCCAATTTTTAAAAAACTGTTAAAAAGTTAAGAAAAGATTTCCGGAGGAGTATATATATATTTACATACATTTATTATATATATATACACACACACATACATACATACATTCATACATATATTAAAAGAGGGTTGTAGGCCAAATAAGTTTGGAAACCTCTGTTATAATTTGTCAAAATATACAAATAAAGCATCACACAAAATAGTCTAAGTATATTAATTTCAAGTTTTTTGTCTGAAGGGAAAAAGTGTTATAATACAATCAAGCAAGAACAGATTGTTTGAGGCACAGCATGATATAATGGGTTGAGGGAAGGATCTTGTCTGGGCCAATGTTACTTGCTGATGGAAGTGTCTACCTGTTCATTCAGGAAAGGAATGAAAAGAGAGCTTAAGAAGGTAGCATAAAGAGATCAGTTTTGAAGACATGGGTTGAATCTGATAAAATGTTAAAGTTTTTACTTCCTGATCCTATACTGACCTACTGGCCAGAATCTTTGATCTTATACCTAGTTTTCAAATTCATCTCAGAGTCTTAGATTTAGACATTCTTAAGAATGATGGTGGTGGTTACCCTTGACTTACGCTTTATGTTTGCTTGGTTCATAAGTGGAAATCATACCCTTTTCAGAGTAAGATATATATATAGGTTTATTTGAATAGGGATACAACTGAAGGAAGAGATGGTAGGATGGTGGCTTCTGCATGTATTATGTATAAAATAAATAAAGGAAAATAGTCAGGAGAATATGGTCTTATATATCAAATGAGATAACATATATGTGTTCTGTAAACCTTAAAGCACCTTATAAAAACTGATGCTTTTGATGCAGTATCTCTTAAATCTAAACCTTCTACCTTCCCTTATTCTTTTGAGAGCTCCCTTCTCCTTCCATTCATCAAGATTAACAAAACTTCTAAGTAAACTTTAACTATTTACTCTTTTTCAACCCTGCAATATTCAATAAATTACCAAATTTTAACCATTCTATTTTCACATCATTCAAATCTCTCTCCTTACTACTACTCCCCTCCTGAATTGAAAACTTCAAACTGATCACCTGCCTCAAGTCTCTCTTTACTCCAATTCATTCTTCATACCAGATGACAAATTGATGGTCAGAACATGCAGAAATGACCATGTCACTCTTCTCTTCAAGGAGTTTTTGAGGTTCCCTATTACCTCTATGATAAAATACAAAATGTGGCATTTAAAGTACTCTCAGATTTATTTTACATTACTACATTGTAACACAGAGTAACTGGCTTCCTTGGTGTTATTCCCCTTAAATGAATCCCTCTCCTATCACAATGCCTTGGCACTAGTGTCCTTATCCCTGGTATGCCCTCTCTGATGACTTCTGCATCTTGGAGTCAGATGACCTTATGGCTCTGTCAGTGAATGTTCTGGGGGTAAACTGATTCCAGTTCATGAGTTAGAACTCAAACCTTTTCATTTTAGTGGTATAGATCAACTTACACAGGATGAGCAGACATGGGAAGGGCTATAATCTATGTAATAAATTTCATCATATTATCTTTTTTCTTCGAAATTACTTCTCCTCAAACTTCTTCAATCCTACCAAGATCCACTCACACACAAATATTCACAAATAGGTGTCATCCTCAATGATTCAATTTCACTCACCCCATATGCCCAAGAAGTGTGTCACTCATTCACTATCTCTGGTATCCTTTTCCTTCCTTACACTCATATAATAACCACTGTGATTCAGGGCTTCATCATCCCTCAACTGGTCTATTGCAATAGCCTCCTAATTAGTCTTGCAGACTCAAGTTACTTCCCATCCTCAAAACAGCTTCCAAATCACTAATAAAATTGATTTATCTGCAGCTCAAATCTTATCATATTTTTCCTATTCAATAAAGTTTATGTGGCTAGGATCAAATTTTTTTTCATTTTTATTTCATTCTGTAAAAATTGGTATTAAGTTTATAATATATTGAATTATGAATACAGTATAAAGCACATCCCCTATAAACAAGTAACTGCATATATATTGGGATATTTTTAAAAGGTGTGAGAGGAAAAGAAAACTCAAAGACAACAACTCTCAAGTTCTAGACCCACATTTTTAATTCTCTATAGTGCAGTTATTAAAAACGATCAATTGAATATGAGGATGCATACTAGTCTCTGAGTTAGGGGAGAGCTAGAACCAATTTTTGCATTTATTAGCAGTGTTAATATAATGCATTCTGATAATCAGTTTTATAACCTATAAAATGGGAATAAAATTAGTTGCAGTGACCTAATACGTAGTGTTTTTAATAAGAATAAAATGAAATAATACAAGCAAAATTTGATGTAAACATTAAAGTGCTATATGAATATCTGATCACCCGAAATCTCATAATCATGTTGTTTAACTCAGTTATGGATTATCAATATATTCCCAAATCCTTTACCCTTCTCTCTGCTAAGATTGGAAAACTGAAGGGAGAGCACTGAACTCCTTCTCAAGTTTTCCTTGGGACACCTAGTTGGCTCATGGCTAGAGGTCAGGAAGACCTGAGTTCAAATCTGATCTAAAACATTTACTAGCCTCATGACCTTGGGCAAATGAGTTGACCCTGTTTACCTCAGTTTCCTCATCTGTAAAATGAACTGGAGAAGGAAATGGCAAACCACTCCAGTATCTGCCAAGAAAACTTCAAATGGGGTCAGGAGGAGTCAGATACAACTGAACAGCACCATTTTTTTTCTCTTAAAGAAGACTGGACCTGGCACTGTCTCAGCTAACTGTCCCCTTTCTATCTGGAGTTTTGCCTGGTTTGAACTCCAAGGAACACGCTGCTCATCCCAGGATAGGCTGATCTTTGGAGATCTCATAATCAATGCCGTTTACCTCAGTATTGGACACTCAAAACTGTGCCCACTTCCTCGTTCTCCTCTCCCAACTGACTGAAAGGCTGGAAGGTCTAGCATTAAATTCCTCTCAAGACTTTTCTTTACAGGTGACTTGTATCTAACTCTCCCATTTTATATCTGTAGCTCTGTGTGGTTTGAAATCGAAGAAATATCATTTCCCAGCCCGCCCTGCCCCCTTCCTTGATCTGCTCCCTGCTTCTCCCCTCCCACTCAGCTTTCCAGCTTCCTTTCATGTCCTGGTACTTCCCATCCCCCACCAGGTGATAGATACTCTTATTTGTATCCCTAGTGCTTAGTACAATGCTTGGTACATAGTAAGTATTTACTAAAAATTTTCTGAATTGAGTTGAAAATGTCATATTTTGTTATTCTCCCCATTTTACAATGAGAAAATAGAGATTCAAAGAAGTATTGGCTCTGAAGTCAGAGGACCTGGTCAGCTTTTAGCTTGTCCAAGGTAAGACCACAGACAAGTCATTTTACCTCCTTACGTCTTAGTCTCTTGATCTCAAAATGAGGGGTTGAAGACCCACATTGTGAATGTAGATTAATGATTTTATGACATGTTGGGAGAGGCATGAGTTAAAGATACTAGATTTTATCATCATTATAGAAAGAGTAACTCATCCCAAAATTACTGACAAACAACATAGGACAGTGAAATTAATTAAATATTTGGTTAATTTATCATTTTGAAAATGTTGCCAATAAAAGATGAAACAGGTTAAGTGATTTGTCTAGAGTTAGCAGAATTAGTCAATGTGAAAGCCAGGATTAAAAACCCAAGTTTCCAATGTCTCTAAATAAATCAAGCTCTTTCTACTACCCAGTCAGCTGGTATTTCTAATTTAGATTTCAACCTCTCCATCATATTGTAGTTTGCATTATATTACTCTGTGCATACTTGTATATAGTTAACGATCTTCACATCCTTATTACTAAAATTTAAGTTCCATGAACAGGCAGGCCTATTTTATCTTTGTGTTCCCAAGGATTATGGATAATGCCATGTACATTTTAACATTTTTCATCTCAATCTATGAAGTCAGACCTGGGGACAACTCTGCAGGTGGAAACTCTCAACTGAAATCAGCCATGTATTTGTCTGAAAATCTGGGAGATTGAATGGCTTCTTCCTGGTCCCACAATTAGTGTAGGACAGTGCCAGAACTTGAACTCAATTCTCCTGAAGAAGAGATCAACCCTTGATCCACATGCATATGCTTCTCCTAATAAGTGATGCTAAGCCCTAAGTGTTTAATTGGAGGTGGTACCTTCCATAAGTATGGAAGGTATGTGTATGTATTTTCGGTCATTTTTAAGTCATGGCTGACTTTTTGTGACCTTAAATGAGGTTTTCTTGGCAAAGGTACTGGAATAATTTGTCATTTCCTTCTCTAGTTCATTTTACAAATGAGGAAATAGGCAAACAGGGTGAAGTGACTTGCCCAGGGTCACACAGCTAGTAAGTGTCAGAGGCCAGTTCTGAACTCAGGAAGATGAGTCATTTTGACTCCAGGCCTGGCACTCTACACACTGTACCACGTAGCTGCCCATGCATGAGTGTGTGCATACATATATAGGCACACATACATGTATATATGAAACAGGTAGATAAATACAGATAGAGATAAACAGGCAGATAGACAGACATAGATGTGGATAACTGTAACCTTCATAAGTGCATGTCTACAATATTTATCAACCTCTGACCCCTAAACTAGCAGTCTCTACACTTAGTTCTTCCTCCAAGCACAATAAAACACCCATGTGACATGACCATAAAAAATATATATACAAACATACCACATGCATATGCACACAAATATGTACATACATGTACATACATACATACATACATATATGCTTATATGTGTGAAAACAAAGATGAACACATATCCAGCTCAGGCTTCACTTCCAACATGAAATAATGTCAAGAAAAAGATTTCATTCTTAAGATGCTCACTTGAAGTAAAGAATCAGAAAGATTTCACCCAACTTTGCAAAATAAAATGAAGAGGCACTTTTGTAATCTGTCAAGGTTAATGGAGGGACAGATGAGAGGAAGAGACAGAATCTGTTGACCCCTAGCTACCTCTCAACAGCAGGAAGATTCAATAAGCGGCACCAGAAAACAGATAAAGTAGGATTCAATTTCTCTGGTACTTGTTAAGCAACACGTGACAGGACAGGTCAATATCAGCACCTCTTTTGGAGAGATAATCTCTAGTTATTCTGAAAGAGTTGTGAAAACAAAAGCTTTGCCATCGACAGGGGAACTGAAGGCAAAGCTTGTATTTCCCTGGAACTGTTTTTTTAATGATAAAACTTATTATCCAACTGTCAATCACAGAAAAATAGGAGATGTCCCAAAGCTTGTGACAAAAAAAAAGAGCAAAGATTTTGTCCAAGATGTACACAAATTCTGAACACTGGACCATGACATGAGCTTTGTGCAGGAGCTGCTATTTCCTCAGAAATGCTAGAGCCAGACTCCAATGCACAATTTTCCTTCTGTTTATCTAAATAAATAGAAAGTGAAGCATCTGAAAGTCAGAAAAAGTATTTGTCAGTGGAAAACATTGGGAAAAATTTCAGTACCAAATACAACCTTTTGAAAACAGAAAGGACAATACTGAGCAACACATATAGGGAGAAAGCAAAAGCAAGTTGCTTCCTTATTAAAGGTGAAGGTTTATTCCTTTTCCTTCAGATGCTCCTTTCTATTATTTTTTTCAATTAATAAAAATCTACTTTTGCTCCCTCTGAACACCAATCCTCCAGTGGAAAAAAAGTAAGCATCATTAGACAAAACAAATCCCCACTTCGGCAATAATCATATATTATAAAAATCTATATAGACAAATGTCAATCTGTTTATGACCATCACCTGTCATCCATCTATCTGTGATCTATTTACATATTTGTCATCTATCTATTTACATATCTATCTGTCTATCTATCTATATATCTTTCCAGACCCTGAGCCCATCATCTGTATCAAGAGATGGTTACTTCTTGTGTGATCCATAAGATTGGCTTAATGTGTTGTCTATCCAACCACCTTCCTTGTACAACTATATGACATTACTACCCTTGCCAAAAATGATTTCATCTTTGGTTTTACAAGTCAAATTGAGTTAACTATAACTTCCTGAGATACCTTTCTTAGGCCTGGAAAATGAGATTGCTCTAAGGTCTAGGGGTAATCATAGGACACATACTTGCATCTTTGGTAGACTGAGAAATGACGTTATTGATGTGATATGCTTAGATCCCAGGGTCATAGGAAGGACTACATGATTCAGGGTTCTTCTAGCTCTCTGGAAGAAACATTCAACTTCATTAAACATAAAAGAGAATACTGTAGCATCTCGGCATCTAAAATGTAAGATGTATCTGTAATACCAAGAAAAATGATTGATTTGGTTACACTTAGTTAAAAGAATTTCTTCAATAATAAACAATAATCAAGTGTTGATAGAAAATAAGCCATTGATGGAAAATATCATAGCAGCAGAATACAGTTTTTCCCCCCATAAAAGGCATTTGGGAAGTTTTTAAGATGCTTTGATCTATTTTTAAGGCCAATTTTTAAAGCAACAACATGCAACAACTCATGTTGAACGTGTGTGAAAATAAAATGTGCTCAGTAGCTACACAATCACAAATGGGCCTTCTGAAATTTAGCTTTGATAGTTGTGAATATGACTTGTTTGAAATGAGGACTCCTGGCAAGTATTGTTTAAAAATAAATTATTCCTGTACACAGTAACAGCCACATTGTGTGATGCCTGACTTTGATAGACTTTAGCTCTTCTCAGTCAGGCAAGTATCTAAGAAAACTCCAAAAGACTCATGATGGAAAAGGCCGTCTACATCCAGAAAAATAATTATGGAGTCTGAATGTAAATTGAAGCATACAATTTGCTTTCTGTTTTGTTGTAGTCTTGCTTCTTCTTTCTTGTGTTTCCTCCCATTGGTTCTATTTTTTCGTCACAACATGATTAATATGAAAATGTTTTATATGAATGTATATGTAGAGCCTATATCATATGGCATTCCATCTTGGGGAAGGATGAGAAAATTTAAAACTCAAAATATTATGGAAGTAAATGCTGAAAATTAAAAATAAATAAAATTTAAAAAGAAAAAAATAAATTGTCCCATGCATTTCTTTACTTGACTTATAAGAAAAAAATTGTAGGTTCAAAATTCATATTAGAGAAATATAGAGAAGAATAACCAGACTCATCTTTACAATACAGTCTTCATTTCTCTTGAAAATTTTTGGTAAGAGCACATGGTATATTTTAAAAACTCTTAATGGCTAGTTTACAACACTAAGAAGTTAAGAATATAAAAATGCTTTGATAGTGTGTAGAATCAAAATTAAAGATGGTGGTGGGAATGAATTTAAAATTTCTTTAATTTTTAGAAACCAAATTCTTACATACTAACAGAAAATTTAAGGAGGCTTGTCATTACCTTAGTTTTGAGAGGGAAAAGTGACTAGAAGAAACCAATAATAGTTTGGTTTATTTGAAATACTAATTGGTATTCTATTGAATATGTCATTCCATAAATATATTCTAATAGACTTTCCGTAAAAATACATATCAAAGTAGTAAAAAGTTATCCTACAGAGTACATATTGCTAGAATAATAAACAGGTACATAAAGCAATGAATTTTACAAATAAATATATGCAACTTATATGTAAATAAAGGCCAAATTCTTTTTTGAAAGTCAACATAGTAAAAGATTTTTATTGCTTTCTCAAAAAACAAAAAAGACCAAAAGGTCAAGAACATAAAGGAATCAAGGAATCAGTAAAAAAAAAAAAATATTAAGGAAAGTGGTTTAGCTATATCAGATCTTAATTTGTATTATAAAGTAGTAAATATCAAAAACAATATGTACTAGCTAAGAAAGAGAGTGTTGGATCAATAGAATAGATTAGGTGCACAATACATTGTAGTAAAACACCATAGTAATCTAGTATTTGATAAGCCCAGATATCCAAGCTTTTGGTATAAAAAACTCATTATCTGACAAAAACTGCTGGGAAAACAGTATGACAGAAACTAGATACAGACCAACTTTTCATATCATCTACCAAAGATAAGGTAAAAATGATTTACACCTAAAGTGTGATGTCATAAGCAAACTAGGAGAGCAAGGAATAGTTTACCTATCAGGTTTATGGATAAGGGAAAAAATTAGGACCAAACAAGCTATAGAGAATATTATGGAATACAAAATGGATAATTTTGAGTATATAAAATTTTTAAAGTTTTTGCTCAAAATAAACCAATGCAGTCAAAACTGAAAGGAAAGCAGAAAACTGGATGGAAAATTTTACAGGAAATATCTCTGGTAAAAGCCTCATTTCTCAAATATATAAAGAACTGAAGTCAAATTTATAAGAATTTAAGTCACATCCCAATTGATAAATGGTCAAAAGATAAGAACAGGCAATTTTTGGACAAAGAAATTAATACTACCTATAGTTTTATGAAGAAATGCTCTAAATCAGAACTGACTAGAGAAATGCAAATTAAAACTCTGAGGTATCACCTCATACCTATCAGATTGGTGAATATGACCAAAACAAAAAATGAGAAATGTTGGAAGGCATATGGGGAAAGCGGGACACTAATGTACTGCTGGTGAAATTGTAAAGTGATCCAACCACTCTGGAGAGCAATTTGGAGTATCAAATTGTGCATACTCTTTGATCCAGCTATATCACTGCCAGGTCAGTATCCCAAAGGGATAAAAAAGCAAAAGGGTCTATTTTTATAAAAATATTTATAGTAGTTCTTTTTGTGTGTGTGTGTGGTGGTTAAGAATGAGAAATCGATGAGATGCCCATTTATTAGGGAATGGCTGAACAAGTTGTGGTATATGATTGGGATGGACTGTTACTGTGCTGTAAGAAATGACAAGCAAGATGATTTCAGAAAAACTGATATAAAATCAAGTGAGCAAAAACAAGAGAACAAAGTACACAGTAGCAGCAATATGATGAACAACTATGAATGACTTTGCTGTTCTCAGCAACACAATGATTCAAGATAATCCCAAAGGACTCATGATGAAGCATGCCATCTGCATGCAGAGGAAGAAGTGATGTCTGAATACAGAGTAAAGAATCCTATTTTTCACCTTTTCCTTCTTTATTTCTTAATCTTCCTCCTCAAAATGACTAAGGAGATGTTTTATATGATTGCACATGTATAACCTATATGAGAATTCTCATATAGAGAGGGGAGAGGGGAAGATAAAATTAAGAGTCAAAACTAAAAGAACAAAGCAAATAATATTAAAAATTGTTTTTTCTCTAACTGGATAAAAATAAAATATTATTTTAAAAAGATAAACACTTTCCTCCACCATATAAAGAAATCTGTTGGTCTTTTACTTCAATCTTACTTTCTCTCCATTGGTACTGATGATCAACTTTCCCTAAGAAGATCCATACAATGATTAGATAACTTCTTTTACTTCTACTTAATATTTTAACTCTATTAATAGAATATCTATGTTATCCCTTACCCCTTTTCCAATATTATACTGTGGCCAAATTTCAGACTTCCCAGACCAAGGAGAAAATACTGCAAGCAGCTAGAAAGATACAATTTGAATATTGCGGAAATACAATCAGGATAACACAGGATCTGGGTGCTTCAACATTAAGGGACCGAAGGGCTTGGAATGGGCTATTTCAGAGGTCAAAGGAACAGGGATTGAAACCAAGGATCAACTACTCAGCAAATCTGAATATAATACTTCAAGGGAATAAATGGTCATTCAGTGTGATATAAAGGATTTTCAATCATTCATATTGAAGAAAAGACCGGATCTGTATAGAAAATTTGACTTCTCAAGACAAGAATCAAGAGAAGCATGAAAAGGTAAACAGGAAAGAAAAATCATAAAAGACTCTCTAAAGCTGAACTATTTACATTACTATATGGAAAGAAAATATTTATAACTCTTGAATCTTTTCTCAGTATTCGGATAGATGGAAATATTGTACATACACACACATACACATATATTGATAGAAAGTACAGAATCAGAAGAGATGATATCCATATGTAAAAAATAAAATTAAAAAAATTAAGGGGTGGAGGAAAATACCAGGAAGAGAAAGGGAGAAATGGAATGGGGCAGGCTAAAATTCATAAAAGAGATAAGAAAAATCTGTTCAATGGAGGAGAAAAGGGAGAAGGGGAGAGGGGAAAATGAAGCTACTCTCTCCATATGTGGCTGAAGGAGAGAATAACATGCTCACTAAATTTGATATGAAAATTTATATACATCACAGGAAAGTAGGAGAGGAGGTGACAAGTGGGGTGAGGGGAATGTTAGAAGGGAGGGCAAATGGGAGAAGGGAATCATTAGAAATAAACACTATCAAGAAGGGACAAGGTCAATTGTGGGGGAAAAAAATAAGGGGTGATAGAGTAGGACAGAGGGCTATAGAATTAGTATTACACAACATGATTATTATGGAAGTCTTTTGCAAAATAACACATATTTAGTTGGTATTGAATTGCTTGCCTTCTCAGTGGGGCTGGGGAGGTAGAGGGGAAGGAAAGAAGTAGGAATTCAAAGTATTAGCAACAAATATTGAGAATTTTAATTGCATATAATCAGGAAATAACTACAGGGAATGGGGTATAGAAATTTATCTTGCCCTATAAGAAAAGAGAGAAGATGGGGACAAGGGAAGGGTGAGGTGTGATAGAAAGGAGGGTATATTGAGGGAAGGAGTAATTAGAATGCAAGGTATTGGGAAGCAGGGGGGAGGGGAATGATGGGGAGAAAAATTGGACATGTTACAAAGTGAGGTAAAAGCAATTAATATTAAAACAATTGATTGAACTAATTACTGAGAATAAATCAATGACATCTTTAGTTTGGGGAAAAGAATCTCAGTCTAAATTTCCTAGAGGAAGGTAACTTTGGGTAAAATTTGGCATTGATGAAAAAGTTAAGGTTTTAATGGTAAATTTGATTTTATAATTGCTATTTAATCAGGAACTAGAACATGTAAAGAAAGGCATGTAAGTCACTTAAGACTTGCCTCAAAAGATGTTCCTTAGCCAAAGTGAAATTATAATCATATTTGAAACCTGGTCATTGGAACTTGCCATTTTTAGATGCTATGAGACTATTAAGTAACTGCTCTTCTGAGTCTAATTCCAGGCATGGATAGCAAGAAAGGCAGTCTGAACCTCCAATCCATGATGCCAGTAATCCTGTGAGATGCAGGTATGAACTGCAAAAGGTGATCTCATGAGAAGGGTGGGATAGTGGCTGTTCAGCCTGGGCTGAGGTGGGATTCTCCTGATTCAATTTCCCCACTGACACCTGGCAGACTTTAAGCCTGACTGAATGCAAGTGGACAATCTAATCCTGTCCGGAATTGACATGAAGTTGGGAAGATATTGTTTCCCTACAATGTCCCAACTCTTGCTGGCAATTTCCTATAGTTAAAAGGTTTCTAAGTTTAATACCAGATCAATTAAATTATCAATTATTGGTAGGGGAACATCCAAGGTTAAGTCTAAAATTAAACTATTAGGCTTAGGACTTTAGAGCAACAACAATAAGTTAGGGTCCGTTAATTCTTAGTAATACTATGGAGACAATAAGGTCAAGAGCTTGTAAAGTTAGCAACTAAAATATTATTTGGGTCTAAGTTGGTTATTGTTTAAAAAAAGAATTCCTTTGTGGTCCATATTATAAATGCTTTAAAAAGAAGTATCACCTGATCAAAAGTCTGAATTGTCTCATCTGTTATAAACTGTGTTAAAAATGAAAAATAAAATCAAACTGCCTGGAAAAAATAAATAAATTATTGTGAGCACCTAAAAAAAACAAAACAAAACAAACAACACACACACACACACTAATACATACATATACATTATATATGTATGAAAAATTTTTAGGCTAAAAATTCCTATTCATATATTACTTTAAGGTTTGCAAAGTACTTCATTGTAACAACCACGTAAGGAAACTATTGTCCCCATTTTATAGATGAACTTAACTGATTTACATATGTTCACATAGCTAGGAATCAGCTAAGTCTCACTGACTTATTCAGCAGTTTTATAACAAGGTTTCAGTTCAGGCATGGAAGATGTATATTCTATTTTGTATGTCATAGGGATGGGGATATAGTAAGTACTAAAGAATACTGGTCTACTAGTCAAAATCAGTCACATCTAATGTGAATCTTCTCTCAGGTTCTATCCCATGGAATTTAGCATCCACCTAAGTAAAACAGAAGACTCAATGATCATAAATTACCATGGAGTTCCATCTCCAAAACCATAATTCAAGTCCATGAATCAAAGCTCATTTTTTTTTTGCCTAAGGATAACCTATTAAGTTATCAATTTACCAATTACCAACCAGTTTGCCCATTTCTAAAGGGCTCCATATTTTAGTAAGAGAATAAACACATTAGAATTTTAAAAAAACAAACAAACCCAACCCCAAAACAAAACAAAATTCAAAAAGCCCTACAGAAAGTCAATTGTAATTAAGAAAAAAAGTTACAATGGTAACTAGGGGACAGAATACTCCATTTAAAACTTTTGTTTTACTATGCAAAATGTAACTGTCAAGTATACTGAAGTAGATGCTAGGGGAGAATTGTAAAGAGACAAATAATAACTGCATGACTGACAATTATTTGTCCATTCCCTTCTGACACAGTGTTTATTCTATTGCCTTCATGCATGATTTACAGCTTGTGTATCCTTCACAAGTAATCAATAGCTGTGAATTCTTATATTAGCTTTAGAGATTAGACATCCCTCGATTATAAATTTCATTGATTTGTACAGCTAAGCTGTAAAAATCCCAGTACATTTTTCAGAATTAAAATTAAAAGGAGATATATGGTCTACATGCAATAGACAAGGCAGTGTGATTGTAAGGTGTGACCTCTTTATACTCATTCCTCTAAATGAATAAAATCTACCTGGCACAAGCAAGCATGAATCAGCATGCCGTTCAGCATCAAGCTGAGGTAGTCAACACAGTATAAATGTGACAAAAAGAATTACCAAACGACAAAGAGCCTTGTCTCAGACTGTAATTAATACAGGCATCTTGTAAGGATTAATTGTCTGAGCTCATCTGTAAATTTTTAAAAGATGACACATATAGGAAAAAGAATGAGTCCTTAACTCTTACCTAAGTATGTAATTATATTAAAACTGAACTGAAAAATTATCTCTTCCTTAAAACAACATTAATACAACAAACCCAAATGAAATATTTTTAATCATTGGAAGAATAAGAATTATTGTTTTAAAATTGTAGGATAATCAGTCATTAAATTCATAGATAAATTTGCTTAATTAAAATGGCCTGACAACTTCATTTCCTATCACATATTTTGCTTGCAGTTATTTCCAAACTCCATAGTTTACTCAAAATACTTAACTAGCAAACATAAAATTATTTAAATTCAAAAAGGGAAAAGCATTTGAGACAATTTATCATTCTACTCAATTCCTATTCCCTTCCTTTGCCCTATTATATTAAGATACCTTAGAACATTTACTATGAAGCAGAATTTGAGAGTTAGGTCTCTAAGATTGTCTGAACAGGTGAGTATGAGATACTCTAGGAGAGAGGAATGCAGGTTGAAGAAAAGGAGACAACTTATGAGATTGGCATCTAGTAGTATGGAAGTAGTGGGGGGAGGGTAAGAAAAAGTCAAAGACTGTTAAGAAATTTCGTTTATTTGTGGGGGGCAGAGGTAGGACAAGGTAACTGGAGTGAAGAGACTTGCCCAAGATCATTCAGCTAGTAAGTGTCAAGTGCCTGAGACCAGATTCAAACTCAGGTTCTCTTAGCTTCAGGACTCTATCCACCATGACACCTAGTTGCCCTTACTGTTAAGATATTTTTAAAAGAGTGTATATTATAAAGTGTGGCATTTAGAAAGGTTTGAGAGACAAAGTTGGTATAATTAAATTATTTTGTTAATAATGCCAGCATTTTAATAAAAGGATGGTCATTTGATCATTTTGTTCTTTTAGACCAAAGAACAATCATGGCAACCGGCTCACAGCTTATATGGCTATTGGAAGAGGGGTATTCCTGTGGGTGACAATCAATTCTGATTGATTAACAGTTCATTAGAGAATGAATATTACAATGAGGGCTGGATGAATCTGAAATTTGATTGTCATCTACTTCTAAATTACCCCCAGTCTTCAAAGAATTTATCTTCACCGAAACCTGAGTAAAGTACAATGGTTTGCCTACTTGAGTGGGTTTGGGATAGAGAATAGTAGCTCAACTTTCAGAGGCTGGGATCATCAAATGAGGATAAAAGAAAAAGAAGGAAGGCAGAGCCAAGATGGCTGAGTAGAAAGACTCATATGCTAGCTCCAAACCCACAGTCCATGGATTTCCTCTAAAAAGAACTCCCAACAAATTCTGAAACAGTTGAAGCTGTGCAGCAACACAGTGAAGGAGATTTACGTTCCAGAGAGACCTGAAAAACCGATCCCAAAGGTCCGTCGCAAGCCCAGGCCTACCCAGGCCGCACAGCACTGAGAGGAGCGAGCAGAACTGAGCAGGCTTCAAGGATGGAATCTCCAGTGGCCGCGAAGGTCCCTCCACCCATAGACGCACAGGTCAATGAGAGACGTCTGGACGGGCTGAGATGGGAGCGGGGTGTCTCCATGACACGGGCCCCCTCGGGAGGCAGCAGCAGAGGCAGCAGGCGGCCAAAGGCTCCTGGAGCAGGCAGGAGCTCAGCAGGAACTCCATTATAAAAGGTGTCTGCATAAACCCCCTGAGGGAACTGAGTCTGGGAGGCAGCACTGTCCCCACCTGAGCACCAGAACTAAAGCTCCCATTGAATAGCAGCCAGGCCTGCCACAGAAAGCCCTGAGGCTGGAGATCAGCATTTGAATCTCAGACCCCAAGCATGAGCTGGGTGGATCTAGGCAGGGGTGTAGAGGAATCTCAGAAGTCAAATAACTGGCTGGGAAAATGCCCAGAAAAGGAAAAAAAAATAAGACCATAGAAGGTGACTTTCTTGGGGAACAGATGATTCCACCCTTCCTCTAAGATGAGGAAGAAAACTGCTTACCATCAGGTAAAGACATAAGAGTCAAGGCCTCTGTCCCAAACATCTGAAATAGATCAATGGGCTCAGGCCATGGAAGAGCTCAAAAAGGATTTTGAAAATCAAGTTAGACAGGTGGAGGAAAAACTGGGAAAAGAAATGAGAGAGATGCAAGAAAAGCATGAAAAATGAGTCAATACCTTGATAAAGGAGACCGAAAAAACTGCTGAAGAAAATAACACCTTGAAATATAGGTTAACTCAATTAGAAAAAGAGGTTCAAAAAGCCAATGAGGAGAAGAATAATTTCAAAAGTAGAATTAGCCAAACGGAAAAGGAGGTTCAAAAGGTCACAGAAGAAAATAGTTCTCTCAAAATTAGAATGGAACAGATGGAGGGTAATGACTTTCTAAGAAACCAAGAAATCACAAAACAAAACCAAAAGATTAAAAAAATGGACGAGAATGTGAAATATCTCATGGGAAAAACAACTGACCTGGAAAAATAGATCCAGGAGAGACAATTTAAAAATTATGGGACTACCTGAAAACCATGATCAAAAAAAGAGCCTAGACATCATCCTTCATGAAATAATCAAGGAAAACTGCCCTGATATTCTAGAACCAGAGGGCAAAATATGTATTCAAGAAATCCACCAATCACCACCTGAAAGAGATCCAAAAAGAGAAACTCCTAGGAACACTGTGGTCAAA